>OZ024754.1:14318639-14338639 GCA_964016885.1 Eledone cirrhosa | reverse complement strand
GAAACTAGTTGTAATACCCCAGAAAGAGCAAGGGAGGGGCAGAGAGAGAAATCCCAGCAAATTAGTAAAATTAGTAAAACTGAAAGTAAGCAACATTTACACATGCTAATATTTCGAGCTAGATACCTTCATCGAAGAATGAATATATTTTTACTGAGTTGACTCCTGTCGACACACATTATCCCCGAACTCTAGTAATTACTTTATAAAACGCTTTATTTAGACTAATATAACTTTACCTGAAACTGGAGAAAATATTTTAACGCATACGCAGTATACTAAAAAATATAAACATAAACAAAATCATTTTAAAAAGATATGGAAATAAACGAATTAAAAACGAATTTGCTCAAAATGATGTTTCGAAATATTTAACATGTGTAAATAAAATAGAAAGAAAACAATTTCATGGCTTTATAGGAGTTTTTTTGTTTGTTTTTTTCGTTTTCTTTTAATTTTTATTCTCTCTCTCTCTATATATATATATACATATATATATATATATATATATATATATATATATATATATATATAGAGAGAGAGAGAGAGAGAGAGAGAGAGAGAGAGATTTTGAGTTAATGTTGGTTGTATACCAACACCTCAGTATGCAGGCTGGAGCACTCGACGCAGTACGCAGGTTGGTTTGGTTACTCCGGAGTAGTGTAAAATAAAGTTAAATAAAAGTCAAATGATTAAAATTTAGCTTCGTTTATTACTGCTATATATATTTCAGTGACAGCCATCTTTGGTTGTGACCTCTTCAGGCAGTTTGAATTAGTATGGTATAGACAACTACATATGTTGTTTAGGTGTATAATATTGTCAATACTCTGATATGCCCAGTTCCTTGTTGGGTTGTTATTTCACTGAGGACTGGAGTCATATTTTTTTTTTTTTTTTTTTTTTGTCTTCTATCTTTAACAATTTTCTCTTTGAAATAGGAAACGAGTATTTTTATTGTGTTTGCTATCTAAAATGTCTGGCGTAATATCTCCTAATTCATAAACTAGTATTGTGAACCTGCAAAACCTAATTGATACATTGTGTGGTATTGAACTCAGTATTCGTACCAAACCTTACCTGAGGTCATACATTTTAAGTAAGGACCGAAAGAATACGATCGCGAATACAATCGGCCAAAAGTGGGGATCCTCCGAAGGGGCTTTGGTATAACGTTACATGATAGAGTGCCTAACTCAGAGATTAGAGATTCATTCCAGGTAGAGCCGCTACTTCTCCAAATTGAGGGACCACGGCTCCGATATTATGGGCATGTAGTTATAATGTCTCAGGAAAGAATTGCTGGACAGATTAACACTGGGTTAAATAGCCTCACCAACAGCTACACCTCTGACATAAGCAAATCCAAACTGAAAGCGGTGGAGATCAACTGGGAAGGGGTTCCTCCAACAGGAGTGAAAAATCCCTGGATTGGATTGGATTGGATTGGAGTCTATTTCTCACCAGGCATGTAGCTGTATGAATTCTCACTCTAACGTTACTACTCCCACTACAGGAGTTTTGTTATTCGGGGCTAGCCGCCATCTTGTCACTCTACTCAGACTCACTCAACTAACGTTTCTTCTACATCTCATCACTCGTATTGTGTCCTTCCTCCTCGTATAACACAACACACACATAACAACAGTCTCCCTTCCATAACACAACACACACATAACAACATTCTCCCTTCCATAACACAACATACACATAACAACAGTCTCCCTAACATAACACAACATACACATAACAACAGTCTCCCTTCCATAACACAACATACACATAACAACAGTCTCCCTAACATAACACAACATACACATAACAACAATCTCCCTTCCATAACACAACACACACATAACAACAATCTCCCTTACATAACACAACATACACATAACAACAATCTCCCTTCCATAACACAACACACACATAACAACATTCTCCCTTCCATAACACAACACACACATAACAACAATCTCCCTTACATAACACAACATACACATAACAACAGTCTCCCTAACATAACACAACATACACATAACAACAGTCTCCCTTCCATAACACAACACACACATAACAACAATCTCCCTTCCATAACACAACACACACATAACAACAGTCTCCCTAACATAACACAACACACACATAACAACAATCTCCCTTACATAACACAACACACACATAACAACAGTCTCCCTAACATAACACAACACACACATAACAACAATCTCCCTTACATAACACAACATACACATAACAACAGTCTCCCTTACATAACACAACACACACATAACAACAGTCTCCATTACATAACACAACACACACATAACAACAGTCTCCCTAACATAACACAACACAGACATAGCAACAATCTCCCTTACATAACACAACATACACATAACAACAGTCTCCCTTACATAACACAACACACACATAACAACAGTCTCCCTTACATAACACAACACACACATAACAACAGTCTCCCTAACATAACACAACATACACATAACAACAGTCTCCCTAACATAACACAACATACATATAACAACAGTCTCCCTTACATAACACAACACACACATAACAACAGTCTCCCTTCCATAACACAACATACACATAACAACAGTCTCCCTTACATAACACAACACACACATAACAACAGTCTCCCTTACATAACATATCATACACATAACAACAATCTCCCTTACATAACACAACACACACATAACAACAATCTCCCTTACATAACACAACGCAAACATAACAACAGTCTCCCTAACATAACACAACATACACATAACAACAGTCTCCCTTACATAACACAACATACACATAACAACAGTCTCCCTTACATAACACAACATACACATAACAACAATCTCCCTTACATAACACAACACACACATAACAACAGTCTCCCTTACATAACACAACATACACATAACAACAGTCTCCCTTACATAACACAACATACACATAACGACAGTCTCCCTTACATAACACAACATACACATAACAACAGTCTGCCTTACATAACACAACATACACATAACAACAATCTCCCTTACATAACACAACACACACATAACAACAGTCTCCCTAACATAACACAACATACATATAACAACAGTCTCCCTTACATAACACAACACACACATAACAACAGTCTCCCTTCCATAACACAACACACACATAACAACAGTCTCCCTTACATAACACAACATACACATAACAACAGTCTCCCTTACATAACACAACATACACATAACAACAGTCTCCCTTACATAACACACCATACACATAACAACAGTCTCCCTTACATAACACAACATACACATAACAACAATCTCCCTTACATAACACAACACACACATAACAACAGTCTCCCTAACATAACACAACATACACGTAACAACAGTCTCCCTAACATAACACAACATACACATAACAACAGTCTCCCTTACATAACACAACACACACATAACAACAGTCTCCCTTACATAACATATCATACACATAACAACAATATCCCTTACATAACACAACACACACACAACAACAATCTCCCTTACATAACACAACGCAAACATAACAACAGTCTCCCTAACATAACACAACATACACATAACAACAGTCTCCCTTACATAACACAACATACACATAACAACAGTCTCCCTTACATAACACAACATACACATAACAACAATCTCCCTTACATAACACAACACACACATAACAACAGTCTCCCTAACATAACACAACATACATATAACAACAGTCTCCCTTACATAACACAACACACACATAACAACAGTCTCCCTTCCATAACACAACATACACATAACAACAGTCTCCCTTACATAACACAACACACACATAACAACAGTCTCCCTTACATAACATATCATACACATAACAACAATCTCCCTTACATAACACAACACACACATAACAACAATCTCCCTTACATAACACAACGCAAACATAACAACAGTCTCCCTAACATAACACAACATACACATAACAACAGTCTCCCTTACATAACACAACATACACATAACAACAATCTCCCTTACATAACACAACATACACATAACAACAATCTCCCTTACATAACACAACACACACATAACAACAGTCTCCCTAACATAACACAACATACATATAACAACAGTCTCCCTTACATAACACAACACACACATAACAACAACTCCCTTCCATAACACAACATACACATAACAACAGTCTCCCTTACATAACACAACACACACATAACAACAGTCTCCCTTACATAACATATCATACACATAACAACAATCTCCCTTACATAACACAACACACACATAACAACAATCTCCCTTACATAACACAACGCAAACATAACAACAGTCTCCCTAACATAACACAACATACACATAACAACAGTCTCCCTTACATAACACAACATACACATAACAACAGTCTCCCTTACATAACACAACATACACATAACAACAATCTCCCTTACATAACACAACACACACATAACAACAGTCTCCCTAACATAACACAACATACATATAACAACAGTCTCCCTTACATAACACAACACACACATAACAACAGTCTCCCTTCCATAACACAACATACACATAACAACAGTCTCCCTTACATAACACAACATACACATAACAACAGTCTCCCTTACATAACACAACATACACATAACAACAGTCTCCCTTACATAACACAACATACACATAACAACAATCTCCCTTACATAACACAACACACACATAACAACAGTCTCCCTTACATAACACAACACACACATAACAACAGTCTCCCTTCCATAACACAACATACACATAACAACAGTCTCCCTTACATAACACAACATACACATAACAACAATCTCCCTTACATAACACAACGCAAACATAACAACAGTCTCCCTAACATAACACAACATACACATAACAACAATCTCCCTTACATAACACAACATACACATAACAACAGTCTCCCTTACATAACACAACATACACATAACAACAATCTCCCTTACATAACACAACAGACACATAACAACAGTCTCCCTTCCATAACACAACATACACATAACAACAATCTCCCTTACATAACACAACACACACATAACAACAATCTCCCTTACATAACACAACGCAAACATAACAACAATCTCCCTAACATAACACAACATACACATAACAACAATCTCCCTTACATAACTCAACGCAAACATAACAACAGTCTCCCTAACATAACACAACATACACATAACAACAATCTCCCTTACATAACACAACATACACATAACAACAGTCTCCCTAACATAACACAACATCCACATAACAACAGTCTCCCTTACATAACACAACATACACATAACAACAATCTCCCTTACATAACACAACATACACATAACAACAATCACCCTAACATAACACAACACACCCATAACAACAGTCTCCCTTCCATAACACAACATACACATAACAACAATCTCCCTAACATAACACAACACATACATAACAACAGTCTCCCTTCCATAACACAACATACACATAACAACAGTCTCCCTAACATAACACAACACACACATAACAACAATCTCCCTAACATAACACAACATCCACATAACACAGCATACACATAACAACAGTCTCCCTAACATAACACAACATCCACATAACAACAATCTCCCTTACATAACACAACGCAAACATAACAACAATCTCCCTAACATAACACAACATACACATAACACAGCATACACATAACAACAGTCTCCCTTACATAACACAACACACACATAACAACAGTCTCCCTAACATAACACAACGCAAACATAACAACAGTCTCCCTTACATAACACAACATACACATAACAACAGTCTCCCTAACATAACACAACATACATATAACAACAGTCTCCCTTACATAACACAACACACACATAACAACAGTCTCCCTTCCATAACACAACATACACATAACAACAGTCTCCCTTACATAACACAACATACACATAACAACAATCTCCCTTACATAACACAACGCAAACATAACAACAGTCTCCCTAACATAACACAACATACACATAACAACAATCTCCCTAACATAACACAACATACACATAACAACAGTCTCCCTTACATAACACAACATACACATAACAACAATCTCCCTTACATGACACAACGCAAACATAACAACAATCACCCTAACATAACACAACATCCACATAACAACAGTCTCCCTAACATAACACAGCATACACATAACAACAATCTCCCTTACATAACACAACATACATATAACAACAGTCTCCCTTACATAACACAACATACACATAACAACAGTCTCCCTTACATAACACAGCATACACATAACAACAGTCTTCCTTACATAACACAACACACACATAACAACAGTCTCTCTTACATAACACAACATACACATAACAACAGTCTCCCTTACATAACACAACATACACATAACAACAGTCTCCCTTACATAACACAACACACACATAACAACAGTCTCCCTTACATAACACAGCATACATATAACAACAATCTCCCTTACATAACACAACACACACATAACAACAGTCTCCCTTACATAACACAACACACACATAACACAACACACACATAACAACAGTCTCCCTAACATAACACAGCATACACATAACAACAATCTCCCTTACATAACACAACATACATATAACAACAGTCTCCCTTACATAACACAACATACACATAACAACAGTCTCCCTTACATAACACAGCATACACATAACAACAGTCTTCCTTACATAACACAACACACACATAAGAACAGTCTCCCTTACATAACACAACACACACATAACAACAGTCTCCCTAACATAACACAACATACACATAACAACAGTCTCCCTTACATAACACAACATACACATAACAACAGTCTCCCTTACATAACACAACATACACATAACAACAGTCTCCCTAACATAACACAACATACACATAACAACAGTCTTCCTTACATAACAACAGTCTCCCTTACATAACACAACATACACATAACAACAGTCTCCCTTACATAACACAACATACATATAACAACAGTCTCCTTTACATAACACAACATACTTATAACAACAGTCTCCCTTACATAACACAACATACTTATAACAACAATATCTCTAATATAACAACAACATACACATAACACAACACAAACATAACAACAATCTCCCTTCCATAACAACAACACACACATAACAACAGCAATCTCTCTTACAAAGAAACTGAAACAAAACATTGTGTACTTAAAACACTAAATATTCTCTCACATACACACGCACTGATACACACACACACACACACACTCAGTCACACTCACAGACACACACGCTCACACATACGCGCTCACACACACACTCACACACACACACACTCACACACACACCCTCACACACACACACACACACACTCACACACTCACACAAACTCACTCACACACACACTCACACTCTCACACACACACTCACACACACACACACACACACACACACACACACACACACACACACACACACACACCCTCACACAGACACACAGACACACAGACACACACACACCAAGGTAAAGTATACAATGTGTGTTACAGCAATTGTATTCAGGCCTGCTCTGACGTCACACTGCCGCCATGTTGGACTTTCTTAATTGGTTTTTTGGCAATACGTCACCAATTGTTTTCTATGTCTACTTCCTTGAGTAAATAATAAACACCACGTGTACACACACACACAAACACACACGCACATACACATACACACACACACACTCACCTACACACACACATCTACACACATACACACACCTACACACACTACACTCATACACACGCACATACATACACTCACCTACACACATACACACGCACCCACTCACACACACACAAACGCACTCAGCTACATATATAGACACACATATACCCACACATCTACACATATAAACACACGTTATATGGATTGACAGAATTGGTAGAGCGCTGGACACCATGCTTCACGGCATAGTTACGTTTCTTTGCGTTCTGAGTTCAAATCTCGCCCTGGTTAACTTTGCCTTTCATCCTTACGGAGGTCGATAAAATAAAGTACCAGTAATGTATTGGGTAATTGCTGGCCTTGTACCAATAGTAGAAACAATTATATTAAAATAAAGTACCAGTAATACAGTGGGGTAATTGCTGGCCTTGTGGCAATAGTAGAAACAATTATATTAAAATAAAGTACCAGTAATACACTGGGATAATTGCTGGCCTTGTGCCAATAGTAGAAACAATTATATTAAAATAAAGTACCAGTAATACACTGGGATAATTTCTGGCCTTGTGCCAATAGTAGAAACAATTATATTAAAATAAAGTACCAGTAATACACTGGGATAATTGCTGGCCTTGTGGCAATAGTAGAAACAATTATATTAAAATAAAGTACCAGTAATACAGTGGGGTAATTGCTGGCCTTGTGGCAATAGTAGAAACAATTATATTAAAATAAAGTACCAGTAATACACTGGGATAATTGCTGGCCTTGTGCCAATAGTAGAAACAATTATATTAAAATAAAGTACCAGTAATACACTGGGATAATTGCTGGCCTTGTGCCAAAAGTAGAAACAATTATATTAAAATAAAGTACCAGTAATACACTGGGATAATTGCTGGCCTTGTGGCAATAGTAGAAACAATTATATTAAAATAAAGTACCAGTAATACACTGGGATAATTGCTGGCCTTGTGCCAAAAGTAGAAACAATTATATTAAAATAAAGTACCAGTAATACACTGGGATAATTTCTGACCTTGTGCCAATAGTAGAAACAATTATATTAAAATAAAGTACCAGTAATACACTGGGATAATTGCTGGCCTTGTGGCAAAAGTAGAAACAATTATATTAAAATAAAGTACCAGTAATACACTGGATAATTGCTGGCCTTGTGCCAATAGTAGAAACAATTATATTGAAGATGTGTTGCTGAATTGGCAGTGACGTCAGAACGTTGGATAGAATACCTTGTAGTAATAGTTCCGGTTTTCTGAGAGCTTTGAGTTCAAACCCCAGTCGAGGTCAACTTTGGAGTTCGATAAGAAAAAATGTTCCAGTTCATTTCTATGGTCAATTTTTTCGCGCTTCCTCTCTTTTATAATCTTTCTCCTCTTGAAGAAATTAGTTGTGTTCAGGTCTGGGGATTGAATGGGATCCGCCAGGTTTTAAAATGACCAACAACCCGATGGGGAGTTACAGGTCCATCTATGAGGCGGTCAATTGGCAGAGTGGTAGAACGTCAGATAGAATGCTTTGTTGTATTCATTTTGGCTCTCTGAACTCTGGGTTCAAATCCCGTTCAGCTCAACTTTGCCTTTTATCCATTTATGGACGATAAAAAAAGTACCAGCCAACTACTGGGGACGATTCTTCCTCTATATCTCTTTTTCGCTTTCTTTCTCTCACTCTCTCTATCATTCTCTGGAAGAAATCTGCTCTATTCAGGCCTGGAGAGGGGATGGGCTTTGCCAGGTATTAAAAATGTCCAAGAAATGTCAATATGGTGCCCCTACGACTCCCTTAGGAGTTAGGGGTCCATACCATACTATACTATACCATACCATACCAAACTATACTATACTATACCATACCATACCATACTATACCATACTATACCATACCATATTATACCATACTATACCATACCATATTATACCATGCCATACCATACCATACCATACTATACCATACCATATTATACCATACTATACCATACCATACCATACCATACCATACCATACCATACCATACCATACCATACTATACCATACCATACCATACCATATTATACCATGTCATACCATACTATACCATACCATACTATACCATACCATACCATACTATACCATACTATACCATACCATACTATACCATACTATACCATACCATACCATACCATAACATACCATACCATACCATACCATACCATACCATACTATACCATACTATACCATACCATACCATACCATAACATACCATACCATACTATACCATACCATAACATACCATACTATACCATACCATACTATACCATATCATACTATACCATAATATACCATACTATACCATACCATACCATACCATACTATACCATACCATACTATACCATACCATATTATACCATGCCATGCCATACCATACTATACCATACCATACTATACCATACCATACTATACCATGCCATATCATACTATACCATACTATACTATACCATACCATACCATACCATACTATACCATACCATACCATATTATACCATGCCATACCATACTATACCATACCATACTATACCATACTATACCATGCCATATCATACCATTCCATACCATACCATACCATATCATACTATACCATACCATACTATACCATACCATACCATACTATACCATACTATACCATACCATATTATACCATGCCATACCATACTATACCATACCATACTATACCATACCATACTATACCATACCATACTATACCATACCATACTATACCATGCCATATCATACTATACCATACCATACTATACCATGCCATACCATACTATACCATACCATACTATACCATACCATACTATACCATACTATACCATACCATACTATACCATACCATACTATACCATACCATACCATACCATGCCATACCATACTATACCATACTATACCATACCATACTATACCATACCATACTATACCATGACTACATCACCTAAGATTGGTGATGTGGTTCACAAGTTCATATCACAACTACATGGTCTCACTTGGGTGTCTTCTAGAAATGAATAGTAAAGGTGCGTGGCTTAGTTCGTAGAGAATTGGATTCGCAAACTCACAGTTGCGAGTTCAATTCCCGAACAAAGCGATGCGTTATGTCCTTCAGCAAGACACTTTATTTCCTGATGCTCTCTCTGCCAGGAGTTGCAGTCAGTAGATAGTAGATGGTATCAGCAATGGAAAGACCAATAGGAACATTGTTTTCTTGGACAGATTTGATGAGTTCCACCCCACTCAATAAGCGAATGAAGTCTCGGAACTTATCGATCGATCGAGGAATGAATAGCAAAGAAATTGATCTTAGAACATCAAAGAAATTGATCTTAGAACGTCAAAGAAATTGATCTTAGAACGTCAAAGAAATTGAGCTTAGAACGTCAAAGAAATTGATCTGAGAACGTCAAAGGAATTGAGCTTAGAACGTCAAAGGAATTGAGCTTAGAACGTCAAAGAAATTGATCTTAGAACGTCAAAGGAATTGATCTGAGAACGTCAAAGGAATTGATCTGAGAACGTCAAAGAAATTGATCTTAGAACGTCAAAGGAATTGATCTGAGAACGTCAAAGAAATTGAGCTTAGAACGTCAAAGAAATTGATCTTAGAACGTCAAAGAAATTGATCTTAGAACGTCAAAGGAATTGATCTGAGAATGTCAAAGAAATTGATCTTAGAACGTCAAAGGAATTGATCTGAGAACGTCAAAGGAATTGAGCTTAGAACGTCAAAGAAATTGATCTTAGAACGTCCAAAGAATTGATCTGAGAACGTCAAAGAAATTGATCTTAGAATGTCAAAGGGATTGATCTGAGAACGTCAAAGAAATTGATCTTAGAACGTCAAAGAAATTGAGCCTAGAACGTCAAAGAAATTGATGTTAGAACGTAAGTAAACGTAGCCAAATGCTTACAAACCTGTTACTCTACCGATTCTACTAAGTTAACAGCCTTCAACAAAAGATTGAAACAGAATTGGACAGAATTAAAAACCGTGTATTTATCTTTCGCCTCTAGGGCAAACGTTCTACCGATTACACAACACCGAGTTCGTATTTATAAATATATAAATAACATTTATACCAACAATAACATCGAATGAAATAAGAACAACAAATGCAAAAACAATATTATCGTACCGTATAAACAAATTAATAGACACACATATATGTACACCCTTTGTATATTATACACACACACACACACACACACACTTCTTTCCCCCATTGCACCGTTCACTCCTCCTTCTCTCTCCTCCTCCTCTTCCTCTCTCTGTTTCCGTTCGTTTTTACAGGTGTCTATGGACTCGGTGTATTTATCTGATTCATTCATGGCGACACCTTGGCTTGGATATTCGCCTCAATTTATTCCCCTGCCGAAAATTCGTACCATTTGTACAAAATATTTCATATACATATACACCCCTCCTCTCTCTCTCTGTCTCTCTCTCTCTCTGTCTCTCTCTCTCTCTCTCTCTATATATATATATATATATATATATATATATATATATATATATGCAGAGGTTATATTTAATTTGTTTGGATTCAACAAGCTTAAAAAAATGTTATAACTGATATAAAGCACTCAACAGCTTAGTGGAGTAAATACACAATATATTAATAAATGGAAATTATATTTATAAAACCATATTTATTTTATTATACATATTTCAAGGGCAACCAAGGCCAATTATGGTGCGCTTCCATCAGATAAAATCAGATAAAATACAGATTTGTTTTATAAATAAATATTGACATACCCGGAAAAAAAGACAACCTCAACGGTTGGGGCTTCCCGTTAAGGTTGTCTTTTTTTTCCGGATATGTCAATATTTATTTATAAAACAAATCTGTATTTTATCTGATGAAAGCGCACCCTAATTTGCCTCGGTTGCCCTTGAAATATGTATAATAAAATAAATACGGTTTTATAAATATAGTTTCCATTTATTAATATATTGTATATATATATATATACCCTCTCTGTTTCTGTCTCCCCCTCCCCTCTCTGTCTGATATGCACGCACAAATATACACTTCCACACGTATACACACACACACACACACACACACATATATATATATATATATATATATATATATACCTAAATATACAACAGTTTATCAGCCTTCCTTAACTCTATTTCGTCGTGATCATCACCAATGGATGGGGTGTTACTGGTAGGAAGAGGAACTTCAGCATCTTTCACCTCTGTTCTAGTTCAGCGGTCGCCAGCGAGAAAATGTTGGTGGTCAGCGAGAAAATGTTGGCGGTAAGCGAGAAAATGTTGGTGGTCAGCGAGAAAATGTTGGTGGTCAGCGAGAAAATGTTGGTGGTCAACGAGAAAATGTTGGTGGTCAGCGAGAAAATGTTGGTCAGCGTAAAAATGTTGGTGGTCAGCGAGAAAATGTTGGTGGTCAACGAGAAAATGTTGGCGGTCAGCGAGAAAATGTTGGTGGTCAGCGATAAAATGTTGGTGGTCAGCGAGAAAATGTTGGTGGTCAGCGAGAAAATGTTGGTGATCAGCGAGAAAATGTTGGTGGTCAGCGAGAAAATGTTGGTGATCAGCGAGAAAATGTTGATGGTCAGCGAGAAAATGTTGGCGGTCAGCGAGAAAATGTTGGCGGTCAGCGAGAAAATGTTGGTGGTCAGCGAGAAAATGTTGGTGGTCAGCGAGAAAATGTTGGTGATCAGCGAGAAAATGTTGATGGTCAGCGAGAAAATGTTGGCGGTCAGCGAGAAAATGTTGGCGGTCAGCGAGAAAATGTTGGTGGTCAACGAGAAAATGTTGGTGGTCAGCGAGAAAATGTTGGCGGTAAGCGAGAAAATGTTGGTGGTCAGCGAGAAAATGTTGGTGATCAGCGAGAAAATGTTGATGGTCAGCGAGAAAATGTTGGCGGTCAGCGAGAAAATGTTGGCGGTCAGCGAGAAAATGTTGGTGGTCAACGAGAAAATGTTGGTGGTCAGCGAGAAAATGTTGGTGATCAGCGAGAAAATGTTGGTGGTCAACGAGGAAATGTTGGCGGTCAGCGAGAAAATGTTGGTCAGCGTGAAAATGTTGGTGATCAGCGAGAAAATGTTGGCGGTCAGCGAGAAAATGTTGGCGGTCAGCGAGAAAATGTTGGTGATCAGCGAGAAAATGTTGGCGGTCAGCGAGAAAATGTTGGTGGTCAGCGTGAAAATGTTGGTGGTCAGCGTGAAAATGTTGGTGGTCAACGAGAAAATGTTGGTGATCAGCGAGAAAATGTTGGTGGTCAGCGTGAAAATGTTGGTGGTCAACGAGAAAATGTTGGTGATCAGCGAGAAAATGTTGGTGGTCAGCGTGAAAATGTTGGTAGTCAGCGAGAAAATGTTGGCGGTCAGCGAGAAATGATTTTAATGTATTTATCTTTTTAAAAACATTCATATTAGTGGTCCACGGGATTTAAAATTAAGAATTTATTGGTCCGTGAGGTCCGAAAGGTTGGAACTGTCTCAGAATTAGCAACAGTTGGGTCAGCATCATACTCTTCAGGGACAACAAATCTTATTGCTTTTGACTCTAAGCCAATAATGGAACAGGGTTCTGGAATGGTCATGTGGTGCTCAGGATGTGGTGACTGCATGTAAGTCCAAATTGACCCCCCCACCCCCACCCCCGACCACATTTTCCATTACTTTGGCACTTATTACATTCGCATATAATAATAATTGTTTCTACGTTAGGCACAAGGCCAGAAATTACCCAGTGTATTACTGGTACTTTATTTTATCGACCCCGTAAGGATGAAAGGCAAAGTTAACCTCGGCGGGATTTGAACTCAGAATGGCAAGGGCCGTAACTCCATGTGTCAAAGCATGGCATCCGACCCTCTACCGATACTGCCAATCCACCACCTCGCATATAATAATAATTGTTTCTGATTTAGGCACAAGGTCAACAGCTTCGGGGGAGATTAAAGACGATTAAATTGACCTCAGTGCGTTACTGGTACTTTATTTTATCTACCCCATATGGTTGAAAGGCAAAGCTAACCACGGCGTGATTTGAACTCAGAACGTAAAGACGCGTAACTCTATGCCACAAAGCATGTTGTCCGACGCTCTACCAACACTGGAGAATAATTGTTTCTACTTTAGGCACAAGGCCAGCAATTTTGGGGGAGAGGCAATCGATTACATCGACTCCAGTGCATTACTGGTGCTTAATTTATCGACCCTGTAAGGATGAAAATCAAAGCTAATGTCGGCTGGGTTTGAACTCAAAACGTAAAGAGCCGTAATTGTATGCCACAAAGCAAGTTGGCCGATGCTCTAACGATTCTGCCAATTCACCTCCCTTGCAACACTAAATAATAAACGCGTTTACTGGAAACAGGTGCAACAACTGTAAATTTCATAAAACTTTAAAATAGCTAAGTGTTTCATTCATGCAATTCTAACAATATTTCGAATGCCAATATAGTTTTTAATAGCATTGAGATTCATGCCAAATTATGTCCATATTTCCCAGGTTTACGTACACTCGACAGCTTGAACAAAATCTCTTTTCTTTCTGTCAGTGTAAAAAAAGTATCGTGCACAGTTTAACATACTTTGCTCAAAGAAACCATAAAAAAAATGAACAAACATTACATCGAATAACACTCAACGCCATCGGCACTCATTGGAGTCGAGTACCATGTCCTACTTGAGATACTGATACTCTATTTATAGAAGAAGCCGATTGCATAACAAACTTCATTTAGGATGGGAAGCGGTGCAGACATAAAGATGTGGTTAAGACGTTTGCTTTGCAATAGCATGATTTCATTTTCGTTCCTAACGTCATATTTCTTTTACCATAGCTTCATGTTGACGCTAGCATTTTGTGAATGAAATTTGGTCAACAGCACCTGCGCAATAGACTGTTGAA
The DNA here is from genome assembly GCA_964016885.1 of Eledone cirrhosa. Taxonomy (NCBI): domain Eukaryota; kingdom Metazoa; phylum Mollusca; class Cephalopoda; order Octopoda; family Eledonidae; genus Eledone; species Eledone cirrhosa. The sequence goes on along the minus strand of OZ024754.1, from coordinate 14,322,873 downwards.
TTGATTGTTGCAAACTTAATCTGACACGCGGTTTAACACTTCCATGAGGTTCATGGATAGCTTCAGTGGTGTCTACCTTGTTACAAATATTCAGATCTGATCTCCAGTATGACGATAATTTGATATTCTGCTGCTTGCTACTACAGCAATCCATGGTTTGTGGTTTCCTCCCTCCTCTTTCCAGACAAATGTTTCTCTCCAAGGCGCAGATCTGTACAAGAATCTTGATTCATGGGAGCGCTGTTACCTTGACTAGCCTTTATAATCAAGAATAATAGTTGCTTTTACATAAGACGTGCAGTTGCCTTTATACATAAGTATGTCAGTTGACTTGACTAGCAGTTGCCTTTACATAAGACGTGCAGGTGCCTTTATACACAAATCTAGAAGTTGTTTTTTCTACAAAAGACTAACAGTTTCTTTTGAATACAAGTCTTCCTACTCCTACTTCATTCACATGATATTATCCAAGGGAGATACAAGAGCCAGCATAGCTTGACATCCTTGTCATCGAGTACATTGACGTGAGAACTCAAAGAGTTAGAACATATAACTCAAAGAGTTAGAACATATAACGTATCGTCCGACACTAAAAATTCTACCAATCCACCGCCCGAGGCTAATAATCTAATTATCGACTAAACTCAGAGCTCAGAGAGCCGAAACAAATACCGCAAAACATTCTTTCTGACGTTCTAACGACTCTACTAATTCGCTGCCTTCACAAAGTAGAATGGAAACATCAGTATGGCTAAATACTAGGGTACACAAATGAATTTAGACGAATAAGTACGTAACCATCAATGTCTGTAAACGAGTCTGCGCATGGCTACTATAGACACTTCCTGTCTGTGGTGTAACATACGTCACAACACTGAGAATGTTCTAGATAAAGATATTTAGTATTGTTTTATAGTTGAACGCTGGGAATTTTCTCTTTCTCCAACTGATGTTTCATAGTTTTCAAGGGAAGATAACTTTTTTTTTGGGGGGGGGGTAATATCAAAGTAACAAAAATTAGACAATTAACATAATAAAACAGGAAAAGAGAAGGAGGAAGAGGGGAGGGGAGGCCAATAACCTGTACATACCAACAACAATAACAACAACAACAACAATAACAAAAATAACAAGAACAACAATAAGATGTATAAGAACAATAACCTATACAAGAACAAATACAAGAGAAATGTAACTGATGCCAAGATGAAGAAAATATCATAAAATATATTATACTCTGGCAAATTTCCACCGAGTAGAACGGCATAAGAGTATTATAATAGAGATAATGATTTCCACATACGTTCATTTTCTGATCGAATCAGACAGCTTGTCTGCTATAAATTCCAGTTTAACCAGCTCTGGCACCTCAACAAGCTTTTCTACCGATTTGTTAAACCGTTTAGTGAGCTCATCGAGGTATTTTGAAAGGAAATTAGAGCGAATCTCATTCATTAATTTTCGTGTATGAGAAGATTCGATCCCTACACTACAAATACCCAAATCACTCTTTTCCCCACCATAGTATTGCCTCCCCTTTCCGTCTCTTTCTCTCTCACGCACAATGCCCTCGCTCACACTACCTCACCCTATCGCTCTCTTTCTCTCTCACACACAATGCCCTCGCTCACACATCTCCCTCTTTCTCTCACTCACCCTCTCAATCTCTTTTTCTCTCCATCACAACACGCTCACTCGCACTAACTTATTCTCTCACTCTCTCTCTCTATATATATATATATATATCTTCAATCGCTCTCCCTCACTCATTCTATCTCTCCTCCTACTATAACATTATAACAATACCCACACAACGATAATCCATCTCATCACACCATTAGCGTCAACAATAAAAGTCATAGAACATGCCAAGTTTATATTCTTATGTTCAGATGTTCACAGAACATGTGTGGAGGCAGCGGGAAATTATCGTAGACTGATCAAAAATGTCAATGTCCCCAAATACAACAAGTGCTTGGTAATTTGTTAATGTACAATTGATAAAAACACATATTAACGAATAGTACATGAACTATTCGGTAGGATGTAATTTGAAAGAGAATTCAACTTCTATTTCTAGCAAGTCTAGTGGTTACGCTGAATCTCATGTAATGAAAGTTATTGTTACACTTGTTTAACGCTAGATATGATTGAATAAGTTTAGTCGGTGCAAGGCGCATACGGTGTTCCTGCGAGAACCCCTACACGCACACACTAGAAGAGGAAGACCGAGGGTGACATATATTGATGCCCTAAGGACAGACGCTGGTCTCTGGGAGATGCGGGACATGGCGGTGATGATGAAGGACAGAGACCACTGGAGAGAACTCGTCCAGGGATCTCGGGAATTTTACCCGCCCTAGATTAGAGATTAGCTGTTTAGTTAGTTGAACAACTTATGTTAATTGAGTTGTCGTGGAACCTGTTGATTACCTTCGAGTGTGAAAAACAGGTTTTACTTTTGAATATTTTAATGTATAGTCGATATAGAGCTGCGAATTGGCAGAGTCGCCAGAATATCAGGCAGAATGAGCTTCATAGTATTCGTTCTGGTTCTCTGCACTCTGAGCTCAATTTCTGTTCAGGTCAACTTTGCCTTTAAATAAAGTACCAACGAGGCCGATAAATAAAGTACCAGTCCCAGTCCCGTACTTAGGTCGGTTCTCTCTCTCTCTCTCTCTCTCTCTCTCTCTCTCTCTCTCTCTCTCTCTCTCTCTCTCTCTCTCTCTCTCTCTCTCTCTCTCTCTCTCTCTCGCACTCCAGAAAAATCTGCTGTGTTCAGATTTGGAGAGGGATGCGTTCCGTCCCAAATTTAAAATGCTTAAGACGCCATGTATTAGGACGGTGTTCCTACGATGCTCTTTCTCTGGAAGAAATCTGCAGTGTTCAGACATGGAAAGGGATGGGTTCCACCAGGTTTGACTGCCCAATACATCAACTCTACAATATTATGTCATAACCCTTAACTCTTCATGATGTTGTAGATTTGTAATGATTGTAGAGTTGATGTATCTTAATGGATGATGGATCAAGAATACGTTGGAGCAACGTTAACATTTGTTGGCTAACGGGACACTTCTTATCCTCTCAATGTCTTTTGCATTCATTTTATTAAACAATCAATTTTAAGTCTGCTTTTAATGAACGCTCATGTAAAGAATTATGTTACTAATTTTTGTGATGTTGTTTAGCAGTCTTTAGAGGAAAAAAGTAATTTTATCTCAGCTTTTATGAGATAAGAATTATACTAATAGAGATATTACTACAATAAAACTAACAGAGATATTACTACAATAAAACTAACAGAGATATTACTACAATAAAACTAACAGAGATATTACTACAATAAAACTAACAGAGATATTACTACAATAAAACTAACAGAGATATTACTACAATAAAACTAACAGAGATATTACTACAATAAAACTAACAGAGATATTACTACAATAAAACTAACAGAGATATTACTACAATAAAACTAACAGAGATATTACTACAATAAAACTAACAGAGATATTACTACAATAAAACTAACAGAGATATTACTACAATAAAACTAACAGAGATATTACTACAATAAAACTAACAGAGATATTACTACAATAAAACTAACAGAGATATTACTACAATAAAACTAACAGAGATATTACTACAATAAAACTAACAGAGATATTACTACAATAAAACTAACAGAGATATTACTACAATAAAACTAATAGAAATACTAACTACTATAAACTATTAAAACCATCCCAATCTAACTTTCCTAGACTGAGGGAGTCAGAGGTCCAAGATGTAGACTTCCCAGTGGTGGGGCCTGGAAACTGATCACTGATCTCTGATTCAGTGAACGACAATAACCTGAGACACCAACGAGGTAAAAACCCGACCGTGACACCTAGTGGTTTCAACTTGTACTTGTCAAGGGTGTACACCTTGAAAAAGCCTGCCGAATACAAGCCGAAACCGATAGGCGGCGTGGTCGGGTTTTTACCTATCTCTATAGCCACTCTGCTTCTTCTCCCTGATTCGAGGTCTCCCCGGTCCTGACACCGCAGACTTTATATATATATATTATATCTGATGACTTTGCGAATGCAGGGTCAGGTTCGATCTGTAACAGATCCTGCCTCGAGCTGATCGTCGGAGAAACATATGTAATATGTTAATAAATTGTGTTTTGATGCATCACTGATTCCTCGCTATCTACAGTTATTCTCTGCTCGAGCAT
>OZ024754.1:14298639-14316139 GCA_964016885.1 Eledone cirrhosa | reverse complement strand
CTTTCTTCTAACTTCTCCCTCCTTCCTTCTTCTATATCCTCCTCCTACCACTTCTTCTTATATTACCTTCTTCGTCTTTTCGTTTTTAATATTTTCATATGTGTATAAAATGCCATTGTGGTATGTATGTATTATGGCTCTTTACATTCTTGCAACCGTGAGGTTGTGAGTTCGATTCCTAGACCAAGTGACGCGTTATGTCCTTGGGCCAGGAGTTGCGACCGGTTGATGGTACCAACAAGGGACAGACCGATGGGAACATTGTTTTCTTGGTCCCATTTGACAGGGCAGATTCTTCCTTTATATCTCTTTCCCACTTCCATTCACTCACTCTCTCTATCTTTCTCTGGAAGAAATTTACCGTATTCAGCCCTTCTTCTTCTTCTTCTTCTTCTATTTCTTTTTCTTTTTCTTTTTCTTTTTCTTTTTCTTTTTCTTTTTCTTCTTCTTTTTCTTCTTCTTCTTCTTTTTCGCCCACTTATTCCTGAGAGGGTCGTGGTGGTGGTGGTGTGTGTGTGTGGGGGGGGGGGGGGGGGGGGCAGAGTCCTCAAACACTCCTGTCAGTTGCAACAGTCTCCAACTGATCCGGCTGGATCTCCAAGCGTGACCAGCCAAGCTCATGGATGTTATCCAACCAGCTTGCTCTGGGTCACTTACCGGTTGGTTTTGCTCGTGAAATATTATGTCCAGCGATTCTTTCCTGAGACATTCTAACCACTTGTCCATAGTATCGGAGCTGTGATCCTTCAATTCGGGCAAGTAGTGGCTCTACCTGGAATGACTCTCTGATCTCCGAGTTGCGCACTTTATCGAGTAACCTTACCCCCAAAGACCCTTCGGAGGAACCCCATTTCGGCTGCTTGTATTCGCAATCGTATTCTTTCGGTCCTTACCAAAGGTTCATGATCACAAGTAAGGGTTGACATGAAAACCGAACATAGCGAGTTTAGCTTTTACACCTATCTCTTTCTTCTAATTACTGAATGCTGAAGATGGCGCATTACTGCACCAGTTTTTGCAATTCCTGCACTTAATTCAGCTACCTGCCTTCCATCACTCATGAACACGGCCCCGAGATACTTGAACTTCTCTACCTGCTTCAGTGGAACTCCATTTACATGTAGAGTGCACTGCGCAGCCTTCCTTGAGAGGACGAGTGTCTCAGTATATATATATATATATATATATATATATATATATATATATATATATATATATATATATATATATATATATAGGAACAAGTAAGACCCCGACGGCTGAGCTCAAGCCGTTTCGACGGCTAATTAGCCGTCGAAACGGCTTGAGCTCAGCCGTCGGGGTCTTACTTGTTCCTATTACCCACTCTACTACCCTAAGTATTGAGTACTTTGGTGCGTTATGGTCCACCTGGTTCCTTACCACATTTCCTTCGTTATATATATATATATATATATATATAACAAAGAAGGTATGGTAAGAAACCAGGTAGACCATAACGGACCAAACTACTCGATACTTAGGGTAGTAAAGTGGGTAATAGGAAATGAGTCAGGACCCCGACGGCTGAGTTCCAGCCGCTTCGACAGCTAGTTGGGATCTAGCTGTCGAAACGGCCGGAGCTCAGCCGTCGGGGCCCTGACTCTTTATATATATATATATATATATATAGGAATGAGTAGGACCCCGACGGCTGAGCTCAAGCCGTTTCGACGGCTAATTCTGAGTCCAGAATTAGCCGTCGAAACGGCTTGAGCTCAGCCGTCGGGGTCCTACTCGTTCATATTACCCACTCTACTACCCTAAGTATTGAGTACTTTGGTGCGTTATAGTCCACCTGGTTCCTTACCACATTTCCTTCGTTATATATATATATCTATATATATATATATATATATATATATATATATATATATATATATATATATATAATTATTTCTGAAGACGGCGTATATATGTGTTGGTATGTATATTTAATCTTGATAGTTTGTATAATTTTGTATAATTTTGTACATAGATCTGTTGAATATGCATGCCAACTCTAACACATATATATCCTAGAAACGATCGTTAAATAATGAACTTTTTTTGTTTAATATAAGGAATTGTTTATTCATTATTTGTTTAATATTTTATATATATATATATATATATATATATATATATATATATATATATATATATATATATATATATATAAAATGAATTAAAAAAATATGGGCCAAGACATCTTTAAATGTACCGAAACACCGTATTCCAAGCAGTCGACTGATGGGATGGGACTGCTGTCTGCCCATTTTGCTGTCCTCGCCAATATTTTTTATTCATTCGTATGTGTTTAGCCACGCGGGACTTTTTCAAATTCATATATATATATATACACATATATATATATATGTATATATATATATATGTATGTATATATACACATATATATATGTATGTATATATATATATATATATATATACACATATATATATATATATATATATACACATATATATATATATATATATATATATATATATATATATATATATATATATATATATATATATATATATATATATATGTATGTATATATATAAAATATATATATATTGTTATACTTTGGGAGGGTCATGTTGCCAAATTCAGAAACGAAATATATATATATTTATATATATATATACATATATATATACATATACATATATATATATATATATATATATATATATATATATATATATATATATATATATATATATATTCACATATATATATATATATATATGTATATATATATATATATATATGTATGTATATATATATAAATATATATATATATATATATATATATATATGTATATATATATATATATATATATATATATATATATATATATATATATATATATATATATATATATATATATATATATATATAAAATGATTTACATGACTTTTTATGAAAGACATCTGGTCATTTTGATTGAAAGGGTCTTTTATCTTTCTTTCTTTCTTTCTTTCTTTCTTTTTTTCTTTCTTTCTTTCTTTCTTTCTCAAGAGTGAAGCTTTAATATCCTTCTTGTGTGTAATTAGACTTCGTTTCCAGTCTAAATAATAATAGAACCAAATATCAGAATAAACAAACACTCTTCTTTCCTCTCCAGCAAACTTGTTTGTTTTGGTTATTGTTTTGTTTTTGTTTGTTTTGTTGTTTTGCTTCATTATCTTCTGTTTCATTTCTTGAACAATGAAATGAAATTTGAAAGACATTGAAGACATTTAACGAAATAAAAAGGCAACGAATTGGAAGTTAGGGCGCCGGATTAAAGATTACTTGTTATGTTCCGGTTCTCAATGCTTTGAGTTCAAATCCCGCCCTGGGTCAACTTTGCCTTTCAGCCTTTCGTCCTTTAAAGGTCGAGAGATAAAGTACCAGTCCTGTACCAGTCCTGTACCAGTCCTGTACCAGTCCTGTACTAGGAGTCACTACTTACCCAATCTTTCTTTGTCTGGAAGAAATCAGCTGTATTCAGACCTGACGAGGGATGGGTTCCGCTGAGTTAGAAAGGACAAAGACACGTAACAAGTCACGATGTGTCAAGACAGCGCCCCTACGACTCCGTCAGAAGTTAAGTACTATTTATTTTAACTAAATGAAGGAGAAAAATAATGAAATTGGTAAATTGTGAAGAGAGCTAGAAGAGGAGGGGGTAGGAGGAAGACGGGCTGATGAGTGGAAGTATGAGGGGGTGGAGTGGTGTGAACAGGAAGGGGAGAAGAGTAGGAGAACGAGAAAGAGAAGAGTGGGAGAAGCATGGGGAATGTGGAAGTTGCGGGAGGAGGAGGGGGATGTAGTAGAAAAAGAAGTGGTGTGAGTTGGAAAAGAGGGGGTGAGTGGGAAGAAAGGGAAGACTGATGTGTGTAGGAAAAAGAAAGATGGGGGAGAAGCAGGAGGAGGAGGGTGAGTGCAAGAGGGGAAGTAGGGGTGGTGGCAGGAGAAAAAGAAGAGAAGAAGGAACGTCGGAGCGAGGGGAGAACAGAGGCAGTAGCAGGAGGCAGTAGAGAATGGGAGTGGGAGCAGATGGGGGTGGAGAGATGGAGGAGGAGGAGGAGGAGGAGGAGGAGGAGGAGGAGGAGGAGGAGGGAAGAAAAAGATGAGAAGGAAGATGAAGGGGACAGGTAGGTGGGGTGGACAAGTTGACATCTGAGGAAAAAAGGAAGATTTTCTGTTATTCTGTGACCTACTCAATCTTGTCAACGGTGGAGAAATTGGTAATGGAGGTGAAGATGGGTTTTATCCCAGCAACAGATGTTCCATTACACGTGTGTATATATATATATATATATATATATATATATGTGTGTGTCAGGTCACCAGTTGGTGCTACTGGTAACATGTATTCCAGTACAACCTGTCTCATGGTCGGGTCGTTGGCGACTAAACTGGCAACCCCACCAAGGTTTCTTGGTGAGGACGGTGACTTTCGACATCCTGCAGGACTAAAAACAAAACCTGTCAAAGGGCAAAGGAGCTCTTAAGAGTCAATGGCCATCCAAAATCACTGGGAGAGATGACCCCTTAGCCTTTGTCAAGGCAGAATTCTAAGAGAAGGAAAACTCTGATATAACACCTGCAACCCTGATAGTATCCAATGATGTTGACTTGTTCTTCTTTTTGGTAAATATCATCTTGGTTAAGAGAGTGGGACTGGCTTTGTGCAGTGCCTTTGCTCACTATAAAAGCTTCACGGCCAGGCATTGCTTTATATCTGGAGATCTCTCTGCACTTGTTGTCACATGGTACCATGGGCCCATCACTATGTGTCAATAATTGTCACAGGTGTAGTGTTTGTACCAGAGTTTTCAAGTCACTAGCTGGACTAAAAAGTCACACTCGTTCAGCGCATCGGTAGGGGTTCTCCTACATGGATATAAAGTAGTGGCCGTACTCGAAAACGAGTTGGCAGCCACCATATATATATATATATATATATATATATATATACGAGTCGTCTGGGAAATGATATATTTGATATATCTCATATGAAATAATACACCCAATTATCCACACAATACAATATAGTTAGCACCCCAAACGATTAATTGGGAATATACTCAGGTATTTCCTCATGGTTGTTGAGTGAGTTGGAATTTGGCCGGAGTATCGCTTTTAGCTTTCTCCGATTATATATATATATATATATATATATATATATATATATATATATATATATATATATATATATATAAATTTTAGTACAGCATAGACGAAGCTCTAGTATACGGCCAAGCTAGCGTGTATGCATATTCGGTCTGTAGCTTTAGCACTCAGATGAGGTAAGACCCCAGAGTAATAACATTATGTTCAGACAACTTAGCAAATCAGATATAGCAGTCGGCAGTCCGACCGCATTACCAGAGCAACGAAAATACAGGACCCAGGAAAAGATTTTTTACTGACCTGGACATAACGCTGAGGCTGAGTGTAAAATATATAACCCACATGGTGTATCCACAATATAGGTCGCATTATCGCATGCAACATCAGCGCTAAGTTTCTGCAAATCCATGATCGACAAATTCCTATTGCAGGAGTCTGCAATATAATGGTTTTTCACGACAGAACATAGGATTTACTTCTTCAGCAAGTCTTTCGTTCTTAGCCAAAGCGGGTATATTGTAACTTTAAAGGTCGGCACAGACACGTGGTTTTCTCATATATATATATATATATATATATATAAGTATGTACACGTACATTCATATATGTATGTCAGTGTTGAACAGGCGAGCAACGATGGTTGCTGGACACTGCGGCTTAATACGGGATGTTTGTTTGCAAACACACCGAGCATTATAATAAATGTTCGGTGAATCCATACGTACATATATATATGTGTGCATGTATGTATATATATATATACATACTACTGTACGTCTGAATACATATATGTATGTACGTGTACATACTTATATTTAAGTAACAGCCGTACTAAGAATGGGAAATGAAATTTCGTTTCATTTTTTCCGTTTATATATATATATATATACATATATATATATACCATGATATTAAATAAATGGAAACTATATTTATAAAACCATATTTATTTTATTATATATATTTCAAGGGCAACCAAGACAATATTGGTGCGCGTTCATCAGATAAAATACAAAGTTTGTTTTTATCTGATGAACGCGCACCAATATTGTCTTGGTTGCCCTTGAAATATATATAATAAAATAAATATGGTTTTATAAATATAGTTTCCATTTATTTAATATCATGGAATATTTACTCCGGTAACTTCTTGAGTGCTCTAAATCAGTTATAAATATTTATGTTTGGCGGACTTCCAACAAATTAAATACAACTTCTACACACACACACATATATATATATATATATATATATATATATACATGTGGAGGCACGTGGCCTATTGGTAAGGGCGTTTGGTTCGATTCCTGAGTTGCGTGTTGTGTTCTTGAGCAAAACACTTCATTTCACGTTGCTCCAGTATACTCAGCTGAAAATGAGTACCAGCAATAGCTGGGAGTTTAACCGTGCGATAGACTGGCGTCATGTCCAGGGAAGTATTGTACTATCAATCGCTTCATGCCATGAAACCAGGATAAGCACCGACCAAATGAGTCTTCTGGCTTAAAACAGACTTTAGACTTAGATATATATGTACATATATATATAGACACGTATGTATATATATATATATATATAGGAACGAGTAGGACCCCGACGGCTGAGCTCAAGCCGTTTCGACGGCTAATTCGGGGTCCTACTCGTTCCTATTACCCACTCTACTACCCTAAGTATTGAGTACTTTGGTGCGTTCTGGTGCGTTCTGGTCCACCTGGTTCACACACATATACATTAAATGTGTTTGCAAAACACACATACGCATTTAAATGTAAGCACACACACATACGCATTTAAATGCTATATATGTGTGTGTGTGTGTGTGTGTGTGTTCCGTGTATTTCTAATTGATATGGGAATGTCTATATTGCTGTGAGATGTAAAAAAACTTCCACATGAGAAAGGACAATAACCGTTGGAATGTTTCAATATTTATGACGAGACATTTTATTACTTTGATTTCTGACAAATTGTTTATGTGTCCCCCCACTAGGCTCTCTATGCCAGCCCTTCCTAACCCTAACCCTAACCCTAACCCTAACCCTAACCCTAACCCTAACCCTAACGCTAGCTCACACCTGAATTCCCGTTGGCCAAAAGATTTATTCAGACGTGGCGAAAGGTGGCCCCTGTAAGCTCTTCCTCCTTTGGTTGACGTCCGTTACGGTTTCTATTTCATGTCGACTGAGTTCAAATCCTTTACGGGGTCGATAAAATAAAATACCAGTAATGCACTGGGATAATTGCTGGCCCTTGTGCTAAAAGTAGAAACAGTTATTCTAGTTCAGAGGTTCTCAAACTTTTGGGACCCCCCCCCCCCATGGCCTCGTAATACCCCCCCCCCCCCCCCTCCATCCTATTCCCAGAGAGACCTGCCTACATGTAAATTATAAATAATATATAATAAATAAAATGGTTAATTTATATATAATAAATAATATAATGTATACTATCATTTGATAATTAATATACTATTGTATCATCTGTACCGCACCAGCCACCCACTTAGGCCCCACCACTCCTCAGGACCTTCTCAACGCCCCACCGGACGGGCGGGGGTAGCACCCATTTTGAGAACCTCTATTCTAGTATCAAGCAAAAATTGTAGTTTGTATGTTGCAATAAAGGGAGACAATCTCAAGCAGCGTGTCCGGTTAAAGGCCTTTGTTCCCACTCATTGTGCTCTGAGTTCAAATCCCACCGAAGTCAACCTTGCCGTTCATCTTTTCCAGGTTGATAAAGAAAAGACCACTCCATTGGTTAATTGTTTCTAGTTTAGGTACAAAGCCAGTAATTACGGGGAAGAGGGGAAAGTCGATTTTATGTCAAGGATAGGTTACATGTCCCTTATGTCAAAACCGCTAGGATAGCCAACATGTCCCTTATATCAAGGCCGCTAGGAGAGTTACATGTCCTCATTATATCAAGGCCGCTACGAGGGTTACATGTCCTCATTATATCAAGGCCGCTACGAGAGTTACATGTCCTCATTACATCAAGGCCGCTAGGGTTATATATCCTCATTATATCAAGGCCGCTAGGAGGGTTACATGTCCTCATTATATCAAGGCCGCTAGGAGGGTTACATGTCCTCATTATATCAAGGCCACTAGGGTTACATGTCCTCATTATATCTAAGCCGCTAGGGTTACATGTCCTCATTATATATATATGCCGCTAGGGTTACATGTCCTCATTATATCTAGCCCGCTAGGAGGGTTACATGTCCTCATTATATCAAGGCCGCTAGGAGGGTTACATGTCCTCATTATATCAAGGCCGCTAGGAGGGTTACATGTCCTCATGATATCAGGCCGCTAGGGTTACATGTCCTCATTATATCAAGGCCGCTAGGAGGGTTACATGTCCTCATTATATCAAGGCCGCTAGGAGGGTCACATGTCCTCATTATATCAAGGCCGCTAGGAGGGTTACATGTCCTCATTATATCAGACCGCTAGGGTTACATGTCCTCATTATATCAAGGCCGCTAGGAGGGTTACATGTCCTCATTATATCAAGGCCGCTAGGAGGGTTACATGTCCTCATTATATCAGACCGCTAGGGTTACATGTCCTCATTATATCAAGGCCGCTAGGAAGGTTACATGTCCTCATTATATCAAGGCCGCTAGGAGGGTTACATGTCCTCATTATATCAAGGCCGCTAGGGTTACATGTCCTCATTATATCAAGGCCGCTAGGAGGGTTACATGTCCTCATTATATCAAGGCCGCTAGGGTTACATGTCCTCATTATATCTAGGCCGCTAGGGTTACATGTCCTCATTATATCAAGGCCGCTAGGGTTACATGTCCTCATTACATCAAGGCCGCTAGGGTTACATGTCCTCATTATATCAAGGCCGCTAGGGTTACATGTCCTCATTATATCTAGGCCGCTAGGGTTACATGTCCTCATTATATCAAGGCCGCTAGGGTTACATGTCCTCATTACATCAAGGCCGCTAGGGTTACATGTCCTCATTATATCAAGGCCGCTAGGAAGGTTACATGTCCTCATTATATCAAGGCCGCTAGGAGGGTTACATGTCCTCATTATATCAGACCGCTAGGGTTACATGTCCTCATTATATCAAGGCCACTAGGAAGGTTACATGTCCTCATTATATCAAGGCCGCTAGGGTTACATGTCCTCATTATATCAAGACCGCTAGGGTTACATGTCCTCATTATATCAAGGCCGCTAGGGTTACATGTCCTCATTATATCAAGACCGCTAGGGTTACATGTCCTCATTATATCTAGGCCGCTAGGGTTACATGTCCTCATTATATCAAGACCGCTAGGAGGGTTACATGTCCTCATTATATCTAGGCCGCTAGGAGGGTTACATGTCCTCATTATATCAAGACCGCTAGGGTTACATGTCCTCATTATATCTAGGCCGCTAGGGTTACATGTCCTCATTATATCAAGGCCGCTAGGAGGGTTACATGTCCTCATTATATCAATACCGCTAGGGTTACATGTCCTCATTATATCTAGGCCGCTAGGGTTACATGTCCTCATTATATCAAGACCGCTAGGAGGGTTACATGTCCTCATTATATCTAGGCCGCTAGGAGGGTTACATGTCCTCATTATATCAAGGCCGCTAGGAGGGTTACATGTCCTCATTATATCTAGGCCGCTAGGGTTACATGTCCTCATTATATCAAGACCGCTAGGAGGGTTACATGTCCTCATTATATCAAGGCCGCTAGGAGGGTTACATGTCCTCATTATATCAATACCGCTAGGAAGGTTACATGTCCTCATTATATCAAGGCCGCTAGGGTTACATGTCCTCATTATATCTAGGCCGCTAGGGTTACATGTCCTCATTATATCAAGACCGCTAGGAGGGTTACATATCCTCATTATATCTAGGCCGCTAGGAGGGTTACATGTCCTCATTATATCAAGACCGCTAGGAAGGTTACATGTCCTCATTATATCAAGGCCGCTAGGAGGGTTACATGTCCTCATTATATCAAAGCCGCTAGGGTTACATGTCCTCATTATATCTAGGCCGCTAGAAGGGTTACATGTCCTCATTATATCAATGCCGCTAGGAGGGTTACATGTCCTCATTATATCTAGGCCGCTAGGGTTACATGTCCTCATTATATCTAGGCCGCTAGGGTTACATGTCCTCATTATATCAAGGCCGCTAGGAGGGTTACATGTCCTCATTATATCAAAGCCGCTAGGGTTACATGTCCTCATTATATCAAGGCCGCTAGGAGGGTTACATGTCCTCATTATATCTAGGCCGCTAGGGTTACATGTCCTCATTATATCAAGGCCGCTAGGGTTACATGTCCTCATTATATCAAAGCCGCTAGGAGGGTTACATGTCCTCATTATATCTAGGCCGCTAGGGTTACATGTCCTCATTATATCTAGGCCGCTAGGGTTACATGTCCTCATTATATCAAGGCCGCTAGGGTTACATGTCCTCATTACATCAAGGCCGCTAGGGTTACATGTCCTCATTATATCTAGGCCGCTAGGGTTACATGCCCTCATTATATCTAGGCCGCTAGGGTTACATGTCCTCATTATATCAAGGCCGCTAGGGTTACATGTCCTCATTATATCAAGGCCGCTAGGAGGGTTACATGTCCTCATTATATCAAGGCCGCTAGGGTTACATGTCCTCATTACATCAAGGCCGCTAGGGTTACATGTCCTCATTATATCTAGGCCGCTAGGGTTACATGTCCTCATTATATCAACGCCGCTAGGGTTACATGTCCTCATTATATCTAGGCCGCTAGGGTTACATGTCCTCATTATATCAAGGCCGCTAGGAGGGTTACATGTCCTCATATCAAGGCCGCTAGGGTTACATGTCAGTTTTGTGTCAGACATATTCAGCTGTCTCAGCAGTAACCCTGCAAAACTCGGCGGAATCTTTCATTTTTTTTTTCATTGTAGTTGTGAACGTATGTGTGTGTGTGTGTGTGTGTTTATATGTATATATGTCTGTATATGTGTGTGTGTGTGTGTGTCTGTGTGTGTGTGTGTGTGTCTGTGTGTGTGTGTGTGTTTATATGTATATATGTCTGTATATGTGTGTGTGTGTAAGTATGTCTCCGCGTGTGTGTAAGTATGTCTCCGCGTGTGTGTGTGTTAGTGTATCACCGCGCGTGTGTGTGTGTATGTATGTACGTGTGTGTGTAACTGTGTTTGTGTATGTGTAAGTGTGTTACAGTGTGTGTGTGTGTGTCACCGTGTGTATGTGTCTCCGTGTGTGTGTGTAAAGTGTATGTAAGTATGTCCCCGTGTATGTGTGTGTGTGTGTGTGTGCATGTGTGTCTCCGTGTGTGTGTGTCCCTCCCCCGTATATGTGTGTGTATGTGTGTGTGATTGTGTGTGCATGTGTGTCTCCGTGTATATGTGTGTCTCCGTGTGTGTGTGTCCCTCCCCCGTGTATGTGTGTGTGTATGTGTGTGTTCTCGTGTGTGAGTCTCCCTCTCCCGTGTATGTGTGTGTGTATGTGTGTGTGTCCTCGATTGTGTGTGTCCCTCCCCCGTGTATGTGTGTGTGTATCTCTGTGTGTGGGGGTAAATAATCTGAAAGATGGTACATAGTAAAAAATTATAAATGCATGTCTGTCAACAGTGAATTTGGAAGAAAAAATGAAAGTGGAGGGGGAGATAGAGAGAGAGATAGATAGATTAATAGATAAATTTCTATTTATTTGCCACGAGGGCACAAAAGAAGGGGACATTTACACAGTGGGGGAGTTTACATAAATCGAGTAAAGAAAAAAGGAATAACAATAATAATATAACAATAAAAAGTCCTCAAAAGGGAGGGGGCGTGTTGGGGATTGCACATACCCCCGAAAAGTGTGCAACTCTTTTCGCGGGGGAAGCCCAGAGAGGAGGCGCTCCCCCTTTCCTCTTCACTTCTTCACCTACAGAACAATGTAGAGAGAAGGCCCATTTACACGGGCCATTCTCGCTTCTTTCACCCACCTTTCATAAAACTGTCTGGGACCAAGCACTTCTCTCTCCATCCTGATTCTTCTTCCGAAGTGGTATCGGAAGAAGTAAACCAGGTGATGGCCGGAGAGAAAGTCACCCGACCTCAGACCTTTCAGGCGCGTCCACCACACAACCTCTTTCATCATGGCTATTACGCACAGAAAGACCGCCTCTGCTTCATTTCTGAAAGGAGGAGGCGGCTTGATGTTCACCACAGACTCGGCGGTTAATCGAATCGGCGCCACACGCGACAGCAGTCGTTCGACGTAGCCCCACAGATCGGCAACGCCCGGGCAGTGTTCCAGTGCATGCGCAACGGTTTCCTCGTCGCGCACGCATCTGGGACAGATCTTTTTCGCGGGATCCCTGCCCGGGCGCCCGTGTCTGTAGAGCTTTTCTCGAACGGGCAGAGCCCCCCGGTAACACTGCCAGGCTAGGGACCTCTGGAAGTTGTCCATGGGTCCCGGGCCGAAAGTTCTACCGAACAGGCTGGCCAGTTCGTCCTCCTCCATGCCTAGCGACTCTCCAAGGGCGTCGTCGCCCCTGCTAGCCACCAACCCTCTATAGAATGTCGAGGTGGATTCTCCACTGACAGTCGGGTCCGCTTGCCAAATAGCCGTGAGTGCCTGGGCACACTCGGTGTGCCAGTTGCCCAGTTTTCTCGGTCTTTGCTTCACCCAGGATTGCAGTTCGGTGAGCGAGACGAGCTGTGGGAAGGCTCGCCTCACAAACGGGGCCCACACCGGCTGACCGTTGAGGAATACCTGTAGATGCCGTAGCCTCAATGCGTGCCTACGCATCAACAGCCACGGCATACCCAGCCCTCCTTTCGAAGGGTGCTGGCAGCAGATGGATCTCCTCACCATGGGAGGCCGCTTCTTCCAGAGGAACTGGAAGAGCATGCGTTCCATGATGGTGAGCTTTTCCTTGGGGCAAGGCACGACGGTCAGGCGGTAGTAGATGACGGACGCTATGTAAGCGTTCGTCACCTCCGCCCGACCTTTCAGTGATAGTTTGCACTTGGCCCACTTCTGGGTCAGCGCAAACACCCTGCTCGTCACCTCGCCCCAATTCTTCTCCACCTGGAGGTCCGGTCCGAACCAGACCCCGAGCAGCTTCACCGGGCCCTCCGTCCACCGCCCGACGACACCGTCTAACGGCATCGGTTTGCCCCTCCACGTTCCGAGTTGCAAACCGACTGACTTGTCCTGGTTCAGCTTAGCCCCCGTCAGCCTTTCGTATTCCTCCAGTAGGGTGGCGATCGCCCCGATTTCCGAGGCGTCCGCCACCATTACTGTTACGTCGTCGGCATAGGCCGAGACCGCTTTGTGCAATCCCGGTTCCAGGTGTATGCCCCGCAGCAACTCCAACTTCCGCAGCAGTGGCTCGAGAGTCAATACGTACAGAAGGGAGGAGAGGGGGCACCCCTGTCTGATGGATCGGGTGATTTGAAACGGCTCCGAGAGGTAGCCGTTTACTTTAATCCTAGAGTAGGTGTTGCCACTGTGCATGGCAGAAATCCAGCCCCTGAAAACGGGTCCGAAGCCCGCCGCCGCTAGCACCGCATCCAGGTAACCATGGTCGACCCTATCGAACGCCTTAGATTGATCCAAGTTGATCAGGGCCCCACCAAAGCCGGGTTCGTAGCCAACCCTCTCTATGATGTATCGCATGAGGTGGAGGTTGTCGTGAATGGACCTGGACGGGATAGCGCATGTCTGCGCGTCTCCCACCAAACCACCCACCACAAGCGCCAACCTCTTCGCCAACACCTTGGCCAAAATCTGTAACTCTGCATTCAGCAGAGTTATGGGCCTAAAGTTACTTAAGTCGTCCCCCTTGCTCTCGTCCTTCCTCACTAGCGTGACCACGCCCTTGGTCACAGAACAGGGAATTCTCCCGTTCTGTTGCCAGTTGCAATAGACAGCCTCGAGGAGTTCGGAGAACAAGACCGGCATAGCTAAATAAAGTTCGTATGGTAGACCATCGAGACCCGGGGATTTGCGTCTGCTGCATTGGCTGAGCGCTTCCCCGATTTCAGTGGCTGTGATTGGCCTTTCGCAGCACTCCGCTTCGCCGCTCGAAAGACGCGGTAGACCGTCGAGGTATGGACCGAAGTCCACATCCCCGTCCGGCCCCCCGCCACCTCCGAACAGTCGAGCAAAGTGCCTTTGAAAGGTCTCGCACATTCGCTCAGGTTCAAGGATCACCCGTCCATCCTGGTCTCGCAAAGACCGAATGGTGGATTTAATCCCACTCTTGGCTTCTGTCACGCGGGCCCAGCTAACAGCTTTGGTCCCCTCGTTTCCTAAAGCACGTATTTTACTTCGGACAACGCAGCCTTCGTGCTTCGCGTCAAAGAACTGGCTCAATGCCGTTCTCGTCGCTAACACTCTGGCTACGTCTCCGCTCCTAATCGCCTCTTCTAGTTTATCTGTTAACTCCCTTTCCCTCCTATTTCTATTCGCCGCTAGTTCCTTACTGTAACCTATCGAACTTACTCTAATCTCTCTCTTTAGAGATATCCACCACCTACTGTTGACGATCGCTCCCGTCAACCGCATCTTAACTAAGCTACTAATCCGGTTTCTGTAATCTTTCTTTGTCGGTAAGGACAAGTTCATCTTCCAGTAACCGGGACCCTGTCTATGCGTTCTATCAAGGTTGACCACGCAGGTCACTAATTTGTGATCTGAATAGCCAACCATGATCAGTTCTGGACAACTAAATACGTCCCTATCCTTACTCCTAACCAAAAACCTATCTAGGTACGATCTAGATTGTCCACTGCGGTTTGCCCAGGTCCAGGTTGGCGCAGTTGGACAATCTAGTCGAAATCTATCGACCAGGTCGAATCGATCGAGTAACCCCTTGAGGCTGCTACACCCCCCTCTATCGGGACATGCCCCTGCATAGTCCCAACGCGCATCTAGGATTCCATTCCAGTCCCCCACTAAAAGCAGGGAACGCGACGTTCCTAGAAAAGTCTCCAGACGTTGGAAGAAGTCGGCTCTTTCCGCCCCGAAGGGAGCATAAAGACCGACCAGTCTGAAAGCCCCGCCTTCACCGCCTCCGACGTCCAGCACCAGTAATCGACCCCCCGGGTCCGAGTGAACAATCTGTACGTCGAGAGTCAGACGTTTATCCAGCAGTACGGCAACTCCCCCCCCCCCCCCCGCCTCCGGGTTGACAGAGAGATGCGTGCATCTCAAAGTCATCGAAGGCGGGCGCCAGCTGTCTCACGCTGCTGATCCGACTCTCGCAAACAACCATCACATCTATACTTTGTGACCTGAGGTCACTTAGAAGCTTTGCTTGCTTCCAAGCTGAGCCCAGGCCACGCGCGTTCAAACAGCCAACTCTCAATTGATCTATTTTGGTGTTGAAAGTGAAGAAAGAAAAGCACTTACCTCTCCGGGTTGCGTAATTTCCATGGCATCAGGTGTGTTGGGTGGAGGGATGTTTTGTGGTGGTGTGGGGGTACACGTGTGTGGTGGGGTTGGGGTATTTGGAGTTGTGTCAGGGAGAGGGGCGGTTATGGGGAAATCTTTCAAGAGGACGCGATTCAACGGTTTTAAACAGGGGGGGCTCACGTCCCGTCTAAATTGTTCTTTTAAGGAACGATAAAGGTCCAGAGGGACCTTTATCATTTTTAAATGGGTGAAGTTCTCTGTTGAGATAAAGTTTGGCCCTTCGGTCTGCACCATAGGGTTATTGTTTATTAATTTAACCAGTTTTTTGTTTTCTTTATTTATATATGTGTATTGCAACGTCTTTTTTTGTGATGCTGTCAATGTTTCGGAGAGGGGAGGCGCAGATTTATTTTTGTTTGTTGAGGGTGGGGTGTTTTTGATTGGAGTTGGTGTTTGTGTGTGGGTTATTTGTGGTGTGCTGGGTGTGTGTTTTCTTTTTTTTCTTTTAACTTGTCTGAAGGCTTCTCCTCCTTCTTCTTCAGAAGTTGGGGGAAACTCTTCAGCGCTAGGTGGGAGGGACGTGTTGTGTGGTTGTTTTTTTTTGCGGGAGGGGTAGATTTGTTACTGTTTTTTTTATTATTTGTTTGGAATGGGTTTTGTGGTGGTGGTGGTGGTAATGTTTGTGTCGTGCTTGTGGTTGGTGATGGTGGTGGTGATGTTTGTGTTGTGGTTGGTGGTGGTGATTTTTGTGTCGTGCTTGTGTTTGGTGCTGGTGATGTTTGTGTTGTGTTTGTGGTTGGTGGTGTCTGTATTTTGTTTGCTGTGTGTGGTATTAGTGTATTTTTGGAGGTGGGTGGTGCTGGTGTACTGTTTGTGGTGGGTGTGGGCAATAGTCCTTTTTGGGGGATACGTTTCGGGCAGTTAGCCTTAACGTGTCCCCTTTCCATGCATAAATAGCATGCTGGTCTTCTCCCCTCTACAATTATGTCTATTGGGGTAAGGTCATCCAGCCAGATGCGATCCGGGATTTGTGCTATTCTTTCGGGCCTCATTTGGACTAGTATGTCGAGGCCCATTCCCAGGAACGCATCTCCAGTTGCCTTCCCCATTGACAGCATAGTGTCTTCGCCCATATCAATGAAGCCAGCAATAGCCCACCAGAAGTCCATTGTGGGCAGCATTGTTTTTACTTTTACTCTCTGTGTTCTTCTACCCATGTAGGAGGGATAGAAGCTATATGTTGTCGACGAGAGTGGGCTTAGGGAAAGCTTCTCCGCCGTTTCTTTGTCTCTTGTTAGGACCGAAATGCTGCCATAGAGTCGGTCCTTTCGTATGAAGAGAATATTCTTCATATAGTCTTTTAGGACTAACTCTATTTCCATTTGGCTGGGCTGTGCTGGCTTTCTTGTCTGGTTCAGTATAGTTCTGTATAGAACTGTGTTTTCTGCTCTGGCTTTCTTGAATTCTGGGGGGGAGTTAATGGAAAACATTCCGTTCTCCCCCAAAACAATGTGTTTCTTTGCTTCGGCCAGTTTTTCTCTGGCGGCAGTTAGGTCAATTGGTGTGTATGTAATGGATTGTTTTGTTTTCTGGGCGAAAGTTGCCCTGTCGTTATTTGTATTATTTTCTGTTTGTTTGTTTTCTGTTTGCTCATTTTCCTTAACATTTGTTTTTTTCATTTTGTTTGTTTGTTTCAATGTCTAATTTTGTTGTAATTATTTTTTGTTCTTCAGACTTGGGGGGCGTGGCAGAGCTAATGGCAGACATGTCTGCCATCTTTTCCGCCATGCTGCCAAGAAAGAAATTTTTCAGCAAAAATAGATATTTATTTTACCCCCTAAAAAGGGGGTAAATGCAAAAATGTTTCCCTAAATAACAGGGGTTAGTGTTCCAAATGTGTTGCACTAAAAAATTTATCCGGTACTTACAATAGTAAGGGTAAATCCCGATGGAATAGCG
>OZ024754.1:14288639-14291139 GCA_964016885.1 Eledone cirrhosa | reverse complement strand
ATACACCGTATTTTACATAACAGATTAATATATTTCAATTAAACTTTATACAGTTAGGCACATGTATAATGTACAAAGATCACTTGATGTGGCCACCATCGGCTGCAACCATTTTCTCCGGGCGAGACCGGAGGCTGGAGCAGGACTTGGCGACGGTGTCCCTGTGCATGTTGTCGTCCCATTAGCCACTATGTCCGTCCAGGACTTCACGTACTCGTCCAGGAGCCTCAGGTAGCCGTTGGCGTCAAGATGGAGACCGTCGAGGACGAATTCGGGCGACCTGGTGGTGCCAGAGGGCTTCTTGTGAGTCTTGCGTTCTAGCCTCTAATTGTCCTTGTCGTCTGAGGCCCCATATGCCTATGCAGGGTCGTAGACCATGGTTTTATGGTATTTAAACCATTCAATGATTTCCTTGGCTGTATGGCCGATACGAAGGCTCTCCACAAAATCTCATATAAATAAATCTATATGTCTGTCTGTCTGTCTGTATGCAGGCGATGCATTTCCACAGTTTCCATCCAATTTTGTTCAAATGTGATACCTATGTTATTTAGCTCCCAGAGGATATCAACATAATGCTTAAATATTGCTCTTCTCTAAAATAGCAGAGTTCTGGGGCTATTTAAAGACGTCCCTTTTGATGAGATGGGGGGGGGGTCTTATTTACAGTGGCTAAAGGTGTGCACGGCAACGACGAGCTCTTTTGCTATTGTATATATATATATTGGTAAAAGGAAAAGAAAATGCTGACAAATTGTTCCCAGTGAAAAATAGTTTAATTAGGAATAAGTAAAAATTAGTAATAAGTATTGGTTAGTATTCAGTTTTGGTTTTAAGTTTTTACCGGTTGCGCATTTCTAATGCTTTTCAAAAATAATTTTGAGATAGAGCGCCCGTGATGTTTGCTCTAACATCACGGGCGCTCTATCTCAAAATTATTTTTGAAAAGCATTAGAAATGCGCAACCGGTAAAAACTTAAAACCAAAACTGAATACTAACCAATACTTATTACTAATTTTTACTTATTCCTAATTAAACTATTTTTCACTGGGAACAATTTGTCAGCATTTTCTTTTCCTTTCACCAATATATCACAACTCGTGTGTTACACCTCTATTCTTTTATATATATATATATATATATATATATATATATATATATATATATATATATATATATATATATATATATATATATATATATATATATATATATATATATATACATATATATATATATATTCATGTATATATATACTCTTTTATTCTTTTACCTGTTTCTGCCATCCGGCTGAGGCCATGCTGGAGTACCGCCCTTGTTGCTACACATTCTATCTCCAGCCAGTGTTGGTTGGCCACTGGTGCAAGGGGGAGTTCATTGCTGCTGCCCTTAGGTTTCCCTCGAGCCTTGCTGTGGGCTCATCCGGGATCCTGGATAGCAGGGTGTCGAGATGTTTCTTGAAAACATCCTCATCCACACCATGCAGATCTCTCAAGTTCCTTGGCAGTTTGTTGAGGAGTTGAGGGTATTTCAACCCCAGGCTATTGTAATATCTGCTCCTTATTCTAGATGTGGAAGACGGGACCTTTGGCACCACACAGTGACGTCCTGATCGGCGGTTGGTCCAGCTCTCAATGCCAAAGTTTGGTGCTAGTCCCTCCAGGATTTTCCATATGTATATCACTGCGTATCTCTCCCGTTTTCGTTTCAAGGAGTAGAGTTTCAGTTCGTTTTGCCTCTCCCAGTAGCTTATCTCCTTCATCGTCGCAATCCTCTTGGCGTAGCTTCGTTGGATTGCCTCAGTCTCCGTGGTTACTTTGATACTATGGAGTGACCACAGCTGGGAGCAATAAATAGTCCAGGTGGCTAGGATGAATGTCCTCCATAGTATCAACATGGTCTCTTGGTCTCTTGCCTGGAAAGTCCTCAAGATCCAGCCAGCGAGTCATTTGCACATTGTCGCCACCCTCATGATGTGTGGAGAAAAAGATGCATGTCTATTCCCAGCTCTCGTATCTATTTCGACAAGGGGATTTCGATCCCTCCTGGTCAATATATATGTATTGTTATCCTTGTTTTTGAGGAAAGATGGTGTAGGACGAAACAAAGGAGACTCACAAAATAAAAAACATAGTCACTGAGGAGGTCACAGAATCGGTGACGAAAGAGATTTGATAAATATATAAACAACCTCCCGGTTATCGAACCAACCAACCGACCAACCAACCGGAAACTTATAATAGATTGAAGTGAAAATAAACAGGTGCCTGTGTCTTTATTGGAAACATGACCCTCCCAAAGTATAACAATATCTGTTTCAACACGCGTTTTCAGATAAGAAATCTCGCAGAACAAATCAAAAACGAATTATATATATATATATTATTTTATTTTACATTACTCCGGAGTAACCAAACCAACCTGCGCACTCCGTCGAGTGCTCCAATCTGCATTCTGAGGTGTCGGTGAACAACCAGCATATACTCAAAATTTATATAT
>OZ024754.1:14271139-14283639 GCA_964016885.1 Eledone cirrhosa | reverse complement strand
ACAATCACAACAGCAATAAAAATCACCACAATAACAATAACAACAGCAACAACAATCACAACAGCAATAACAATCACAACAGCAATAACAATCACAACAGCAATAAAAATCACCACAATAACAATAACAACAGCAACAACAATCACAGCAGCAATAACAATCACCACAATAACAATCACAACAGCAATAACAATCACAACAGCAATAAAAATCACAACAATAACAATCACAACAGCAATAACAGTCACAACAACAATAACAATCACAACAACAATAACAATAACAACAGCAACAACAATCACAACAGCAATAACAATCACCACAATAACAATCACAACAGCAATAAAAATCACGACAGCAATAACAATCACAGCAGCAATAACAATCACAACAGCAATAACAATCACCACAATAACAATCACAACAGCAATAAAAATCACAACAGCAATAACAATCACAGCAGCAATAACAATCACAACAGCAATAAAAATCACAACAATAACAATCACAACAGCAATAACAATCACGACAGCAATAACAATCACAACAGCAATAAAAATCACAACAATAACAATCAAAACAGCAATAACAATCACAGCAGCAATAACAATCACAACAGCAATAAAAATCACAACAATAACAATCACAACAGCAATAACAATCACGACAGCAATAACAATCACAACAGCAATAAAAATCACAACAATAACAATCAAAACAGCAATAACAATCACAGCAGCAATAACAATCACAACAGCAATAAAAATCACAACAATAACAATCACAACAGCAATAACCGTCACAACAACAATAACAATCACCACAATAACAATCACAGCAGCAATAACAATCACAACAGCAATAACAATCACAACAGCAATAACAATCACAACAGCAATAACAACAGCAATAACAACAGCAATAACAATCACAACAACAATAACAATCACGACAGCAATAACAACAGCAATAACAATCACAACAGCAATAACAATCACGACAGCAATAACAACAGCATTAACAATCACAACAGCAATAACAACAGCATTAACAATCACAACAGCAATAACAACAGCAATATCAATCACAACAGCAATAACAATCACAACAGCAATAACAATCACAGCAGCAATAACAACAGCAATAACAATCACAACAGCAATAACAACAGCAATAACAATCATAACAACAACAGCAATAACAACAGCAATAACAATCACAACAGCAACAACAATCACAACAACAATAACAATCACAACAACAATAACAATCACAGCAGCAATAACAATAACAACAGCAATAACAATAACAACAGCAATAACAATCACAACAACAAGCCCCCCCCCCCCCTGTATTCCAACCCACCCCTTATTAAACTTTGCTAATCAATCTCCGAAGAAATGTTATTTCAGGAGGTAACATTTCTGCAACAATTAATTTTCCTCATATATTAAAAAAACATTATAGATAACAAAAAGAAGCACATTTCTAGAAATCCCATACGTCATAAAATAGGATGGGTTGGGGTCTCAATATGTAAACTAAACGACTAATTCTGGTTTTAAAAATATCAACGGAGTCAACCTAAATAGGATGGGTTGGGGTCTCAACATGTAAACTAAACGACTAATTCTGGTTTTAAAAAATATCGACGGAGTCAACCTAAATAGGATGGGTTGGGGTCTCAGCATGTAAACTAAACGACTAATTCTGGTTTTAAAAAATATCAACGGAGTCAACCTAAATAGGATGGGTTGGGGTCTCAACATGTAAAATAAACGACTAATTCTGGTTTTTTTAAATATCAACGGAGTCAACCTAAATAGGATGGGTTGGGGGTCTCAGCATGTAAAATAAACGACTAATTCTGGTTTTTTTAAATATCAACGGAGTCAACCTAAATAGGATGGGTTGGGGTCTCAACATGTAAACTAAACGACTAATTCTGGTTTTTTTAAATATCAACGGAGTCAACCTAGATAGGATGGGTTGGGGTCTCAACATGTAAACTAAACGACTAATTCTGGTTTTTTTAAATATCAACGGAGTCAACCTAAATAGGATGGGTTGGAGTCTCAACATGTAAACTAAACGACTAATTCTGGTTTTTTTAAATATCAACGGAGTCAACCTAGATAGGATGGGTTGGGGTCTCAACATGTAAACTAAACGACTAATTCTGGTTTTTAAAAAATCAATAGAGACAACCTAGAAAAATTAACGATTTTCCAACGCCCCGGCTTCGCCCACCACCCACCCGAAAGTAGTTGATACCCGAAAGTAGTTGATAAATGAACTTACGTTTTAGAAACAATAAAACTTAATATGTCTTATACATATAGACAATGCGACCCCTCCCCCCTCCCTCTCTCTCTTCTCTCTATCTCTCTTTTTTCTCTCGCCTCTCTCTTTTCACTCTTCTCTATCTATCTCTCTCTCTCTCTATCTCTCTCTCTCTCTATCTCTCTCTCTCCCTCTCTCTTACATTAATAGGTGCTATGTAACCAACGCCATGACAATATCTAGTATAATACTTGTTTCTACTTCAGGCACAAGGCCAGCAAATTAGTCAGTGTATTACTGGTACTTTATTTTATCGACCCCGTAAGGATGAAAGGCAAAGTCAACCTCGGCGGGATTTGAACTCAGATCGTAAAGGGACGTAACTATGCTGGAAAGCATGGCGTCCGACCCTCTAGCGATACTGCCAATCCACCGCCCGTTATCTAGGATAATACTTTCCTTTATACATATATTTCTGATCTAACTCACGAAACTGTTGGTTATAATTTTGTTTTGATATAATCCCGCCGAGGTTTACTTTGCCTTTCATCCTTACGGGGTCGATAAAATAAAGTACCAGTAATGCACTGGGTAATTGCTGGCCTTGTGCCTAAAGTAGAAACAATTATTTTGTTTTGATATACCATTGCCAAGACAGAAACAAAAGAAAAAGAAAAAAAAAATTAAGTTACGAAAGAAAGGGAATGAGGTGGTGATGGTGTGACAGACTCTACACCAGGTATGGGCAACCACTTTCGAGCAGTGGGCCGCATAGGATGTGGCTTATCATATGGCGGGCCGCACTACTAAAACATTCAAGGCAATTTTAGAATTAGGCGGGCCATTCAGAAAGCCAATCGGGTCGCTTGCAGCTCGCGGGCTGCAGTTTGCCCCTGACTTGCTCTACAACTTAGTCTAAGTGGTATGTTTCAGCTGTAGTGTCACGCGGACAAAATGTCACAAAGGTGTTACCGCGTAGAATGGCCAGCGGCACCCGCTGCATTAGCCATCCGTCCCACATACACTCACACACTTCATGAGCCTCCTTCCTCGGTCGGGCTGCTGTCTTTCTGATTTCTGCGAACGAAGGAAAATTGCCGTGCAGAGATGGAGGGCACCTTTTTTTTTTTTTTTTTTGTTGATATTTTGATATTTTGCTGATTTCAATAGCGTCCCTTTCAAGTTTGAATGAGCCGTAGCGTTGCTATAGTTACCGGGGTTAATCAGTGCAGTTGTAGATAATGACAAATGGAACAGGAAATAGAATTTGTCATGTGGCATGGGGGAAAGATGGGCGAGTGGAGGAATTGTAAAATTCTTGTGAACTTTCTCTCTTAAGTACAGGTCGCTCTAATATACAAGTTACACCATACACATGATATGAATATTAGTGTGTTTGTATGTGTGAGTCTGCCTACACACACACACACACACACATACATACATATATATATATATATGTGTGTGTGTGTGTGCGTGTGTGTGTGTGTGTGTGTGTGTGTGTGTGTGTATATATATATATAGAGAGAGAGTGAGAGAGAGAAAGAGAGAAAGAGAGAGAGAGAGAGAGAGAGACAGAGAGAGAGGGTGGGGGGCAGAATGGATGCAGTAAAAACCAGTTAGATACTTAGAGTACTCGATACTTAGGGTAGTAGAGTGCATAATATGAAAATTTCGGGGCCCCGCCGGCTAACCTCCTGCCGTTTCAGACGGCAGGAGGTTAGCCATCGGAGTCCCGAAATTCTTCATAGATAGATAGATAGATAAATAGATAGATAGATTTCTTTATTTGCCACAAGGGCGCACAAGAAAAGGGGACAATACAAAGACACATGCCGGGGATTTTACATACAGTCGTGTAAAAAATATAAAACAAACAATTACAACAATCGAAATCCCCAATAGGGGGAAACGCCACAAATGCGTTGTTTAATACTCCGTCGATAGAACAACCCTCAACTTCAGGAGCGTGTTGTGCAAGTGCTCCTTTCTTCCTTTTGCTCTCTTCTTTAACCTACAGGCTCATAAACAGAGAAGGCCCAGTCACTCGGGCTATTTTTGCTTCATTCACCCACCTTTCAGTAAATTTACTGGGGTGCAGTGCCTCTCTCTCCACCCTGATTCTCCTTCTAAAGTGATACTTAAAGTAGGGAATTAATTGTTGTCCGGAGAGAAAGGCATCTGTCCTCAGTCCTCTCAATCTCGTCCACCATATAACTTCTTTCACCATAGCCACTGTCCAGAAGAAAACCGCCTCTCTTTCGTTTTTGAAAGAGGCTGGCGGTTTGATCCTTACTATGGACTCGACAGTCAACTGGATTTGTCCCATACGCGACAGCAGTTGTTCTGCATAGTTCCACAGGTTGGTTACGCCCGGGCAGTGTACAATTGCGTGCAGGACGGTTTCAATGTCCTGCGCGCATCTTGGACACGTCCTCTTGGAAGGATCCCTGCCAGGGCGTCCGTGCCTGTAGATCTTGTCACGAACCGGTAGAGCTCCTCGGAAGCACTGCCAGGATAGGGACCTCTGGAAATTGTCCATAGGTCCCGGGCGGAAAGTCCTACCAAACAGATTGGTGAGCTCGTCGTCTTCGACGCCCAGAGTCTCTCCGAGCACGTCGTCGCCCTTGTAACGTACAATCCCCCGGTTGGGGGTCGGTGAGGAATACCTGGAGATGCCGCAGCCTCAGCGCATGTTTGCGCATCATCAGCCACGGCATTCCCAGCCCTCCGTTGGAAGGGTGCTAACAGCAGACGAATCTCCTCACCAGTGGAGCCTGCTTCTTCCACAGAAACTGGAAGAACATGCGTTCCATCTTGGCGAGGTGTTCACGGGGACAAGGCACGACAGTCAAGCGGTAGTAGATGACGGACGCTATGAAAGTGTTCGCCACCTCCACTCGACCTTTCAAGGACAGTTTGCACTCTGGGTGAGCACTCTGGGTGAACGCAAACACCTTGGCCGTGACTTCGTTCCAGTTTTTCCCACCTGGAGGTCTGGACCGAACCAGACGACCCCGAGCAATTTCACCGGTCCGTCCGTCCAGCGTCCAACGACGCTGTCGGACGTCATCGGTTTGCCTCTCCACGTACCGAGTTGCAAACCGACAGACTTGGCCGGGTTTAGTTTTGCTCCAGTCAGCGTTTCGTATTCTTTCAGTAACTTGCCGATCACCCCGATTTCCGAGGTGCTCGATACCATTACCGTCACGTCGTCGGCATAAGCTGACGCCGCTTTGCGCAGTTCCGGTTCTAGAGGGATGCCCTGCAACAGCTCCAATTTCCGCAGTAGTGGCTCTAGAGTCAATACATACATAATGGAGGAGAGAGGTCACCCCTGTCGAATGGAACGCGTGATTGCGAACGGCTCCGATAGGTAGCCGTTCACCTTGACCCTCGAGCAGATGCTGGTGTGCAACGCCTCGATCCAGCCTCTGAAAACGGGACCGAAACCGGCCGCCTTGAGAACTGCTTCCAAGTATCGATGGTCGACCCTATCGAATGCCTTAGACTGATCCAAATTGATCAGAGCCCCACAGAATGTTTTGGGGCGAGTGCCTCGCTTTTAAACAGTACGGAAACACTTCCGTACTGTTTTCCTCGTTGGAGAAAGTCAATATTTGCTAGAATTTCCTTGAAGGTAACTTCTATATCTGCTTGACTAACAAATATCGGCTTTCTCGTTGTATTGGATACAGTCCTGAAGGTCACTGTCCTTCGAACTGTATCTTCTTTTATTTCGAGGGGTGAGTTAATTCTAAACCCACCCTTGTCTTCGAAAGTTTAAAATGTTCTCCCTTGCTGGAGCATATCTCTTGCATTGGAGATGTCAAGATTTATAAAATCTTGTTTCTTGTTCACTGTTTCAGCGAAAGACATTTTTTTTGTGTGGTGTTGCTGTTGTTATTGTTGTTATCGTTGTTAGCCTCGGTGTTGGAAATCTCAATTCCTTGACGAGGTGAAACTTTTTGTGTAGATGTATCTATGGAGTTGTTGATGTTGTCTTTTTCATGTGTATGTATGTTAATAGGTTTATTTCCTGTGTTTTCCTGTGTGTTGTTGTTATTTTTCTCCGCTTCGACGGTAGAAATTTTAAAATCTTCAAGTGGTATTTTTTCTCTTTGTTGACAGTCGTATCTATGGCGACGTCCATAGTAGCAGAAGCAGATATAACGTTAATATCTGCCTCTCTACCTCTCTTCTCTCTGTCGACGTTCTCTAGCGTTCTTTCCTGTTTTATAGTTGGCAAAATTTGATTTTTTTTTTTGATATTTTAATTAAATTTTCGTCCCTAAAGGGGCGAAAAATGGGATTACCATCCAGCTGACAATTCAACTTGGGGGTTAATCTACAAAATGTTATGTCCTTTCAAACAATTAGTTCGCTTTTTTGCATAGAAATTAACAAAAAAGCTTACCGGTGATGTTCCACGCGTCAGGCGAGAGATAGATAAAGAGATAGATAAAGAGATAGATAGAGAGATAGATAAAGAGTTAGATAAAGAGCTAGATAGATAGATAGATAGATAGATAGATAGATAGATAGATAGATAGATAGATAGATAGATTCGCAAGCATATTTGCGCACGCACACGCACACGCACACGCACACACACACACACACACACACGCACGCGCGCACACACACACACACACACACACACACACACACACACGCATATACAAATACAAAAAAAAAACACGAATATGCACGTATGGCATATGCTTAGAAATACATTGATTAATAATAAAAGTATCAGTCTGGTGGGGTTTGTGAACGTATAGACCGGTGGTGTGATTTATAATGCAGTGGTAGGGAGTGGCGTGGAAGAGGACTGCGACCTTGAACTTGTGTCTTTACCTTAGTACACATACACTGACAAACAAAACAAACTTGTAATTCAAGTATGACAAGCTATAACATCAAATAGAGCAGCGGTAGCAGCAGCAGCAACAACTGCAGCAACAACAACAACAACCGCAACAATAACAACTGCAGCAACAATAAAAACTGCAGCAACAATAACATCTGCAGCAACAATAACAACAACTGCAACAATAACAACTGCAGCAACAATAACAACAACTGCAACAATAACAACTACTGCAGCAACAACAACAACAGCCGCAACAATAACAACTGAAAAAATAACAACTGCAAAAATAACAACTGCAGCAACAATAACAACAACTGCAGCAACAATAACAACTGCAGCAACAATAACAACTGCAGCAACAATAACAACTGCAGCAACAATAACAACTGCAGCAACAATAACAACTGCAGCAACAATAACAACAACTGCAGCAACAATAACAACTACTGCAGCAACAACAACAACAGCCGCAACAATAACAACAGCAAAAATAACAACTGCAAAAATAACAACTGCAGCAACAATAACAACAACTGCAGTAACAATAACAACTGCAACAACAATAACCACTACTGCAGCAACAATAACAACTGCAGCAACAATAACAACTGCAGCAACACTAACAACTACTGCAGCAACAATAAGAACTGCAGCAACAATAACAACTACTGCAACAATAACAACTACTGCAGCAACAATAACAACTGCAGCAACAATAACAACTACTGCAACAATAACAACAACTGCAACAATAACAACAACTGCAGCAACAATAACAACTGCAGCAACAATAACAACTGCAGCAACAATAACAACTACTGCAGCAACAATAACAACTGCAGCAACAATAACAACTACTGCAGCAACAATAACAACTGCAGCAACAATAACAACTGCAGCAACAATAACAACTACTGCAGCAACAATAACAACTGCAGCAAGAATAACAACTGCAGCAACAATAACAACTACTGCAGTAACAATAACAACTGCAGCAACAATAACAACTACTGCAACAATAACAACTACTGCAGCAACAATAACAACTGCAGCAACAATAACAACTGCAGCAACAATAACAACTACTGCAACAATAACAACTACTGCAGCAACAATAACAACTGCAGCAACAATAACAACTACTGCAACAATAACAACAACTGCAACAATAACAACTACTGCAGCAACAACAACAACTGCAACAATAACAACTGCAAAAATAACAACTGCAAAAATAACAACTGCAGCAACAATAACAACAACTGCAGCAACAATAACAACTGCAACAACAATAACAACTACTGCAGCAACAATAACAACAACTACTGCAACAATAACTACTGCAGCAACAATAACAACTGCAGCAACAATAACAACTGCAGCAACAATAACAACTACTGCAGAAACAATAACAACTGCAGCAACAATAATAACTACTGCAACAACAATAACAACTGCAGCAACAATAACAACTGCAGCAACAATAACAACTACTGCAACAATAACAACTACTGCAGCAACAATAACAACTGCAGCAACAATAACAACTACTGCAACAATAACAACAACTGCAACAATAACAACTACTGCAGCAACAACAACAACAGCCGCAACAATAAAAACTGCAAAAATAACAACTGCAGCAACAATAACAACAACTGCAGCAACAATAACAACTGCAACAACAATAACAACTACTGCAGCAACAATAACAACTACTGCAACAATAACAACTACTGCAGCAACAATAACAACTGCAGCAACAATAACAACTACTGCAACAATAACAACAACTGCAGAAACAATAACAACTGCAGCAACAATAACAACTACTGCAACAATAACAACTACTGCAGCAACAATAACAACTGCAGCAACAATAACAACTACTGCAACAATAACAACAACTGCAACAATAACAACTACTGCAGCAACAACAACAACAGCCGCAACAATAACAACTACTGCAACAATAACAACTGCAGCAACAATAACAACAACTGCAGCAACAATAACAACTGCAGCAACAATAACAACTACTGCAACAATAACAACAACTGCAACAATAACAACTACTGCAGCAACAACAACAACAGCCGCAACAATAACAACTGCAAAAATAACAACTGCAGCAACAATAACAACAACTGCAGCAACAATAACAACTGCAACAACAATAACCACTACTGCAGCAACAATAACAACTGCAGCAACAATAACAACTGCAGCAACAATAACAACTACTGCAGCAACAATAACAACTGCAGCAACAATAATAACTATTGTAACAATAGCAACTACTGCAGCAACAATAACAACTGCAGCAACAATAACAACTACTGCAGCAACAATAACAACTGCAACAACAATAACCACTACTGCAGCAACAATAACAACTGCAGCAACAATAACAACTGCAGCAACAATAACAACTGCAGCAGCAACAATAACAACTACTGCAACAATAACAACAACTGCAGCAACAATAACAACTACTGCAGCAACAATAACAACTGCAACAACAATAACCACTACTGCAGCAACAATAACAACTGCAGCAACAATAACAGCAACAATATCATTGTAAACTATTTCACATACCTACTAGCTCCCAATCCACCATGCTGGACCTAATAATATAATTACGCACAATATGTCTGGGAATAATAATAGTAATAGTAATAGGAGTAGGGATAAGACCCCTACGGTGATTGGTTTGGCCCGGCCCAGACGGAATGGCCCTGTTGTACATCCTCCCCATATTCCTACTGTTGGCAATAATAGCGGTATGATCAGATCTAGAGTATATAAACATCGTAGTTTGTATGGGAGTAATGACCTAAGTAATGCGAGAGTTTCACAGCAAGTATATCGCGGAAATAATATTGACGGCGGTAGGTGTATTGGTAGTTCTAACTTTAACCTGACTCCTGTGGGGAATAATAGAAAAAAATAGAAAAAATAGAAGAAGACTGAACACATACTTTAACCCACCCTACAACTCGGATGTCTTAACCAACATACCCAAATCCTTCTTCTTAATCCTAGAAAAGAATTTCCCACCTGGCAATAGATACCATAGTATATTTAATAAAAATACTATTAAATTATCTTACTCCACTACCCCAAACTTGGCCTACCACCTAGCACGCACTAATAATAGGAAAATTAAAGCAGGGTTCGACACAATCAAATCTATAATTGACCACCAACAACCTAACACATTGGGAAATGAGGTGCCTGGGTTTGGTAGCAACACTTCTGAAGAATATATACCATATCGGGAAGGTCTTACCAACAGGCCCTCCCGGGACAGGAACAACATACACCGAAATTGTAATTGTAGACGGAATGTAAATTGCCCTTTGAAGCGCAATTGCCTCGTGAAAAACATAGTTTATGCATTTGATGTTGTAACTGCAACCTCCACCAAAACATATGCGGGCTCTACTTCTACCTCATTTAAGACTAGATACAACTCCCACAAATATACATTTAGAAACGATAGGCTCAAGAATGCCACCTCCCTAGCTAAATATGTTCATTTAAAAAAAGATGATAGTATCGATTATACCCTTATTTGGAGATTGGTGACTAAATCTACGCCCTACTGCCCCCCCGAGCAAAACTTGTAACCTATGCCTTCTAGAATCTCACGCCCTAATATACTCTAGATGTAACCTGCTTAATAGGAAATCTGAGATATTTTCTTCTTGTATACACAGGAACCTTAATTCCTTTTACCACTTTAAGCCAATTACTTAGATTTGCTGAGGGTTAACTCCCCCCCCCCCCATTAAGTACCCCTGTAGCACTTTCTTAAATTTCCGCATCATTATTCCTAATACCTTAACCAACTACCTTCCTCTCCTGTGGACCTTCCTCAGTTTGTAGGTTTGTATGACAATGGGGCCTTCTGTTCCATTGCATTTGCATGTTGCATGATGATCGGTTGATCTCCGGTTTGCCCGAGCCAAGTTGTGAATGTCTAGATTCTCAGGGGTGACCACCATCGGACTTTCATCATTTCGTAGCTTCCCTATAGCCACCAGCCACCGTGGACGGGTAATGACACAACCCATCAGCCCCCAACTCGAGGGTTATTGGTGTGTATGAGTGTACGCCTTGCCCCAACTTGGGCTTTGGATTCTTATGTGTTTATTTTTATTTCGTTTAGCTTTTGGTCCCTGATCGTTGGCATAACGTCCTAAATATTGTCCCAAGTGTATGGCGAATGATGCTGTATCATATATGGCAGCACATTGCCATTACGAGGAGGGTAATTCTACTACTAACCCCATTGGCTTAGTCCCACAGACCCATTTGGGCGTATCTAGTTCTATAGTTTGGCCCTCCCTATGACGGGACTTAAGTATACTGCCCGCTCCCCATTGGTATTTATGTGGCTCGTGCCGGGGTTGGAGACACGGTGCTTGCACCTTGGGATAATTAGAGTTCCCTTTACCATAGAACCTATTTTTATACTATTTTTTATACTATCTGTTTAACTACACTCCCCCATATTAGAATTAGTAAAGCTATCCCTGGGCTTATTGTCATATCATAAGATAACAACGATTCAATAGTCTTTAGTATGACACACTTGAATATCCTGGAGGTCCATTAATAATTAATAATAATATAGTCTTTTTGGTACAAATATTGTTGAATTAGTACGATTATTTAGTTGGTGATTAAATTTAAATTTCTGGTGACAGTTCGAATTAAATAGCCTTCTAGTTAACACATTAGATTAGTCTCCCCTTTCTTTACCACTGTAACGTCGTCACTTGGTGATTGGAGGGAGTAACACTCCGTATGTAAATGCTACGTCATGAATTGATGTGTATATACCCGTAGCGGTGAAGAATGACGTAACGTGTGTCTGCCTTTTACGTCATTTATTGATGTGTTTATGCACATAGTGGTGAAGAATGAAGTAGCGTGTGTTTATTTTTGATGGAGCAGAATTCCTAAATCTCCGCGTAAGCTGTCTTAGATAATTTTTATATGCCTTGGATATGACCCCACCTAATAGACATATTGGGGTACCTGGTGGATTTACTGATTTGAGCACTTTGTGTTATTTTCTATTTTGTATAGATTGTTAGTCCACGTGCTGTATTGGCCCACAGTGAATTACTGCTACGCTTAACCTGGCATTATCTTGTGGATTGGCAGTATCGGTAGAGGGTCGGACGCCATGCTTTCCAGCATAGTTACGTCCCTTTTCGATCTGAGTTCAAATCCCGCTGAGGTTGACTTTGCCTTTCATCCTTACGGGGTCGATAAAATAAAGTACCAGTAATGCACTGGATAATTGCTGGCCTTGTGCCTAAAG
>OZ024754.1:14261139-14263639 GCA_964016885.1 Eledone cirrhosa | reverse complement strand
ATATATATATATATATATATATATATATATATATATATATATATATATATATATATGTATGTATATATTTATATATATATATATATATATATATATATATATATATATAATACATTATGAAGAGAGAAGAAACATTTAGATATAATTAGTAATAAAATGTATCATACCTAAACTGTTCCTAAATTCCTCGACTACGTAGTTTCGTGGCATAAACAAAAACAATATATCAAAGATATAGAGTCCTTGCGAGGTCTGCCGACTTATCAAGAGGATACCTCATTTTACTAGTCTCAAGAACGCGTCTACACGACGTGAGAAAGAATCCCAAAAGGCGGAGGGGGAGATAGTCACGCGATATAACGGTCGAGAAACAGAGCTAAGCCTCTTATAACCACGAAAAAAATACCACGGAGGCGGAGGGGGTATTCATATCGAGGCCGTAGAAGAGGTAGTGAAGAAGGCGAGAAGTATGAGTAATGGAAGCTTTCCAGTTGTCCCCACACTTCAAAGATTTCTCGACCAGAGGGAGTTATTAATACATTTAGAAACACACAGATACATGCGGACACACACATATATACATGAATGCATCCGCACCCAACTGTGAGTTAAGGGTGCCAACTTCACCGATGTTGCTCAATGAATGACTGGGACAGACCAATTCAGTTTGAACCAGACTGAACCAGTATCAGAGTTAAAAATACATTATGAAGAGAGAAGAAACATTTAGATATAATTAGTAATAAAATGTATCATACCTAAACTGTTCCTAAATTCCTCGACTACGTAGTTTCGTGGCATAAACAAAAACAATATATCAAAGATATAGAGTCCTTGCGAGGTCTGCCGACTTATCAAGAGGATACCTCATTTTACTAGTCTCAAGAACGCGTCTACACGACGTGAGAAAGAATCCCAAAAGGCGGAGGGGGAGATAGTCACGCGATATAACGGTCGAGAAACAGAGCTAAGCCTCTTATAACCACGAAAAAAATACCACGGAGGCGGAGGGGGTATTCATATCGAGGCCGTAGAAGAGGTAGTGAAGAAGGCGAGAAGTATGAGTAATGGAAGCTTTCCAGTTGTCCCCACACTTCAAAGATTTCTCGACCAGAGGGAGTTATTAATACATTTAGAAACACACAGATACATGCGGACACACACATATATACATGAATGCATCCGCACCCAACTGTGAGTTAAGGGTGCCAACTTCACCGATGTTGCTCAATGAATGACTGGGACAGACCAATTCAGTTTGAACCAGACTGAACCAGTATCAGAGTTAAAAATACATTATGAAGAGAGAAGAAACATTTAGATATAATTAGTAATAAAATGTATCATACCTAAACTGTTCCTAAATTCCTCGACTACGTAGTTTCGTGGCATAAACAAAAACAATATATCAAAGATATAGAGTCCTTGCGAGGTCTGCCGACTTATCAAGAGGATACCTCATTTTACTAGTCTCAAGAACGCGTCTACACGACGTGAGAAAGAATCCCAAAAGGCGGAGGGGGAGATAGTCACGCGATATAACGGTCGAGAAACAGAGCTAAGCCTCTTATAACCACGAAAAAAATACCACGGAGGCGGAGGGGGTATTCATATCGAGGCCGTAGAAGAGGTAGTGAAGAAGGCGAGAAGTATGAGTAATGGAAGCTTTCCAGTTGTCCCCACACTTCAAAGATTTCTCGACCAGAGGGAGTTATTAATACATTTAGAAACACACAGATACATGCGGACACACACATATATACATGAATGCATCCGCACCCAACTGTGAGTTAAGGGTGCCAACTTCACCGATGTTGCTCAATGAATGACTGGGACAGACCAATTCAGTTTGAACCAGACTGAACCAGTATCAGAGTTAAAAATACATTATGAAGAGAGAAGAAACATTTAGATATAATTAGTAATAAAATGTATCATACCTAAACTGTTCCTAAATTCCTCGACTACGTAGTTTCGTGGCATAAACAAAAACAATATATCAAAGATATAGAGTCCTTGCGAGGTCTGCCGACTTATCAAGAGGATACCTCATTTTACTAGTCTCAAGAACGCGTCTACACGACGTGAGAAAGAATCCCAAAAGGCGGAGGGGGAGATAGTCACGCGATATAACGGTCGAGAAACAGAGCTAAGCCTCTTATAACCACGAAAAAAATACCACGGAGGCGGAGGGGGTATTCATATCGAGGCCGTAGAAGAGGTAGTGAAGAAGGCGAGAAGTATGAGTAATGGAAGCTTTCCAGTTGTCCCCACACTTCAAAGATTTCTCGACCAGAGGGAGTTATTAATACATTTAGAAACACACAGATACATGCGGACACACACATATATACATGAATGCATCTGGTCGAGAAATCTTTGAAGTGTGGGGACAACTGGAAAGCTTCCATTACTCATACTTCTCGCCTTCTTCACTACCTCTTCTACGGCCTCGATATGAATACCCCCTCCGCCTCCGTGGTATTTTTTTCGTGGTTAT
>OZ024754.1:14231139-14248639 GCA_964016885.1 Eledone cirrhosa | reverse complement strand
ATATATATATACACACACACACATATATATACACACACATATATACACACACATATATACACACACACACACATATATATATATATATATATATATATATATGAAGAGAAAGAAAGAGGGAGAGAGAGATATGGTGAAGTAGGAATGGAGGGAAGATAGGATTCCATTAAGAGCGGCCTGTGCAGTGAGATAAAACAAATTTATCCTGTTATTAATTAAAGGTTAATTTCTTATTCATTTACTCTAGCGTTCCACATCCGGGTCGTTGTGTACACAAGCCGTTCTATTATGTACACATGCGCGCACAGACGTATACACGCATACACACACATATATACACACAGATATATAGACACGTATATGTATGTATCATACATGCCCACACATACACACAATATAGAAAACACCTGTATAAAATATCTGTAGTCATAGTCACATATATAGACTCACATATTGGCATGTATATATATATACATTTATATGTATATATATATATACATTTATATATATATATATATATATATATATATATATATATACATACGAGGGTCGGTTGAAAAGTTCATAGGCTGGCCAAGATACTCTCATGGAATGACCAAATAGGGTTTAATTTTCAACATAGTCCCTTGAAAGAAACAATGGAGTTATCGATAAGTAGAGTTGAAATTAATGCATGCAAGATTGCGCTATAGCATCACTCCGACCCACGTACACACACACACACGCACACACGCACACACACATCCACACATATATATATATAGAGAGAGAGAGAGGGATCACTCGCGAAAGGCGCCTCACACCTCAAACGGAATGAAGATCCAAACACTTCGTCCTTGTTATTATTAATATTATTATTATAATTATTATTGGTAGTGGATTGGCAGTATCGGTAGAGGGTCGGACGCCATGCTTTGCAGCATAGTTACGTCTCTTTACGGACTGAGTTCAAATCCCACCGAGGTTAACTTTGCCTTTCATCCTTACGGGGTCGATAAAACAAAGCACCAGTAACGTATTGGGGTCGATTTAATCGACTTTCCCCTCCCCCCTCCCCAAATTACTGGCCTTGTGCCCATACTAAAAATCATCATTATTATTATTATTATTGAATGCCATGGTTGACGGAGGCTCGGCTCTGTAAGGTATAGTAATTTTTAACCGTTAAAACAATTGTAAATTGTTTAAAACTTGAACCAAATTGTTGATAAAGACACCCTCCTCCTCGTGAGAGGGGTCTTTCTGTCCGTTATTTGGCCCTTCGGGGTTAAATAACCAGTTATTGGGGTTTTGTACCCAAAATTTCATTTTAAACAAAAAAACATGGCTACGAAAAAGAAATTTCATACGTCACTCCCACTCATTCCGTCTTCTTCTTCCTCAATCATCACTACAGCAGAGAGAAGATTGTCTCTCTCCCTCCCTTCTTTAAATGTGTCTCTCTCCCTCCCTTCTCTTTCGCAAGCAACGAAAGAAAAGAAAAGTCTCGTGCAAAGCGTGCAAGGTTTCTCCACGACGACGACGACAGCGACGAAACAGGTGTGCGGGAAATACGAAAACCCAGTTCATTCGTCTGACGTCAGGAATAATAGCAGTAGCAGCCGTAATAACAACAGCAACAGTGACAATGAAAACAACAGTAGCAGCCGCAACAGCATCACCAGCAACATAAACAACAACAGCATTAGCAGCAGCAACACCAACAACAACCACAGCAACAGCGGCGGAGGCAGTAGTCGTAGTACCTGCAGCAACAACAAAAGTACCAGCAGCTCTGACGACAACAACAACAGCAGAGAAAAACCAATCTCATTTGCAGGTATTGCGAAAAACTTGGAAACAATCCTCATAACAAATGAGGAATTAGAGGAAGCGAAGAAGATGGTGACAAAGAACGGACACCGAGCAATCTGCAAGGCAGCGGAAAAGTTTTTCGAGACCCAAGAGCACTGTACGGTCACGTACCGTACAGTAAGTACAAAATCCCGTAGGGTGGAAAGAGCCACAGAGGCCCAAATACAAAAAGCCTTGGGGTCTGTGTGGCAGCGGAAAACGCACATCACCCGAG
The DNA here is from genome assembly GCA_964016885.1 of Eledone cirrhosa. NCBI lineage: Eukaryota > Metazoa > Mollusca > Cephalopoda > Octopoda > Eledonidae > Eledone > Eledone cirrhosa. The sequence goes on along the minus strand of OZ024754.1, from coordinate 14,246,571 downwards.
GCAAAAAATATGCCACCGTAGACGTACTTTTTGCCACACCCCAGGAGGCAAAGGCCCAATCAGTAGTGACCCTAAGGAGCGAGGAAATGGTGTTGGTGCCCTCCTACTGCGGGCAAAAAATTGTGAGGGTCAAACTGACCCACGTCCCCCCCGGAATGACCCCTTCTTGGCTGGCCGCGTCTGTCCTCGTCGGAATCGAGGACAAAACAACTGTACTGCAAGTACAGAAAAAAGTAAGAGAAGATTGGGTCGGCTCCTCCATTGAGATGCTAATCCAAACCAACCAGGAGTGCATCGAAGCTATCCCGGATGTGATAGACTTCGATAACGGCACTCAACTGCCCATAAGTGTTGAGGGCAAACGCCCGAAATGCTTTCGCTGTGGATCGAAGACTCACCTCAGGGCCTTCTGCAACGAGAATACCCTGAGAAAGGAGAAAACCCCCCTCCTTCCGAATCCGGCTCCACGGCTACCAGCAACAGGACAAGCGGCAACCAGGAACGATAGGCCCGTGGCACCCATACCCACTCCACGGAAATCAAAAACAGCAGCAGCAGTGGAAATACTAACAACAACAACAGCAATACCAAATGCAGCTGCAACAGAGACTCCAGTGCAAACATCACCAACAACAACAAGTGAAAGAGTGGAGCTGGTACCCCTCCCCGACCTCACAGAATCAGACATGGAGTGTGAGGTGGGAGAGGGATGGCAAAATGTCGTAAGAAGGCACAAACGCAGAAGCAGCGCATCGTCGCCTTTGAAAAGGGAGGAAAGAAATGAGAAAAGGGTAAAGTCTACTGCAAAGAGACCCACAGCAGCAACAACACCAACACCATCACCACCCACACTAGCACCACCATCACCACCGGCGACAACCCCACCGCCAACAACACCTTCAACACCACCACCACAAGCACCAACATCGCAAACACAACAACAAAACACACACACCCAGCAACAACGACAAGAAAATAGCAGAACCACACCCCACCCCCAGAAAAACAAATGCACGGCAATAAACACACACAACAAGAAACTAATGACTTACATAATTGAACACACAGACATTTCACAACAGGACTACATAATACCAGCACCAATCAAAACGCCAACTAACATAAGACTGCTAAAAATAGCACAGAAACAATACACAAACATTAAAACGAAATTCCCCAACGCAGTAGGTGATTTCAGGGACCTAGGAGGAACCATCAATCGAAGAGTATATTCAGACATTCTCTTAGAAGAGCCGACGACCAGCCGAAGGGACGATTCAACGGTCCCTTCACCAGACGATCAAGTGAAAAGGGATGTAAAAACCATCCCTCCTCTACCAAAAGTACGGTAAGTGGTCTTTCCCATCTTTTCCACTCTATTTTAAACATGACCTCACTCAGAATAGGCAGCATAAATGCGCGTGGCTTGGGGTCGTCATGGAAGCAGGGTCACCTGCTCAACGACCTCAGGTCACTAAACATAGATGTAGTGGCCATCAGCGAGACCAGAATCTCCGAAGCACGGGCCTTCGCACCGATCTTCGGCGGCTACGATGTATACGCATCTCCCAGCCGTCCTGGATCCGGTGGAGGAGTTGCTGTGCTTTTTCGGAGAGGTTTGGATCTCGCCATACGGGCCATCTTCCTGGACCCAGAGGGTAAGCTGGTGGTGCTGGACGTGACCAGCGGAGACGGGCAAGCTTTCAGGCTAGTGGCCGTCTATGCCCCGACAGGAGCAGGGCGGCCTGATTTCTTCCGGCGTCTGGAGACCTTTCTTGGAACGTCCCGCTCTTTAGTGTTAGTGGGCGACTGGAACGGGATCTTAGATGCACGCTGGGACTGTGTGGGATTAGCGGATAGGGGTGGAGGGTGCAAGAGCCTCACCAACCTGCTCAGGCGTTTTGAACTGTCTGACAGGTACCGATTGGATTTCCCGAATGTGCCAATGTGGACTTGGACAAACCGCATAGGGTCATCCAGATCATATCTAGATAGAGTATTTTGTAGGGAAATAGATAGGTCTAGCATAGGCTGTCCACAATTCAAGATAGTCAGCTACACGGACCACAAATTCGTGACCTGTGTGCTTGACTTAGATAGGCTTCATAGACGAGGACCCGGCTACTGGAAGCTAAACGCGTCCTTACCAGCGCGCAAGGCCTACAGAGACCGGATTAGCGAACTAGTTAAGCGGGCGTTGACGGGGGCCATCGTCAACAACAAGTGGTGGTTTGCTCTGAAAAGAGCGATTAGAATAGAATCGATTAGGTTTAGTAAGGCTTTAGCAATAGAGAAAAATAGAGCAGAGGGAGAACTAGTTAGAAAATTAGACGAGGCGCTTAGCAAAGGCATTGCGACCGACGTGCTTGCGGCGAAATTGGCCCTTGACCAATTCTTCAATGCAAAGCACGAAGGCTGCGTTGTCAGAGCTAGGGTGCGTGCTCTCAGACACGAGGGGACGAAAGCCGTTCAATGGGCCCGAGTGGCGGAGGCGCGTCGTGGCAACAAAGCCACGATCCGGTCTTTGGTGGACCACGACGGGCGCATGCTACTCGATCCCGGGCAAATGTGTGAAGCTTTTCAGCGACACTTCGCTCAGCTGTTCGGGGGCAGCGGTGGGCCGGGTAGAGGGATGGACTTTAGTGTCTACCTCGACGGACTGCCGCGGCTCTCGGCCACTGAGGCGAAGTGTTGCGAAAAGCCGATAACAGCCGCTGAAGTAAGGGAGGCAATGACTGGCTGCACAAGGGGTAAATCGCCTGGTTTGGATGGTCTGCCCTATGAACTTTACGTACAGATGCCAGACTTGTTCGGAGGCCTCTTGGCGGACGTCTACTGCAACTGGCAACAGAACGGGAGAATTCCCAGTTCTGTGAGCCGAGGAGCGGTGGCACTGCTGAGAAAGGATCCGAACAAGGGGGATAACATAGACAATTTCCGGCCCATAACTCTGCTAAACACAGAGTTTAAGATTTTGGCCAAGGTGCTAGCAAAGAGGTTGGCGCTTGTCGTTGGTGGTCTGGTGGGAGAGGCGCAGACATGCGCCATTCCCGACAGATCCATCCACGACAACCTCCACCTCATGCGATACATCGTAGAGAGGGTAGCTAGGGAACCTGGCACGGGTGGGTCCTTGATCAATTTAGATCAGTCGAAAGCTTTCGATAGGGTCGACCATCGTTACCTAGCGGCAGTCCTGAGGGCGGCTGGCTTTGGGCCCGTCTTCAGAGGCTGGATCGCTGCCATGCACAGCGACATCTGCTCTGTGGTGAGAGTGAACGGTCACCTGTCGGAACCGTTCAACATCATGCGCTCGGTCCGCCAAGGATGTCCCCTCTCGTCCCTCTTGTACGTATTGACGCTCGAGCCATTACTGCACAAACTGGAGACGTTGAGGGGAGTCCCGCGCGAACTAGGATGCGGAAGATCCGTGTCAGCATATGCCGACGATGTCACCGTAGTGGTGTCGAACGCCAAACACATCGAGGCGATCGGCACTACACTAAGAGAATACGAAGCGGTGACAGGAGCAATGATCAACCAGGAAAAGTCAGTGGGCCTGCAGCTCGGCACCTGGAGAGGCAGGTCCATGCCGTCCAACAGCGTCGTCGGACGCTGGACGGACGGACCGGTTAAATTGCTAGGGGTCTGGTTCGGTCCGGACCTCCAGACGGACAAAAACTGGGACGAGGTGACGAGCAGGGTGGCTTCTCTCACCCAGAAATGGGCGGAGAGGAAGCTATCCCTGAAAGGTCGAGCGGAGGTGGCTAACGCGTACATCGCGTCTGTCATCTGCTACCGCCTAACCGTCGTACCTTGTCCTAAGCCTCGCCTGACTGCGCTGGAGCGTTTGCTCTTTCGCTTTTTGTGGAAGGGACGTGCTCCGATGGTCAGGCGGTCCATCTGTTGTCAACACCCGCTACGTGGAGGGCTGGGCATGCCGTGGCTGATGATGCGCAGGCACGCGCTCAGGCTACGACATCTCCACCTCTTCCTCGACGGTGATCAGGTGTGGTCGCCGTTTGCTAGACGCGTTTTTCCCCAGCTCGTTTCCTTGACGGAGCTGCAGTCCTGGGTCAAGCGAAGACCGAGAGGGAGCGCCTGGAGACTGGAATGTCTTCAGGCGCTCACAGCCCTCGACCAATCGGGCAATGCGATCGGTGGAAACTCCACCTCGGCGTTCTATAGAGGATTAGTGGAGGGGAAGAGCGACGACGTACTTGGGGAAACTCTAGGCGTCGACGAAAATCAACTAGCCAATCTCTTCGGAAGAACTTTCGGGCCAGGGCCTATGGACAACTTCCAGAAATCTCTGGCCTGGCAGTGCTACCGAGGAGCCTTGCCAGTTCGGGATAAACTCTACAGGCATGGAGGTGCCGTCAGCCGGGCATGTCCGAGATGCGCGCAGGGCGACGAAACCGTCCTGCACGCACTCGTCCAGTGTCCGAAAATTGCTGACTTGTGGGTTTATGTCGAACACCTGCTGTCGCGTTTAGGACGGATCCAGCTATCATCTGAGTCTATCGTGAGGATTGCCCCGCCCTCCTCCTTTAGCCGGGAAGGGCAGGCAGTTTTTATCTGTCTGGTGGCCATGGCGAAAGAGATAGTATGGTGGACACGTTTGAAAGGGCTGAAGACGAGCACTTACCTCTTCGGTGATGCTCTGATTGACTTTTTCAAATTTCATTTGAAAAGGAAAATCAGAGTAGAGAAGGAAGTGCTCTCTTCCCAGCATTTTGTTGAAAGATGGGTGAGAGAAGCAAGAATGGCCCGAGTGAATGGGCCGACTCTGAGTATATATCTGTAAACTAAAGGTGGAAAACTGGGAGAGGGCACTTGCCTTGGTGGTCAGGGTCATTGTGGCTTTTTACTGGGCTTTCTCCACAAATGTCCCTTCGAAGTCTCCCCCCCTATTGGGGAATTTTTCATTGTTATTTTCATTGTTATTTTTGTTACATCCTCTGTTTTTGTTTTTTTACACGCAGAAATGCCCATTTGTACCGTCCTGCATTGTCCTGCACTGTCCTTAATGTCTACTTTATGTAAACCCTTGTGGTTAATAAAGAAATCGTTATTATTAATATTATTATTATAATTATTATTGGTAGTGGATTGGCAGTATCGGTAGAGGGTCGGACGCCATGCTTTGCAGCATAGTTACGTCTCTTTACGGACTGAGTTCAAATCCCACCGAGGTTAACTTTGCCTTTCATCCTTACGGGGTCGATAAAACAAAGCACCAGTAACGTATTGGGGTCGATTTAATCGACTTTCCCCTCCCCCCTCCCCAAATTACTGGCCTTGTGCCCATACTAAAAATCATCATTATTATTATTATTATTGAATGCCATGGTTGACGGAGGCTCGGCTCTGTAAGGTATAGTAATTTTTAACCGTTAAAACAATTGTAAATTGTTTAAAACTTGAACCAAATTGTTGATAAAGACACCCTCCTCCTCGTGAGAGGGGTCTTTCTGTCCGTTATTTGGCCCTTCGGGGTTAAATAACCAGTTATTGGGGTTTTGTACCCAAAATTTCATTTTAAACAAAAAAACATGGCTACGAAAAAGAAATTTCATACGTCACTCCCACTCATTCCGTCTTCTTCTTCCTCAATCATCACTACAGCAGAGAGAAGATCGTCTCTCTCCCTCCCTTCTTTAAATGTGTCTCTCTCCCTCCCTTCTCTTTCGCAAGCGACGAAAGAAAAGAAAAGTCTCGTGCAAAGCGTGCAAGGTTTCTCCACGACGACGACGACAGCGACGAAACAGGTGTGCGGGAAATACGAAAACCCATTTCATTCGTCTGACGTCAGGAATAATAGCAGTAGCAGCCGTAATAACAACAGCAACAGTGACAATGAAAACAACAGTAGCAGCCGCAACAGCATCACCAGCAGCATAAACAACAACAGCATTAACAGCAGCAACACCAACAACAACCACAGCAACAGCGGCGGAGGCAGTAGTCGTAGTACCTGCAGCAACAACAAAAGTACCAGCAGCTCTGACGACAACAACAACAGCAGAGAAAAACCAATCTCATTTGCAGGTATTGCGAAAAACTTGGAAACAATCCTCATAACAAATGAGGAATTAGAGGAAGCGAAGAAGATGGTGACAAAGAACGGACACCGAGCAATCTGCAAGGCAGCGAAAAATTTTTTCGAAACCCAAGAGCACTGTACGGTCACGTACCGTACAGTAAGTACAAAATCCCGTAGGGTGGAAAGAGCCACAGAGGCCCAAATACAAAAAGCCTTGGGGTCTGTGTGGCAGCGGAAAACGCACATCACCCGAGGCAAAAAATATGCCACCGTAGACGTACTTTTTGCCACACCCCAGGAGGCAAAGGCCCAATCAGTAGTGACCCTAAGGAGCGAGGAAATGGTGTTGGTGCCCTCCTACTGTGGGCAAAAAATTGTGAGGGTCAAACTGACCCACGTCCCCCCCGGAATGACCCCTTCTTGGCTGGCCGCGTCTGTCCTCGTCGGAATCGAGGACAAAACAACTGTACTGCAAGTACAAAAAAAAGTAAGAGAAGATTGGGTCGGCTCCTCCATTGAGATGCTAATCCAAACCAACCAGGAGTGCATCGAAGCTATCCCGGATGTGATAGACTTCGATAACGGCACTCAACTGCCCATAAGTGTTGAGGGCAAACGCCCGAAATGCTTTCGCTGTGGATCGAAGACTCACCTCAGGGCCTTCTGCAACGAGAAGACCCTGAGAAAGGAGAAAACCCCCCTCCTTCCGAATCCGGCTCCACGGCTACCAGCAACAGGACAAGCGGCAACCAGGAACGATACGCCCGTGGCACCCATACCCACTCCACGGAAATCAAAAACAGCAGCAGCAGTGGAAATACTAACAACAACAACAGCAATACCAAATGCAGCTGCAACAGAGACTCCAGTGCAAACATCACCAACAACAACAAGTGAAAGAGTGGAGTTGGTACCCCTCCCCGACCTCACAGAATCAGACATGGAGTGTGAGGTGGGAGAGAGATGGCAAAAGGTCGTAAGAAGGCACAAACGCAGAAGCAGCGCATCGTCGCCTTTGAAAAGGGAGGAAAGAAATGAGAAAAGGGTAAAGTCTACTGCAAAGAGACCCACAGCAGCAACAACACCAACACCATCACCACCCACAATAGCGCCACCATCACCACCGGCGACAACCCCACCGCCAACAACACCTTCAACACCACCACCACAAGCACCAACATCGCAAACACAACAACAAAACACACACACCCAGCAACAACGACAAGAAAATAGCAGAACCACACCCCACCCCCAGAAAAACAAATGCACGGCAATAAATACACACAACAAGAAACTAATGACTTACATAATTGAACACACAGACATTTCACAACAGGACTACATAATACCAGCACCAATCAAAACGCCAACTAACATAAGACTGCTAAAAATAGCACAGAAACAATACACAAACATTAAAACGAAATTCCCCAACGCAGTTGGTGATTTCAGGGACCTAGGAGGAACCATCAATCGAAGTGTATACTCAGACATTCTCTTAGAAGAGCCGATGACCAGCCGAAGGGACGATTCAACGGTCCCTTCACCAGACGATCAAGTGAAAAGGGATGTAAAAACCATCCCTCCTCTACCAAAAGTACGGTAAGTGGTCTTTCCCATCTTTTCCACTCTATTTTAAACATGACCTCACTCAGAATAGGCAGCATAAATGCGCGTGGCTTGGGGTCGTCATGGAAGCAGGGTCACCTGCTCAACGACCTCAGGTCACTAAACATAGATGTAGTGGCCATCAGCGAGACCAGAATCTCCGAAGCACGGGCCTTCGCACCGATCTTCGGCGGCTACGATGTGTACGCATCTCCCAGCCGTCCTGGATCGGGTGGAGGAGTTGCTGTGCTTTTTCGGAGAGGTTTGGATCTCGCCATACGGGCCATCTTCCTGGACCCAGAGGGTAAGCTGGTGGTGCTGGACGTGACCAGCGGAGACGGGCAAGCTTTCAGGCTAGTGGCCGTCTATGCCCCGACAGGAGCAGGGCGGCCTGATTTCTTCCGGCGTCTGGAGACCTTTCTTGGAACGTCCCGCTCTTTAGTGTTAGTGGGCGACTGGAACGGGATCTTAGATGCACGCTGGGACTGTGTGGGATTAGCGGATAGGGGTGGAGGGTGCAAGAGCCTCACCAACCTGCTCAGGCGTTTTGAACTGTCTGACAGGTACCGATTGGATTTCCCGAATGTGCCAATGTGGACTTGGACAAACCGCATAGGGTCATCCAGATCATATCTAGATAGAGTATTTTGTAGGGAAATAGATAGGTCTAGCATAGGCTGTCCACAATTCAAGATAGTCAGCTACACGGACCACAAATTCGTGACCTGTGTGCTTGACTTAGATAGGCTTCATAGACGAGGACCCGGCTACTGGAAGCTAAACGCGTCCTTACCAGCGCGCAAGGCCTACAGAGACCGGATTAGCGAACTAGTTAAGCGGGCGTTGACGGGGGCCATCGTCAACAACAAGTGGTGGTTTGCTCTGAAAAGAGCGATTAGAATAGAATCGATTAGGTTTAGTAAGGCTTTAGCAATAGAGAAAAATAGAGCAGAGGGAGAACTAGTTAGAAAATTAGACGAGGCGCTTAGCAAAGGCATTGCGACCGACGTGCTTGCGGCGAAATTGGCCCTTGACCAATTCTTCAATGCAAAGCACGAAGGCTGCGTTGTCAGAGCTAGGGTGCGTGCTCTCAGACACGAGGGGACAAAAGCCGTTCAATGGGCCCGAGTGGCGGAGGCGCGTCGTGGCAACAAAGCCACGATCCGGTCTTTGGTGGACCACGACGGGCGCATGCTACTCGATCCCGGGCAAATGTGTGAAGCTTTTCAGCGACACTTCGCTCAGCTGTTCGGGGGCAGCGGGGGGCCGGGTAGAGGGATGGACTTTAGTGTCTACCTCGACGGACTGCCGCGGCTCTCGGCCACTGAGGCGAGGTGTTGCGAAAAGCCGATAACAGCCGCTGAAGTACGGGAGGCAATGACTGGCTGCACAAGGGGTAAATCGCCTGGTTTGGATGGTCTGCCCTATGAACTTTACGTACAGATGCCAGACTTGTTCGGAGGCCTCTTGGCGGACGTCTACTGCAACTGGCAACAGAACGGGAGAATTCCCAGTTCTGTGAGCCGAGGTGCGGTGGCACTGCTGAGAAAGGATCCGAACAAGGGGGATAACATAGACAATTTCCGGCCCATAACTCTGCTAAACACAGAGTTTAAGATTTTGGCCAAGGTGCTAGCAAAGAGGTTGGCGCTTGTCGTTGGTGGTCTGGTGGGAGAGGCGCAGACATGCGCCATTCCCGACAGATCCATCCACGACAACCTCCACCTCATGCGATACATCGTAGAGAGGGTGGCTAGGGAACCTGGCACGGGTGGGTCCTTGATCAATTTAGATCAGTCGAAAGCTTTCGATAGGGTCGACCATCGTTACCTAGCGGCAGTCCTGAGGGCGGCTGGCTTTGGGCCCGTCTTCAGAGGCTGGATCGCTGCCATGCACAGCGACATCTGCTCTGTGGTGAGAGTGAACGGTCACCTGTCGGAACCGTTCAACATCATGCGCTCGGTCCGCCAAGGATGTCCCCTCTCGTCCCTCTTGTACGTATTGACTCTCGAGCCATTACTGCACAAACTGGAGACGTTGAGGGGAGTCCCGCGCGAACTAGGATGCGGAAGATCCGTGTCAGCATATGCGGACGATGTCACCGTAGTGGTGTCGAACGCCAAACACATCGAGGCGATCGGCACTACACTAAGAGAATACGAAGCGGTGACAGGAGCAATGATCAACCAGGAAAAGTCAGTGGGCCTGCAGCTCGGCACCTGGAGAGGCAGGTCCATGCCGTCCAACAGCGTCGTCGGACGCTGGACGGACGGACCGGTTAAATTGCTAGGGGTCTGGTTCGGTCCGGACCTCCAGACGGACAAAAACTGGGACGAGGTGACGAGCAGGGTGGCTTCTCTCACCCAGAAATGGGCGGAGAGGAAGCTATCCCTGAAAGGTCGAGCGGAGGTGGCTAACGCGTACATCGCGTCTGTCATCTGCTACCGCCTAACCGTCGTACCTTGTCCTAAGCCTCGCCTGACTGCGCTGGAGCGTTTGCTCTTTCGCTTTTTGTGGAAGGGACGTGCTCCGATGGTCAGGCGGTCCATCTGTTGTCAACACCCGCTACGTGGAGGGCTGGGCATGCCGTGGCTGATGATGCGCAGGCACGCGCTCAGGCTACGACATCTCCACCTCTTCCTCGACGGTGATCAGGTGTGGTCGCCGTTTGCTAGACGCGTTTTTCCCCAGCTCGTTTCCTTGACGGAGCTGCAGTCCTGGGTCAAGCGAAGACCGAGAGGGTTCGCCTGGAGACTGGAATGTCTTCAGGCGCTCACAGCCCTCGACCAATCGGGCAATGTGATCGGTGGAAACTCCACCTCGGCGTTCTATAGAGGATTAGTGGAGGGGAAGAGCGACGACGTACTTGGGGAAACTCTAGGCGTCGACGAAAATCAACTAGCCAATCTCTTCGGAAGAACTTTCGGGCCGGGGCCTATGGACAACTTCCAGAAATCTCTGGCCTGGCAGTGCTACCGAGGAGCCTTGCCAGTTCGGGATAAACTCTACAGGCATGGAGGTGCCGTCAGCCGGGCATGTCCGAGATGCGCGCAGGGCGACGAAACCGTCCTGCACGCACTCGTCCAGTGTCCGAAAATTGCTGACTTGTGGGTTTATGTCGAACACCTGCTGTCGCGTTTAGGACGGATCCAGCTATCATCTGAGTCTATCGTGAGGATTGCCCCGCCCTCCTCCTTTAGCCGGGAAGGGCAGGCAGTTTTTATCTGTCTGGTGGCCATGGCGAAAGAGATAGTATGGTGGACACGTTTGAAAGGGCTGAAGACGAGCACTTACCTCTTCGGTGATGCTCTGATTGACTTTTTCAAATTTCATTTGAAAAGGAAAATCAGAGTAGAGAAGGAAGTGCTCTCTTCCCAGCATTTTGTTGAAAGATGGGTGAGAGAAGCAAGAATGGCCCGAGTGAATGGGCCGACTCTGAGTATATATCTGTAAACTAAAGGTGGAAAACTGGGAGAGGGCACTTGCCTTGGTGGTCAGGGTCATTGTGGCTTTTTACTGGGCTTTCTCCACAAATGTCCCTCCGAAGTCTCCCCCTATTGGGGAATTTTTCATTGTTATTTTCATTGTTATTTTTGTTACATCCTCTGTTTTTGTTTTTTTACACGCAGAAATGCCCATTTGTACCGTCCTGCATTGTCCTGCACTGTCCTTAATGTCTACTTTATGTAAACCCTTGTGGTTAATAAAGAAATCATTATTATTATTATTAGGCGGTGGATTGGCAGTATCGGTAGAGGGTCGGACGCCGTGCTTTGACGCATGGAGTTACGGCCCTTGCCATTCTGAGTCCAAATCCCGTCGAGGTTAACTTTGCCTTTCATCCTTACGGGGTCGATAAAATAAAGTACCAGTAATGTACTGGGATAATTGCTGGCCTTGTGCCAAAAGTAGAAACAATTATTATTATTATTAGGGTCGGACGCCATGCTTTCCAGCATAGTTACGTCCCTTTACGATCTGAGTTCAAATCCCGCCGAGGTTGACTTTGCCTTTCATCCTTACGGGGTCGATAAAATAAAGTACCGGTAATGCACTGGGTAATTGCTGGCCTTGTGCCTAAAGTAGAAATAATAATTATTATTATTATATATATATATGTGTGTGTGTGTGTGTGTGTGTGCGTGCGTGTATGTGTGCGTGCGTGTGTATGTGCGTGTGTGTGCGTGCGTGTGTGTATGTGTGTGTGTGTGTGTACGTGTGTGTGTGTGTGTGTACTTACGGTAAATATTGATGCAATTCAATCAAGCATTCAACGCACTACTTTTTCCACATAGGAATGGCAGAGTATATTTAGAATAAGAATAAACAAGGGAAGTGAATTGGGGCTCACAAGGGAACGGCCGAAGGCTTCAAGAACATCATCTTTGTCTGTTACCTTGTCGTTTCAATTTGGATTACCTCGGGAACGTAACCTTATTATGTAACAAGCTGTCTGACGAGATCATGGCACTGGGTACGCGGAATCTCTTGGCCATTGTTGTCATTGAAAAAGGACTTTTAACATCTGAAACTACTTCGCATTTTCTGATTCTCTCTCTCTCTCGCTCTATATATATATATATATTTTTTTTTTTCCTCAACCTGATTAGATTCTTCGTTACTTTGGTATGTATTGTGTGTTAGTTTAGCCTACCACAATGTCCCATTTGTCACGCTATTTAAACGTATGTTATAACTCTGAGACCTATCTTTTTGAGTGCTTCGCCAACCCATCACTTCATATAAGTAGGCCGAATTACTTGCAAACCGCCAGAGATTCGATTTTACTGATTCCCAATTATATATATATATATATATATATATATATATATATATATATATATATATATATATATATATATACATATACAACTATGGAATCGAATGGATCTCCATCGGTGTCGACGATAAGAGTACCAGTTAACATACAAGTGGATGAGCTTGGCGCAAATCTCAGCCAGGGTCAGGCCTTCGCCTGCTAGAGACCCTAAGCTAGATGAAATTTGAGGCCCTAATTTTTGATGATTTTGTGTTAAACAATAAAAACTAATGATGAAATGAAAATATTTGTTTAAATGAGGCCCCCGAGGGTGTATGAAGCAACGTAAAATAAAGTCCCTGGCTATTGCACACACACACACACGCACGCACACACACACACACACACACACATAAATGCGTAGGGGGGAGGGGAATGTGAAAAAGTGTGTGTGTAAGAGAGGGAGTTTATGACTAAATGAGAAACAATGCAGTTATCAATAAAAATAGTTGAAATTAATTCATGGAAGATTTAACAGCTCTAGCATCACTGTTTAGTATGTAAATATCGGTAAATCCTGAAGGAGTCTTATGGACGCCGTGGGGAAATTTTAAACTTGGCAATATCTTCCACAGAAGTCGAGAAAGAGATATAGGGAAAGAACTGACCCTCTACTGGGATGGTACTATTTTCAAAGACCTCGAAAGTATGAAAGGCAAAGTTGATATCATCTGAGTTTGAACTCAGAGAACCGAAACGAAGATCGCAATACATCTGGAGTTCTAACGGCCAATTCACCGCCTACACGTGTATACGTATGTAGGCGTGTATGTGTGTGTATTTCAAAACCCACGCATGTATGTACGTATGTATGTACGTATGTATGTACGTATGTACGTATGTATGTATGTATGTATGTATGTATGTACTTGTGTATGTATGTATGTACCTATGTATGTATGTATGTACCTATGTATGTATGTATGTATGTATGTATGTATGTATGTATGTATGTATGTATGTATGTACCTGTGTATGTATGTATGTATGTATGTATGTACCTATGTATGTATGTATGTATGTATGTATTCATGTATGTATGTATGCATGTATGTTATCTCTTTCTCTTAATTTCGAGTATATTTTTTTGACCGGCCACCTTCCTGGTAGCAAGGTTGTAAAAGAAAAGAAATTGTCATCCCTTGAATCGCAAGAATGTTTTGCAAATTTTGAAGGCGCCAGCTATCGCAGCCATTTGTAGACTATGAATTAGGGAGCTGCGCTCTTTGTCCGCAAATCCAAGTTCAGTCATACTTTGGTCCAAACGGGTTGGTTTATATGTATGTATGTATGTATGTATGTATGTATGTATGTATGTATGTATGTATGTACCTATGTATGTATGTATGTATGTATGTATGTATGTATGTATGTATGTATGCATGTATGCATGTATGTATGTATGTATGTATCTATGTGCCTATGTAAGTATGTATGTATGTATGTATGTATGTATGTATGTATGTATGTATGTATGTATGTTCTGGTTTTATAATTTCAAAAATATTTGCCAATAGAGAGAGAGTCGGTTCTAACATAGACACAAGACTCTCTCATTGGAATTTACACAACATCAACTAGGTAGATATGTATGTATGCATGCATGTGTAGATATGGATGTTATTGTATGTGTGGATGTGGTTGTTTTGAGTTGTGTGTGTGCATGTGTATATACTTTGTATCTGTACATGTGTATTAGATGCAACATTTTTGGAATATTTTACATACTTTTACTGTTCCATTAATGGATTGTACTTGTAATTTCCCAACTAGTTGTGTTCTTTCTGTTCCTGTGAAGCCTAGCTTCTCAAGATTTGTATTGAGGCAGTCAAAACATACCCCAGTGCCCCAATAATCACAGGCATAAATCTGAAGGTGTAATCAGGGTGGAGTATCTGCAGATTTCTCATCAGTTCTGCATAAATATTCTCTTTTTCGCTAATCTTTGATATTATATTGGCATCTGGTGAGCAGCTAATTTCCACTACTGCGCATGCTTTCTTCTCCCTGTCCCATATCATAATATCTGGTCTGTTATGCCTGCATTTTATTGGGGTTTTTACTGGAACATTCCACCAGTACTCTTTCATATTATGTACATGGATGTCCTCCACATTGCTGTAGCTTTTAATGTGTTTATTATCGGGGCTATCTTTTTTACGACCTGCATTGTACAGTGTTTTGGCCACTACATCATGCCTCATAGGTAGATAGTACCGCGATGACATCTTTGGACAGCTGCTGATGACATGGTGATATCCTCAATGTTAGTTCTGCATAGTCTGCACTTGTTATCACATCTAGGTGTTTTGCCTGCATCCCTATCTCTTTTGTGAATCAGGTATTTCGTGCTAATCTCCTGTTCCTGGATTACAAAAGCGTACCCTTCAAAGTGGGAGCCAATATAGCAGTTGTTGGTCCAAGATAGACTACTTTCCTTATCTATATTACTCTCACTCTGGAGCTTCCTAGCAACATATCCATGCATGATTTTTTGCTGATAGGCATGCAGTTTTTCATCCATGGATTCACTACGATACTGCTGAGCGACATCCCTGATTGTCACACAGGGAATATCTCTCGAGGAGTTCCTTCCCAACTCTCACTTGCTCGAGAAACGGGCTCCTACGCTTCGAGGTTCGTAGATGTTGTCGGAGACATATGATGCGACATTCAAATGTTGTCTCGACTGATGTTAGGCCTCTGCCTCCCTGCTTACGTTTCAAGTAAAGGCGGTCTATGTCACTGTTGATGTTGTTCAGTATTTTTCGAGTTCTAACATCAACTGCTCGGATGTACGTTTGTATGTATGCAAATTTTGAAGGTGCCAGCTATCGCAGCCATTTGTAGACTATGAATTAGGGAGCTGCGCTCTTTGTCCGCAAATCCAAGTTCAGTCATACTTTGGTCCAAACGGGTTGGTATATAACCCGTAGCTCCAATAATGATGGGTATGAAG
>OZ024754.1:14143639-14226139 GCA_964016885.1 Eledone cirrhosa | reverse complement strand
TTCGATTCTATTGCGTGATATCTTAGACAAGTCTCTTTACCAGAGCTTCGGGTTCACCCTGGTTTTGTGAATGAAATTTGGTAAACAGAAACTTTATGCAAGCTCGATCTAATCTTGTCACATATTATCGCATTGACTTTGTTTTGGGGGGATTACGTTAATGATACACGTGTCAGTGGAGTGTTCAATGCTCTGTCACGTGTTGGACGTTCAATTGATCGAACAACTGTATGCTCATCGTTGAAATCGATGGAGGATCTATCGTTGTATGTATGGTCCCGTAACTCCCGGGGGAGACATAGAGTCACCGTATTGACATAGGGCGTTTCCAGGGCAACCCTTTTTTAACCTGGCGGAGACTTCTTCCAGTGAAGGAAAGAAAGAGTGAGAGAATGAAAGAAAGAGATATAGAGGAAGAATCGATCACAGTACTAGACTGGTAGTTTTTTTATCGACCTTGAAAGGATGATAGGCAAAGTTGACTTCGGGATCTATGGTAACACTCGTAAAGCAGACGTAAGTCATAGGAATTTAGATTTGATTAATAAAATACTTATTGCACAGCATGAAATGGAGCAGACATTTCACATCTGGCCTGGACCTTTTACCTACATTTCACACCTGGCCTGTATCTTTTCCCTACACCAAGGCCTACATTTCACATCTGGCCTGGACCTATTACCTACATCAGGGCCTGTATCTCACATCTGGCCTGGACCTGTTACTAACTTTGGAGACGTACATTTCACATCTGGCCTGGACCTGTTACTAACTTTGGAAGCGTACATTTCACATCTGGCCCGGACCTGTTACTAACTTTGGAAGCGTATATTTCACATCTGGCCTGAACCTGTTACTAACTTTGGAAGCGTATATTTCACATCTGGCCTGGACCTGTTACTAACTTTGGAAGCGTACATTTCACATCTGGCCTGGACCTGTTACTAACTTTAGAGACGTACATTTCACATCTGGCCTGGACCTGTTACTAACTTTGGAAGCGTACATTTCACATCTGGCCTGGACCTGTTACTAACTTTGGAAGCGTACATTTCACATCTGGCCTGGACCTGTTACTAACTTTGGAGACGTATATTTCACATCTGGCCTGGACCTGTTACTAACTTTGGAAGCGTATATTTCACATCTGGCCTGGACCTGTTACTAACTTTGGAAGCGTACATTTCACATCTGGCCTGGACCTGTTACTAACTTTGGAAGCGTACATTTCACATCTGGCCTGGACCTGTTACTAACTTTAGAGACGTACATTTCACATCTGGCCTGGACCTGTTACTAACTTTAGAGACGCACATTTCACATCTGGCCTGGACCTGTTACTAACTTTGGAAGCGTACATTTCACATCTGGCCTGGACCTGTTACTAACTTTAGAGACGTATATTTCACATCTGGCCTGGACCTGTTACTAACTTTGGAGACGTATATTTCACATCTGGCCTGGACCTGTTACTAACTTTGGAAACGTATATTTCACATCTGGCCTGGACCTGTTACTAACTTTGGAGACGTATATTTCACATCTGGCCTGGACCTGTTACTAACTTTGGAGACGTACATTTCACATCTGGCCTGGACCTGTTACTAACTTTGGAAGCGTACATTTCACATCTGGCCTGGACCTGTTACTAACTTTGGAAGCGTACATTTCACATCTGGCCCGGACCTGTTACTAACTTTGGAAGCGTATATTTCACATCTGGCCTGAACCTGTTACTAACTTTGGAAGCGTATATTTCACATCTGGCCTGGACCTGTTACTAGCTTTGGAAGCGTACATTTCACATCTGGCCTGGACCTGTTACTAACTTTGGAGACGTACATTTCACATCTGGCCTGGACCTGTTACTAACTTTGGAAACGTATATTTCACATCTGGCCTGGACCTGTTACTAACTTTGGAGACGTACATTTCACATCTGGCCTGGACCTGTTACTAACTTTGGAAGCATACATTTCACATCTGGCCTGAACCTGTTACTAACTTTGGAAGCGTACATTTCACATCTGGCCTGGACCTGTTACTAACTTTGGAAACGTACATTTCACATCTGGCCTGGACCTGTTACTAACTTTAGAGACGTATATTTCACATCTGGCCTGGACCTGTTACTAACTTTGGAAACGTACATTTCACATCTGGCCTGGACCTGTTACTAACTTTGGAAACGTACATTTCACATCTGGCCTGGACCTGTTACTAACTTTGGAAACGTACATTTCACATCTGGCCTGGACCTGTTACTAACTTTGGAAACGTACATTTCACATCTGGCCTGGACCTGTTACTAACTTTGGAGACGTATATTTCACATCTGGCCTGGACCTGTTACTAACTTTGGAAGCGCACATTTCACATCTGGCCTGAACCTGTTACTAACTTTGGAAGCGTATATTTCACATCTGGCCTGGACCTGTTACTAACTTTGGAGACGTATATTTCACATCTGGCCTGGACCTGTTACTAACTTTGGAAGCGTATATTTCACATCTGGCCTGGACCTGTTACTAACTTTGGAGACGTATATTTCACATCTGGCCTGGACCTGTTACTAACTTTGGAGACGTACATTTCACATCTGGCCTGGACCTGTTACTAACTTTAGAGACGTATATTTCACATCTGGCCTGGACCTGTTACTAACTTTAGAGACGTATATTTCACATCTGGCCTGGACCTGTTACTAACTTTGGAGACGTATATTTCACATCTGGCCTGGACCTGTTACTAACTTTGGAAACGTATATTTCACATCTGGCCTGGACCTGTTACTAACTTTGGAGACGTATATTTCACATCTGGCCTGGACCTGTTACTAACTTTGGAGACGTACATTTCACATCTGGCCTGGACCTGTTACTAACTTTGGAAGCGTACATTTCACATCTGGCTTGGACCTGTTACTAACTTTGGAAGCGTACATTTCACATCTGGCCCGGACCTGTTACTAACTTTGGAAGCGTATATTTCACATCTGGCCTGAACCTGTTACTAACTTTGGAAGCGTATATTTCACATCTGGCCTGGACCTGTTACTAGCTTTGGAAGCGTACATTTCACATCTGGCCTGGACCTGTTACTAACTTTGGAGACGTACATTTCACATCTGGCCTGGACCTGTTACTAACTTTGGAAACGTATATTTCACATCTGGCCTGGACCTGTTACTAACTTTGGAGACGTACATTTCACATCTGACCTGGACCTGTTACTAACTTTGGAAGCATACATTTCACATCTGGCCTGAACCTGTTACTAACTTTGGAAGCGTACATTTCACATCTGGCCTGGACCTGTTACTAACTTTGGAAACGTACATTTCACATCTGGCCTGGACCTGTTACTAACTTTAGAGACGTATATTTCACATCTGGCCTGGACCTGTTACTAACTTTGGAAACGTACATTTCACATCTGGCCTGGACCTGTTACTAACTTTGGAAACGTACATTTCACATCTGGCCTGGACCTGTTACTAACTTTGGAAACGTACATTTCACATCTGGCCTGGACCTGTTACTAACTTTGGAAACGTACATTTCACATCTGGCCTGGACCTGTTACTAACTTTGGAGACGTATATTTCACATCTGGCCTGGACCTGTTACTAACTTTGGAAGCGTACATTTCACATCTGGCCTGAACCTGTTACTAACTTTGGAAGCGTATATTTCACATCTGGCCTGGACCTGTTACTAACTTTGGAGACGTATATTTCACATCTGGCCTGGACCTGTTACTAACTTTGGAAGCGTATATTTCACATCTGGCCTGGACCTGTTACTAACTTTAGAGACGTATATTTCACATCTGGCCTGGACCTGTTACTAACTTTGGAGACGTACATTTCACATCTGGCCTGGACCTGTTACTAACTTTAGAGACGTATATTTCACATCTGGCCTGGACCTGTTACTAACTTTGGAAACGTACATTTCACATCTGGCCTGGACCTGTTACTAACTTTGGAAACGTATATTTCACATCTGGCCTGGACCTGTTACTAACTTTGGAGACGTACATTTCACATCTGGCCTGGACCTGTTACTAACTTTGGAAGCATACATTTCACATCTGGCCTGAACCTGTTACTAACTTTGGAAGCGTACATTTCACATCTGGCCTGGACCTGTTACTAACTTTGGAAACGTACATTTCACATCTGGCCTGGACCTGTTACTAACTTTAGAGACGTATATTTCACATCTGGCCTGGACCTGTTACTAACTTTGGAAACGTACATTTCACATCTGGCCTGGACCTGTTACTAACTTTGGAAACGTACATTTCACATCTGGCCTGGACCTGTTACTAACTTTGGAAACGTACATTTCACATCTGGCCTGGACCTGTTACTAACTTTGGAAACGTACATTTCACATCTGGCCTGGACCTGTTACTAACTTTGGAGACGTATATTTCACATCTGGCCTGGACCTGTTACTAACTTTGGAAGCGCACATTTCACATCTGGCCTGAACCTGTTACTAACTTTGGAAGCGTATATTTCACATCTGGCCTGGACCTGTTACTAACTTTGGAGACGTATATTTCACATCTGGCCTGGACCTGTTACTAACTTTGGAAGCGTATATTTCACATCTGGCCTGGACCTGTTACTAACTTTGGAGACGTATATTTCACATCTGGCCTGGACCTGTTACTAACTTTGGAGACGTACATTTCACATCTGGCCTGGACCTGTTACTAACTTTAGAGACGTATATTTCACATCTGGCCTGGACCTGTTACTAACTTTAGAGACGTATATTTCACATCTGGCCTGGACCTGTTACTAACTTTGGAGACGTATATTTCACATCTGGCCTGGACCTGTTACTAACTTTGGAAACGTATATTTCACATCTGGCCTGGACCTGTTACTAACTTTGGAGACGTATATTTCACATCTGGCCTGGACCTGTTACTAACTTTGGAGACGTACATTTCACATCTGGCCTGGACCTGTTACTAACTTTGGAAGCGTACATTTCACATCTGGCTTGGACCTGTTACTAACTTTGGAAGCGTACATTTCACATCTGGCCCGGACCTGTTACTAACTTTGGAAGCGTATATTTCACATCTGGCCTGAACCTGTTACTAACTTTGGAAGCGTATATTTCACATCTGGCCTGGACCTGTTACTAGCTTTGGAAGCGTACATTTCACATCTGGCCTGGACCTGTTACTAACTTTGGAGACGTACATTTCACATCTGGCCTGGACCTGTTACTAACTTTGGAAACGTATATTTCACATCTGGCCTGGACCTGTTACTAACTTTGGAGACGTACATTTCACATCTGACCTGGACCTGTTACTAACTTTGGAAGCATACATTTCACATCTGGCCTGAACCTGTTACTAACTTTGGAAGCGTACATTTCACATCTGGCCTGGACCTGTTACTAACTTTGGAAACGTACATTTCACATCTGGCCTGGACCTGTTACTAACTTTAGAGACGTATATTTCACATCTGGCCTGGACCTGTTACTAACTTTGGAAACGTACATTTCACATCTGGCCTGGACCTGTTACTAACTTTGGAAACGTACATTTCACATCTGGCCTGGACCTGTTACTAACTTTGGAAACGTACATTTCACATCTGGCCTGGACCTGTTACTAACTTTGGAAACGTACATTTCACATCTGGCCTGGACCTGTTACTAACTTTGGAGACGTATATTTCACATCTGGCCTGGACCTGTTACTAACTTTGGAAGCGTACATTTCACATCTGGCCTGAACCTGTTACTAACTTTGGAAGCGTATATTTCACATCTGGCCTGGACCTGTTACTAACTTTGGAGACGTATATTTCACATCTGGCCTGGACCTGTTACTAACTTTGGAAGCGTATATTTCACATCTGGCCTGGACCTGTTACTAACTTTAGAGACGTATATTTCACATCTGGCCTGGACCTGTTACTAACTTTGGAGACGTACATTTCACATCTGGCCTGGACCTGTTACTAACTTTAGAGACGTATATTTCACATCTGGCCTGGACCTATTACTAACTTTGGAGACGTATATTTCACATCTGGCCTGGACCTGTTACTAACTTTGGAAGCGTACATTTCACATCTGGCCTGAACCTGTTACTAACTTTGGAGACGTATATTTCACATCTGGCCTGGACCTGTTACTAACTTTGGAAACGTATATTTCACATCTGGCCTTGACCTGTTAGTAACTTTGGAGACGTACATTTCACATCTGGTTTAGGGCTATTACCAGCTTTACATGGACCTGAGTAGAAATAGTTGAATATTAGATTAAAGTAATTTCTAACAAGCAAAAAGCCAGATATTTAGATGAAGGGGGAGGGGTCACGTAATTTATTATAAAATCCTAATATTTGGCTGGTAACTTATTTTATAAACACCGGCAAAAAAAGAAATAATTAAAATAAATCCTATTTCAATTATAAGATAAATCTCTATACCAACCACCATCTTTCATCTACGTCAGGTCACCAGTTGGTGCTACTGGTAACATGTATCCCAGTACAACCTGTCTCATGGTCGGGTCGTTGGCGACTAAACTGGCAACCCCACCAAGATTTCTTGGTGAGGAGGGTGACTTTGGACATCCTGCAGGACTAAAAACAAAACTTGTCAAAGGGCAAAGGAACTCCTGGGAACTCTTAGAGCTCTTGGAGTCAATGGCCATCTAAAACCAGCACGGCCCGCCGAAAGGCGCTGCAGTGCCGGAAAAGTCACATTTCCTGACGTTACTTCCTGCTACTAGTATGCTGATAAGCTAGTACAACGTATCTCCAGACGGATAGAGTGGGTCCGTAGCTTTGGTTAGCGACTACTCTAGTGCAACACAAACAATTAGGGCGAGGGTATAAATGCCAGGTTGGTATCTGGCGCCGGGTAACCCACCACACGGAGGAGAAAGCACCTTCTTCAAGACTTGGCTGTCAAATTCTTTCACATGTGTGTAGTAGTGGCGCCCACACACATTATTAGCTATTTGAAAAGATGATGGATTTCGCAACTAACTGCACCAGGGTTCCTGTTCCTCAGGGAACCACACTATATGGTATACCTGTTGATATAGGTCCAGCCCCTGCTTTCCCGGGTCCTGTTTCTGATCATAATGATCTCTAGGGATACGGGAATCAGTAGACAGGACCTGGGGGCAGCGATGGGGGACAGGGAATTCTGGGGCATGAGAGTGAGATCCATCATATCGACAGTAGTCGAAGAATGATGATGATGATCATCTAAATCTTTTGAGTGTGTTCTATAATGGTTTCTGATGAAGGCACTAAGCCAGTGTTTCCCAACGTGGGCGCTGTTGTGTTGAAAGGGGGCGCTGGGAGTTTATATTTCATGGGGAGGGTGATGAATATACTCAGGTGGACGGTGGCTATTTAGCCATTTGTTTCTTTCAAATCTTTTTCTTTCAAATTTTCAAAAATTAAAAAAACACTTTTCTACTTTGGCGACACCAAGCGAATTCCTGCAACTGGTGTCGCTAAACAAAAACAAAAAACAAATGAATGGTGAGAGACGACTAAAAGAAAAAAAAAGAATGAATAAAAGCTAAAAGCTGAATGTGTGTATTTGTTTGAAAGAATGGTGATCAGAATTTTGGATGAAACTGGCTTTTGGGAGTGGCTGGTATGTGTATGTTTGTATGTATATGATTGCGTCTATGTGAGTGTGTTGCTGTTTTGAATTCCTTTCTTCGATTGAACTTAAATTGACCCCTAGTGATTAAAGGCCCAACCACACACACACACACACACACATTTGTTTTAGGTTGTGTACCCATTTCAACTGCAGCCATTCACCAGATACGTAGTAAGTCTTATGTTCCGAAATTTAAATTTTGAATTTGTTTTAATTATAAAATTACACCTCAGCTAAAAACACTTTTGGGGGCTTTGGAAAATTAAGACAATATTAAAATTACTTTTGTACTAATACCTAAGTGTTTATTTTCAATGTAAGATGATTTCAGTATCTTATTTGAAATTTAATTTGACGGGGGGGGGGGGGGGGGGCTGACAAAAAGTCGCACCCAAAGAGGGCGCTAGCTGAAAAAAAGGTTGGGAAACCCTGCACTAAGCCAACAATTTGGGGGGGGGGGGGGGAAGAGAAGTTGATTAAATCGATCCCAGTGCGTTCCTGGTACGCCATGAAAGGAAAAGCTAATACCGAGGTTAGCTTTTCCTTTCATCCTAATAAGTTTCTGTCATGCAACAGAAAATATGAAAACTAGGGTGAAAGTGGTTAAAACTTGAGAGTAGTTTCAAATAATTTGATTTCATGAAGAATTGATAAATTATAATCGAATTGGCAGAATCGTAAGAAGGCCAGAACTAATGCTTTGCAGCATTAGTTCTGGCTCTCTGCATTTGAACTTTCGTCCTTCTGAATCGATAAAAATAAAGAACCACATCATTTACAATTCTTGATCAAATCATTTAATCTTGCTTGTGACAAGAAATCATACATATTTATTTTCTATTTAGCTATTTTGATAAATTCATCCTGTTTATTAAACTGTTGTGTATGTTATATGTATGTCTGATATAAGTGCGTAATAAAATGTAACCTACTTTTTTATAATAGTTTGTTTATTACAATAGTTTGTTTATTATAATATTTGTTTATTATAATATTTGTTTATTATAATATTTGTTTATTATAATATTTGTTTATTATAATATTTGTTTATTACAAAACATGTGATTCGAGAGAAAGCGACAAATTGGAAGAAGGCGGTGGTACTATGTACGGACAGAATAGGACTGAAACAATTTTGTTAAACATGAATGGATTAGATGCAACTAATGATACAAAGAAATCTGTCAAGCTATATCCGATTGCAGCTATGTGTAAAAACAGAGGTATCGGTTACAAAAACGAATTACCATGGAATTTACCGTAAGTAAATTGAAGATGTGTGTGAGTGTGTGTGTGTGTGTGCGTGTGTGTGCATGTATATATGTGTGTGTGCATATGTGTGTCCGTGTATCTGCATATATATGTGTGTATGTATGTGTGTGTGCGTGCGTGTAAATACGTTTGTATAAGTCGATAGATTGATAATACAGTGGAAGCCGCTTATTACAATCATTGATAATGTTATCAAACAGGAATTATCAAAATTAGAAGGTCCCTAACACGCTCGGATATATTGCTACGTATCTTTCTCTCGGTTATTTTTCCATATTGATACAATAAGAAATGAAAATGAATTCAACAAGACAACGACGATGAAATTAGTGACAGTACTTTTAGTTTCGTATTTTAGCTGAAATGTTATTATGTGACAGTATTGGTAGATAGAGGGTCGGACGCCATGCTTTCAAGCATAGTTACGTCCCTTTACGATCTGAGTTCAAATCCCGCCGAGGTTGACTTTGCCTTTCATCCTTACGGGGTCGATAAAAGTAAGTACCAGTAATGCACTGGGTAATTGCTGGCCTTGTGCCTAAAGTAGAAACAAGTATTGGTAGATCGACAAACGGCAAGCTTAGCGGCATAGTTACGTCCCTTTACAGTCTGAGTTCAAATCCCGCCGAGGTTAACTTTGCTTTCATCCTTACAGGGTCGATAAAATAAAGTACCAGTCACGCACTGGCGTCGATTTAATCGACTTTCCCCTCCCAAAAAATGTCTGGCCTTGTGCCTAAATCAGAAACCATTGTTTTACATTCATTGGGAACATCTGACCTTGTGTTCGCTATATACTTGAGAACCCCTCCCCCTCGGCTACTACTGGTACTAATTTTCAGCGAAATATACTGAAACAACGTGAAATGAAGTGTTTTGCACAAGAACACAACACACAGTCCGGTCCAGGAACCGAACAAACAAAATTTTGGTCATAAATCGAACACCCTAAACACTAAACCTTTTTCGATTTCAATGAGACATTAGTACAACGAATAAATAACATAAACATTAAAATGTGTTTTGTAAAGTGTATTTCGTAATTTACGTAAAAATTATTTATAATTAGTTGGTTAAAATATATTTTGTAGTCTGGTTATAATTGTTTCTACTTTGGGCACTAGGCTAGCAATTATCCCAGTGCATTACTGGTACTTTATTTTATCGACCCCGTAAGGATGAAAGGCAAAGTTAACCTCGGCGGGATTTGAACTCAGACCATAAAGGGCCGTAACTCTATGCTGTAAGGCATGGTGAGGTTTTTGTCCGATAGGGTGGGAAATTTGTACGGTGGGTGAGGTTTTGTCCGATTGGGTGGGGAATTTGTCCGGTGGGGTGAGGTTTTTGTCCGATAGGGTGGGGTATTTGTACAGTGGGGTGAGGTTTTTGTCCGATAAGGTGAGGGATTTGTCCGGTGGGGTGAGGTTTTTATCCGATAGAGTGGGAAATGTGTACGGTGGGGTGAGGTTTTTGACCGATAGGGTGGGGAATTTGTCCGGTGGAGTGAGGATTTTGTCCGACAGGATGGGGAATTTGTCCGACAGGGTGGGGAATTTGTCCGGTGGTGGTGAGGTTTTTGTCCGATAGGGTGGGGAATTAATGTGGTGGGGTAAGGTTTTTGTCCGACAGGGTGGAGAATTTGTCAATATCAAATACTTTCGTTCTTTCAATAAAAAAAAAAAGACATATATTACGATGAATATTTTCAAAATAAGGTGACACCAGCAACTTTTCTCCAAAGGTTACTTTTATACAATCCCGTCGCCAATGTGTGAGGGGAAAGGGGCAAAGAATGGCACCGCAATCATTTTTCAATTGTGCATCTTCAGATTTATAAAAGAAATGTCCTGAAATACGTCTTACAAAAGAATGCCCAGCCAGAATATTATGATGCCCCTAACTTCCTGAGTACCTAAGCCTGGTAACGGGTCTGGTTTTATATCACTAATATTCTACCTGTTAACGTGTACCAAAGATAAGTGACGGGGATGAAGGCTTTCGAAGAATACATTTTAAACACATTCATGGTTATATCCTTTGGATCGGTCACCGTCAGTTGTGCCGGCGAACAGTACATTAGCCATGTAGTCTCTGATAAACAAAAGGTTTGGACGGTAACGGCTGGAACAGAATCCTCAAACACTCCTTCCAGCAGGTCCTCTCAGAAGCAACCAGTTCCAATTGATCCGGCTGGATCCTGAAACGACATCAGCCAAGCTCATGGATGTTATCCAGCCATCTCGCCCAGGGGTCTACCTCTGGATCTTAACCACATCATATGCAGCCCACTGCTCGAAAAAAGGGTTGCCCAAGTCTGGTCTACTCGATCAGTTATTTATGTTGTTAACTGCGGGTTAAACCAGAACACCTCGTTCGAAACAGAAATCACCCGAAAGCGTAAATCAATCGGGTTTCGTTTATGCAAAGGAACGTAACTCTTTATATAAGAAAATAGAGTTAATTCCCTTTAAAATAGAAACTCTCACAGTTGAAAGAGGAAGTAAAACAGACAAATGAAATGGCGCGAAACAGGGGAGAGAAAGACATATACTTACAAACATATACAAAGTGATAGAGGAACTGTAATCGAGTGGAGGCGCGAAAAAACAGTGCACCTGTTAAAATGTCAGAGATGAACGGTGTCCATAATGCGATGAATGGTTGTAAATTGAATTTGATCGTTGCTATGTGTAAGAACAGAGGTATTGGTTATAAAAACAAAATTCCATGGAGATTGAAGTAAGTAAAGGGAATTTTTTATTTCGCATCCGTCTCCGAGACACCAAAGTAAATATATTGTATTTCAATAAATGTCAGTTGATTTTATGAGGCGAGAATTTTAATTAAATCATATGACAATGTAGTAATCTCATTTTAAAATATATAATTATATGTAATATTTTGCATGGCATTTCTATCGCGAAAAATCATCTGGAGAAATCTTGTTTTGGCAACAAAATTATTCCATTTAAATTGTTTATAGATGAAAAATTAGCCCTTAATCCTCACCCTTAACTGTTCTAATCCATAGAAAAACTATTAAATCACGCCGTCGTTAAAACAATCTTAAATAAATGAACTGATTGGTGTGGAAGAAAGGCAATCTATGAAACTAAAAAATACTTCGTCATCAAAGACGTTCCACTTATGACCAGCACATTTTTTTTTATTACGGTACATTTTTACATTCGGTTCAGGTGGATTTTTTTTTCTGAATCCAAACCCATCGGAAATTCCCTGTTTTTTCAGATATTGGAGCGGGAAGGAGGAGCTGAAGTGGGAGTTTCCCGCGGAGATTTCATTAAAATCTTTTTTATGTTTTTTAATGTTTCGAACGAATCTGACCTTCAAAGCCTGAAATTATTTGTTTTTTATTTCTTCATAATTTAAATAATTAAA
This sequence comes from Eledone cirrhosa, assembly GCA_964016885.1. Taxonomy (NCBI): domain Eukaryota; kingdom Metazoa; phylum Mollusca; class Cephalopoda; order Octopoda; family Eledonidae; genus Eledone; species Eledone cirrhosa. Next base: position 14,213,787 of record OZ024754.1, on the reverse strand, counting down.
AGTCACAAGACATTTATTATCATTGTGTCTATAATACCTATTGCTTTTTTTTGTTTTTCCCCCGAACTAAAAATTGCTGTTTTCTTCTGTTTTAGGAAAGAAATGGCCTTCTTTTCACACATTACTAAAAAGTCGAATGATCCAGGTAAGATCTTTATGGCTATTTTTGTTTGTTTCTTTCTTTTTGATTGGTTTCAGTGTCATTAGACCAGCCATGCTGGAGTATCACTATCAAGACCATAACCCTCACCAGTATTTTCTGTTTGTTACTTATTCTAACAATCATTTCTTTTTTCCCCTCCGAGGTTGTATGTTCGATTCCCAGACCAGGTGATGTGTTGTATCCTTGAGCAAGACAATTTATTTTCCATTGCTCCAGTTCACTCTCCTGACAGAAAAATGTGTTGTACCTGTCATTCAGCTAGAGTGACCATACATTAATAGACAGGCAGTTATATGTCTGGCTGACCAGATATTGATAGACAATTGTATGTCTGGCTGACCAGCTAGTGTTACCATATCTGGCTGACCAGCTAGTGTGACCATATCTGGCTGACCAGCTAGAGTGACCATATCTGGCTGACCAGCTAGTGTGACCATATCTGACTGACCAGCTAGTGTGACCATATCTGACTGACCAGCTAGTGTGACCATATCTGGCTGACCGGCTAGAGTGACCATATCTGGCTGACCAGCTAGTGTGACCATATCTGACTGACCAGCTAGTGTGACCATATCTGACTGACCAGCTAGTGTGACCATATCTGACTGACCAGCTAGTGTGACCATATCTGGCTGACCAGCTAGTGTGACCATATCTGACTGACCAGCTAGTGTGACCATATCTGGCTGACCAGCTAGAGTGACCATATCTGGCTGACCAGCTAGTGTGACTATATCTGACTGACCAGCTAGAGTGACCATATCTGGCTGACCAGCTAGTGTGACCATATCTGACTGACCAGCTAGTGTGACCATATCTGGCTGACCAGCTAGAGTGACCATATCTGGCTGACCAGCTAGTGTGACTATATCTGACTGACCAGCTAGAGTGACCATATCTGACTGACCAGCTAGTGTGACCATATCTGGCTGACCAGCTAGTGTGACCATATCTGACTGACCAGCTAGTGTGACCATATCTGACTGACCAGCTAGTGTGACCATATCTGGCTGACTAGCTAGTGTGACCATATCTGACTGACCAGCTAGTGTGACCATATCTGGCTGACTAGCTAGTGTGACCATATCTGGCTGACCAGCTAGTGTGACCATATCTGGCTGACCAGCTAGTGTGACCATATCTGGCTGACCAGCTAGTGTGACCATATCTGGCTGACCAGCTAGTGTGACCATATCTGGCTGACCAGCTAGTGTGACCATATCTGGCTGACCAGCTAGTGTGACCATATCTGGCTGACCAGCTAGTGTGACCATATCTGGCTGACCAGCTAGTGTGACCATATCTGGCTGACCAGCTAGTGTGACCATATCTGGCTGACCAGCTAGTGTGACCATATCTGACTGACCAGCTAGTGTGACCATATCTGACTGACCAGCTAGAGTGACCAGATATTTTGTTTCAAGTCCTGTTCTACAAGTTTCTATGTATTTACAGATAAACAGAATGTTGTGATAATGGGCCGAAAGACTTATGAAGGAATTCCAAAGAAATTCTTTCCACTTGTTAACCGAATTAATATCGTTCTCAGCCAAACCCTTCCGTGAGTAACTCTCCTCTTACCCTCCATTACTCTCTCTCTCTCACCCTCCATTACTCTCTCTCTCTCTCTCTCTTACCCTCCATTACTCTCTCTCTCTCTCACTTACCCTCCATTACGCTCTCTCTCTCTCTTACCCTCCATTACTCTCTCTCTCTCTGTCTCTCTTACCCTCCATTACTCTCTCTGTCTCTCTTACCCTCCATTACTCTCTCTCTCTCTTACCCTCCATTACTCTCTCTCTCTCTCTTACCCTCCATTACTCTCTCTCACCCTCCATTACTCTCTCTCTCTCTCTTACCCTCTATTACTCTCTTACCCTCTATTACTCTCTTACCCTCCATTACTCTCTCTCTCTCTCTCTTACCCTCCATTACTCTCTCTCTCTCTGTCTCTCTTACCCTCCATTACTCTCTCTGTCTCTCTTACCCTCCATTACTCTCTCTCTCTCTTACCCTCCATTACTCTCTCTCTCTCTCTTACCCTCCATTACTCTCTCTCTCTCTCTTACCCTCTATTACTCTCTTACCCTCTATTACTCTCTTACCCTCCATTACTCTCTCTCTCTCTCTCTTACCCTCCATTACTCTCTCTCTCTCTCTCTTACCCTCCACTACTCTCTCTCTCACCCTCCACTACTCTCTCTCTTTCTCCATCTCTGTCCCTCCCCCTCTTTCTACCCTCTCTCTCTCTCATGATTATCAGGTGAAAGTTGTTGAGTATTGAACCACATTACATTCATTTAAAAAGGAGTTCTTCACCATAATCATTTAAATCTGCTTTTCCTGCTAGTAACAGTTGATTGAAATCCATAATGGTGATGATGATGGGGGGGGGGGTGATAGTAATGATGGGGGTGGTGGTGGTGGTGATAGTAATGTTGGGGGTGGTGGTGATGATAAATATGATGGGGGGGTGGTGATGATAAATATGATGGGGGTGGTGGTGATGATAAATATGATGGGGGTGGTGGTGGTGATGATAAATATGATGATGGGGTGGTGGTGGTGATAAATATGATGGGGGTGGTGGTGGTGATGATAAATATGATGATGGGGTGGTGGTTATGATAATGGCAATGGTTAATAATTGTTTCTACTTTTGGCACAAGGCCATCAATTACCCAGTACATTACTGGTACTTTATTTTATCGACCCCGTAAGGATGAAAGGCAAAATCAACCTCGGCGGGATTTGAACTCAGATCGTAAAGGGACGTAACTATGCTGGAAAGCATGGCGTCCGACCCTCTACCGATACTGCCAATCCACCTGGTTAATAATGATTTCTAATTCAACCACTTAACAGAAAAGAAGTGCTGCTGATAATGATGATATGTCATGTTGACCCCTTCTTTTTTCTATTCCCAGGAATCCCCCTGAAGGAGCTCACTTAGCCAAAAGTTTAAAAGAAGCGATTGAGCTAGCCAGAAATGGTCCCATCAAAGATAAAGTGAACAAAATCTTTATTATTGGCGGTAGCGCAGTCTATCAGGTAAGTTTAGTATCGTTAGCTATTTCAGTCTTTATTATCAGTAGTAGTGGAGTCTATCAGGTAAGTTTAGTATCGTTAGCTATTTCAGTCTTTATTATCAGTAGTAGTGGAGTCTATCAGGTAAGTTTAGTATCGTTAGCTATTTCAGTCTTTATTATCGGTAGTAGTGGAGTCTATCAGGTAAGTTTAGTATCGTTAGCTATTTCAGTCTTTATTATCGGTAGTAGTGGAGTCTATCAGGTAAGTTTAGTCTCGTTAGCTATTTCAGTCTTTATTATCGGTAGTAGTGGAGTCTATCAGGTAAGTTTAGTATCGTTAGCTATTTCAGTCTTTATTATCGGTAGTAGTGGAGTCTATCAGGTAAGTTTAGTATCGTTAGCTATTTCAGTCTTTATTATCAGTAGTAGCGGAGTCTATCAGGTAAGTTTAGTATCGTTAGCTATTTTAGTCTTTATTATCGGTAGTAGTGGAGTTTATCAGGTAAGTTTAGTATCGTTAGCTATTTCAGTCTTTATTATCGGTAGTAGCGGAGTCACAAACAGCCATAGAAACCCTGCCAAAACCTGAATATAAATAAATGTGGGTCCCCAGCTCATCATTGAGAGTAGAGTAACTTCTATGAAACCCTGCCAAAACCTCTGGAACACCTTTTATTGGAACCAATGGTGGTGAAACACAGACTTGGTACTTCACTGACCATTTTATAGTGTGGGCGCTTTGGTGCTCTGCAATAATGGCAAATATTCTGATATTTTTATTTTTAATTTACACTAGGAAACTCTTCAATCAGACTACAATGTTTGCCTTTATCTCACCAAAATACATAAAGAATTTGATGCTGATGTTTTTTTCCCAGAGTTTGAATCCAAAAATTATAAGGAACTCACCGAGTAAGTATCATTATTATTATCATATATGCCACAAACAGCCATAGAAACCCTGCCAAAACCTGAATATAAATAAATGTGGGTCGCCAGCCCATCATTGAGAGTTCAAATCCCGCCGAGGTTGACTTTGCCTTTCATCCTTACGGGGTCGATAAAATAAAGTACCAGTAATACACTGGGTGATTGCTGGCCTTGTGTCAAAAGTAGAAACAATTATTATTATCATATATATATAGGGCAGTGAATTAGCAGAATCAGTAGAGTGTCGAACACCATGCTTTGCAGCATAGAGTTATAGCCCTTTACGTTCTGAGTTCAAATCCTGCCGAGGTTAGCTTTGTCTTTCATCTTTACGGGGTCAATAAGATAAAGTACCAGTAACACACTGGGTTCAATTTAAACCAGCCAGAATTTTCTCACCTCTTTTTGTTCAAACCGGTCATAACATGCCACTCATACTGAGGTTGAGGTATTGTTCTCAAAATATATATCAAAATCTCATAGATTCGATAGAATGAGGTAAAATCTTTACCGTGAAAATACAATAGTAAATATAGAGTAATATAAATGCTAAAGGGTTAATCAACTTTCCCCTCCCCCAAAACTGCTGGCCTTGTGCCTAAATCAGAAACCATTGTTATATATTTTTCTTAATAAAATGTCTTTTGTTTGATATTTCTAGTGTTGAGGATGTACCAAGTGACGAACAAGAAGAAAATGATGTTAAATGGACCTACCATGTGTACGAAAAATGCTAACTTTTTAATTACTAAACACCCAAACCACTAATAGCAAGATTGATATTATTTTCATTGCTACTAATAAACAAATATATTCCTACTGTTGTTGTCGTTGCCGTTGTCAGAAATATAATAGAACTCTTAAGTATTCTTATCCCAAGTTCAATTCCCAGTAGACCTTGTGTTATGAAAGTGAAGATGATTTGCAATATATATATCATCATCATCATCATCACCATTTAACGTCCATCTTCCACGCTTGCATGGGTTTGGACGGGAGTTTTCCCACTTGAGGCAAGATTGGTTGTCTTGCTCGTATAGGACTGTCTGGCGGGTTTTCTACGGCTGGATGCCCTTCCTAACACCAACCACGTTTACAGTGTGGACTGGGAGGTTTTTACCTTATTACAGCGTGGACTGTCTTTTTTTGTCGTGACACCTACACAACCTCATTTATTTTGGACTGGATGTTGTGGTACCAACATAACTTTACATTGAAAGGGGTGGTGTGGATGGGGTGGGGGTAGTGGGACTGGCCTGTATTTTTGTTAGAGGTGCCTACTGACTAGGTTTCGCTTTGTACTTAGGCAAGGCGGGTCTTCTGTATTACTGCGTAGCGCCAAAGATCTCGGTCCAGAGACATTGTCTTAGAGAGGTAAGTGTGTGAGGTCGGAATTTATCAAGTCCCAGGTTTTTCTGGGTCTGTCTACTCCGTGGCTACCATCTATTTTTATCGCCCTGCACTTTTTTATACAGCTGTCGTCTTTCATGCGCATCACGTGACCGTACCAACGTAGTCTTCTCTCAAGTAAACAGCATCTGATCCCTCTTATTCCTAATTTCTCCCTTAGTTCGTTTATGTTTTGCCGTTCACGTATATTACTATTACTATATATATATCAAGGATTCAGGACCCTGATGGCTGAGCTCCTGCCATTTCAATAGCTAGATCATATATATATAATACTTCATTTCACGTTGCACCAGTATACTCAGCTGAAAATGAGTCCCAGCAATAGCTGGGATTTAAATCCTGCAATGGACTGGTGTCCTGTCCAGGAGGGAGTCTTGTACTCTCAGTCTCTTCATGCCAGGATAAGCCTTCTGACTTAACCCTTTAATGTTCAAACCGGCCAGAATTCTTTACCTCTTTCTGTTGAAACTGGCTGTAACTGGTCACTCATACTGATGTTAAGGTATTGTTCTCAAAATAAATACTTTCAAAATCTCAGATTCGATATTATGTGAGATAAACCATTTACCATGAAAATATAATAGTATATATAAAATAATGTGAATGCTAAAGGGTTAAGACAGACTTTATATATATATATATATATGAATGTATATATAGTGTATTTGGTAATACACTGTATGCTTAATTAAAAGCATTTTGAAGACCTTATGCTATTGTTTTAAAGTAGTGACTATGTCACTTCTTTTTTCTACAAACAAAGGGAGATAAGCTGACAGATCTCTGTTTCATACTGCTTTCTTAAAAGTATTCCCTCAATCTATTGTAGGTGATTTTAATGAGAATTTTTAAAAGCTAATCATCATTATCTATAAAAGGCAGATTGTTGTTGTTGTGTGTGTGTGCATGTTCCATGTTTATACATTTGCACAATTTCAAACCGATTCGACTCAAAGTCTGTAAGAATGTTGTAAATGGACTAACTTAGGTCCGACTATTTATTTCATTCAAACTTGCCCAGAATTACGGAAATAATCGATAAAACTAAATACATGACGCTTTACCCCTCTAATACAATCAGATTACCTCTCTCTACTCCCCTTCATCAGAGAAAGTTGCAGCATGTATGTAGTTTTATCGAATTTTAAGCGTCATGTATTGAGTTTTATCGATTATTTCCGTAATTGTGGGTGTGTTTAATGAAATAAATAGTCGTTGACCTAAGTTAGACCATTTCCAACATTCTTACTGACTTTGAGTCAAATCGGTTTGAAATTGTGCAAATGTATAAACATGGAACATGCACGCACACACACACAACAACAACAATCTGCTTTTTATAGATAATGATGATGATGATTAAACTTACAAACTTTGAGAGGGAGAGAGAACGTTTGTTTTTGAGTGTGGAACGGTCAAACATTTATTTACTTCAATGACAAAGAGAACATTACATTTCATACGAAACAACAATTATTCAAAAGCAACAGATAAATTTATTCAACAACAACAAAAATAGCGATAAATCTTTTTTAAAACATCTATCAACGAACGTGGAAGAAAGAAGTATCAGTTCATTTACTATACACAATAATATCCTCTATGAGGTCACTAAACCTGCTAGAAACAGCAGCTAACTCTCCCCCATATCACACCCCTCCCTACTGTCTTAAATTTAGAAAACACACATTAGACAACCATGCAGAACAACTCCACCACAGCTCTGTTGTTCGGCTGGCATCGTCTACGCGTGTGTTGCGCAAGTACTGTGAAACAATAAATTTCAACACTTCTTTGCACAGAGATAATATCCATAGGCGAAACTACAATTGTCACTGCTGGCGCAGCTCCTGCTTCGGCAGTCCAGGTCTGCAATTCATTCACCCAGTGCCTGGCAGACAAAAAAGTGCTGCCATAAAATGGGTGGTGCAACCTAACTTTGGTAACTTACTGACCCCGAGCAATGCCGGGCTTTAATGCTAGTCTTCAATAAAAGTCAGTTTTATGGAATAGGAAAATCATCATCGTTTTAATGACTGCTTTTTCTGCTATCAAGGGTTGGATAGGTCTATAGAGACAAAGTCAGTACTGTCTCAGAACATCCCTTTCAACCCTTGATGGCATGGAAAAGGGGACATGATGTATAAATGATGATTTTTTTTTTTATAAGTTAGTCTTGAAAAGAGTGGCAGTTTTTATTGTTTTGAGCAGAAGTCTAACATTTCAGGTAGAACTGAAATGTTAGGTAAAGTTGATGCTGTTTAACAACAAATAAACTCTGATTAAGTCCTTTTTTTTTAAAGATGATTTGACAGATTTCACTCTTATTTCTAGCAAATCAAATCACCACATTGAGGCTCCTTCATTGTAAAGTGGAGTTTAAAAAAAAAATAACCTAAATATATTAGATTTCTCAGAGGCTTTGCTACAAATAAACTGGTGGAATAAAATTTCTTGACACCAGTATGGGGGATGTCTTGACACCGGTATGGGGGATGTCTTGACACCGGTATGGGGAATGTCTTGACACCGGTATGGGGAATGTCTTGACACCAGTATGGGGAATGTCTTGATCCAACAAAACTCATCAAAACAGTGGATTTCAACACGAAAATTCTTAGTGGTTATACGCAATCGTGACATTGCGAGTTTGATTCTTGGACTGGGCAAAAATATTTGTGACCAGTCCAGGTGGGCAGGGGACTCAATTGATGCCCTGCCCCTGTGGCCAACATTGGTGGTCTTTTCAGTCAGAATGAAATCCACATCTCCATTGCACGCTGAAGCCAATGATGTCTCTGGGGTCTGCGATGTTGCTGTGGTAGGTCCCTAAACTCCACAGGCCTGCGTGGTTTATCCTGCTGCCTGAATACTGGTCGTTTCACCTTCCACACCAAGCTAAACCTGTTAATTAAGTAGGCCCTAGCTCAGGTAACCAACTCCGCCTTGATAGCTGTAAGGAGATGAAGCAAGAACCGAGAATGCCAGAAGTTTCGAATCTCCTACATCAATTATTTTCAACTTTTTTCAGTAGACATCACATTAAATAAGGCACTAAAAGAGTCATGGGCAAACTGCGGCCCATTTGGCTTTTTGAATGGCACGTCTAATCCTAAAATTGCCTTGAATTTCTTTTAGTAGTGCGACCTTATGATGGTCCATATCCTATGCAGCCCACTGCTCGAAAAAGGTTGCCCATGTCTGCACTTAAACTTACAGCAGACCATCAGCTTTTAAAAAGATTTATATATATCTTTTTAATGAATATTAATATTGTTTTAAAATAAAGATGCTTGCCTGTACTGCCCTTTGCCGCAGAGAAATATACATGCACTGGTGCAATGCATTAACAGTAGTTTACCTACTTCAAAAACTTGTGACACTTAAGTGACACCGTTGTGAACTCACTATGGCGAAGTGGTTAAGACGTTTGCTTCGTAAACTTGTCCCTGGTTCGATTCCAATTAGTGGCGTGATGGGCGAGTGTTATACACCATAGCTTCAAGTTGACCCATGTCTTGTTTAGAAGCCCGGCAATTGGGCTGTACCTTGTCATACAATGACCAACCTGTCATGCTGAATATCCCCAGGAATTACGTTAAGGGTACACGTGTTTGTGAAATGCTCATTTACACATTAATTTCACAAGCAAGCTGTTCCGTTGTTCGAACAACTAGAACACTCATCATCGAAACCGACGGATGACCATTCCAATGCGGGACAATTTTGAAAAAATTCTGCTATATGCGGTAACATGACATGCTAAAAATAGAAGCCAAATCTTCCTAAAATAACGCCCTACTGTTTTAAAAGTCAGATAATATAGCCCTAAAAAGACATGACGGGGTGTGTCTTTGTTCATAATACACAAAACATTAAACCGAATAATATTTATTCTGTCCGTAAAATAATGGGTTGTGCACTAGTAATAATTCTCTCTCACTCGCTCTTTCTTATTTTTTTATAAAGAGAAAATTATTACTAGTTTACGGAGGGAATAAGTTTGAAGAGCGAGAGAGAAGGGGTTGAAAAGGGAGAAGAATGAGCGAAGACTGAAATGTGACAAAAAAAGTAATAAAAAGAGATAGAAAGAGAAAATGTGTGTGAGAGAGAGAGAGAGGATGGGGGGGAGGAGTAAACAGTGGAGCCAAGGGGAGGGCGGTGATAATACGAAAGTGTATATATACACGGAACTAGATCGATGTATAGAAAGTGTGTATAATCAAAGCAACAAACGGCAGGTGCGTGAAAAGATGGAAAATGTACCCGTAGAAGAACCTCTATTTCAGAAAGTAGCATCTGATATTCCTGGATCAGAAGGACCTGTCTTTGACACTACAGGTTGTTTTTATGTTGTTGCCCCTGAAGCAGAAAAAAATGGTAAACCAGCTGGCCAAGTATTATGTGTCAATTTGAATACTAGCAAAGTAAGTGAAAAAAAAAAATAGGCTGTTACCATTTAAAAGCTTTTTTAAAATTTGTCTTTCTCGTTACATAAACATCGTGCACATTGTTCTAGGATGGGTGAGAAATAGGACGTGGTGTTTGTCCTTACCTAACATTGTACATTAATGGAGCGAGTGAAATAAAGTCGATCTTGCTGCGATTCAAAAATCCGGTTTGCAGGTTATATATTTCACACACTAAAAATGAAAGCCGGTAAAAAAAAACATTGCCGTAAGCCGCAACAATATTATTTTTTCGTTTTGATTTTATATTTTTATGCGAATTACTTAAATAAAGTATTGTATATTTTATTTGTGTGAATATTTTATATTTTGTAAATAATTTGTAATGTTATTTATACAACTGTGAGTAAATACTTTATATCAACATACTACGAGAACAAAAGTTACTATTTTACCGTTTAGTATTGTGGAAAATACATGATACATCTATCTGATTTATTTAATTTACTTACGTCGATTCTGTTACGTTTTTTCGTAGTTAAGAATGCAGATTAAATCCACAGCGAAAATATATGCACTTGATTAAACAGATGGAGAACTAAATGTTTACGGGAGGCGACCCTGTTAACATTTACACGGGAAAGAGGTACCCAGATTATCGATTAGGGATTGTATTATCTATTAGAAACTTTTTATCCTTCCGAGGTTGATTAAATAAAGTACCGATTAAGTTATGAAGTCCATATAATTGATTCCCCGGCCACCCAAATTGCTGGCTTTGTTAGAAATCACGACCTATTTAGACTTTCATATTAAGTTAAAGTTTCTTCAATAGGGATTAAAGTCTTATATTTGTTAGATATAAGAGAAATTAGGTTATTTAACGTTTATGACTCAATCAAAAGGAATCTTACTATTAGGGTTCAGCGAAATTCTCTGCCATTCACTTGCTATAAGTTACTGTTTTGTCTCTCGTCTCTTACTCCACCGTACAGCGCTTCGGCTTAAGTCCGACGCCGTGACCCTGGGTGGACCAAAGTCCATCTCCACGGCTGATGACGTGTCTTTCGTTTGTATTTTTATTTTTAAGGTTTCCCCTTAAAAAATTGTTTTTCGTTCGTTGTCTCGTACTTTCTTAGTTAATTTTCCTACGTTTATCATATATAAATTATAGTAATAATAATAAATTTGAAGACTAAAATCCAACGAGGGCTCGATAAGGATAATTATATATCAAATATATAAGAACCGTAGAGCAGACCCATGCTAGCGTGGAAGATGGACGTTAAACGATGATGATGATATATATATATATATATATATATACACATACACAAATACGGGCGGGCAACAAATTTGGTCAATTTAGATTTTTTTTTACTTAGCTAGCTAGATTACGGATATAACTCAGCTTGGGGAAAAGTTTTATTCAGAGTTGTATAAATAACATTACAAATTGTTTATAATTCATTTCAGAACGAAAATATAAATAAATACAATTAATATACAAAGCCTATAAACAAATTTACAAACATAACAAATATGTTTTAAATATATACATGAATAATACTACAAATGCTTAAATAACATTATAAATTTTATTAAATTAAATAACGTTACAAATGGGAGTGAAAATATAAACTCATATGATATATACAAAGCATATAAATAAATTTACAGTAGAATAACATAACAAATATGTTTTAAATATATATATAAATAACATTACAAATGCTTAGACAACATAAATTGCTCGCGATTCTTTCAGAAGGATATATTCCTTTAATGTTGTAATATTAAAGAAAATATAAAGGAAGGAGTGTACAACGGAGAGCCAACACCAGAGCAAAAGACAGCAACGTCGCGAGTACTGGGCAACCTCTCTAATGATTTTTGAGGCAAGCCAGCACACTCGCAGTGATTAGTTTCGGGTGATTGTGATTAGTTTCGGTGTTATTATCAAACATCGATTAAGATATAAAAAATACTTTGATATGTGATAAACATAACATGTACATAAACTGTAGCGTTTCTACAAATAGAGGTGTTTTGATATTTTGGGGAGAAAAATATAATTACTGGGGGCGGGGGGATGACCCCCATCCAGTAATTATATATATATATATATATATATATATATAAAGAGAGAGAGAGAGAAAGAAGTATTTAGCTTATTTAATAAGTGTAAGAATATGCAGATACATACAGTACTAAAAAAAAAGGGGGGGGGGGGTAATAAGGAAAACAAAGTGATGGCGGAGCCTCCCTCTAATAATTTTTGAGGTAAGCCAATAAACTCAGCGTTACCGTGGGTGACAGCAGGATAAAGCACTGGAATAACAAAGCACCCTTGCTAGTATTGCCTAATACCTTGGTAGGCAAGTCACTGACATGAAATTCTATAACAACTATGGAGTTTACACCTGCAATGCTGCATCACCTTAAGAATAAACACAACTATGCCTCTCCTGGTCTTGATGGTGTTACGTACCTGCTTCTTAAACATGGTGGGTACTTCCTTCTACACCAGCTATCACTCTTCTTTCAATTCTGTCTGAACAATGATGCTACTCCAGAACGGTGGAAAACTGCCAGTGTCATTCCTCTGTTCAAAAAGGGTGACCGCATGTCACCTGTCAACTATTGTCCAATCAGTCTTACTAGCTGCATTGCCAAACTGATGGAATCCTGTGTCAGAGAAACACTCTGGAACTTCTGGAATTCTCAGTCTTATCCAACCCTCGCAATTTGGATTTATCCCTAACTCCAGCTGCTGCGATCAACTTATCAAGTTTCTTGAAGACATCACCCGGATCACTGATGGCAGCTCATGGGTGCATGTTGTTTACCTTGACTTTGCTAAGGCTTTTAATTCTGTGTCACACAAAAGACTTATAGCAAAACTCTCTGCAATGGGTGTGAAGAAAGATGATCTATTTAACTGGTTGAAGTCCTTCATTCTCAGTTGAAGAGTCACGGTTCTAGGACATATATATATATATATAGATATATATATATATAAATGTAAGTATGTATGTATACGTACATACATATATGTATACAGACGTACAGTAGTATGTACATATATATACATACATGCACACATATATATATGCACGTATCGTGAACGACCCAGCATAAATGTGTTGAGAGAGAAACTGTGTCTGAAAGGGATAGAATGTAGTGTACGGGAGAGGAGACTGAGGTGGTAAGGACATGTGATGCGCATGGAGGATGACCGATGGGTGAAGAAGTGCCAGGAATTGCCAGTTGAAGGAAGACGTGGTAGAGGTAGACCACAAAAAACATGGGCGGAGGTGGTGAGAACAGACCTCAGATCATTGAAGCTCACGGTGGAGATGACAAGGGACCGTGACGAGTGGAGAGATGCTGTGCTGAATAAGACCCGTCCCACCCTTGCAAGCAGGGAAAAGCGGACGTAAAATGATGATGAATGATGATGATGATGTATCGGTTTACCGAACATTTATTATAATGCTCGGTTTGTTTGTGTGTAAACAAACAAACAGCCCGAATTACGCCGTACAGTGTTTAGGCAACCACGTCACCTTTTTGTTCAACACTGACACAGGAACGATGTACTAGTTTCAAGCTTATTAGCTATCGTCAGCATCGTATACCTTCCTGCCAGATGGTTGAACGTCTGAAAGTATATACTTTCCTTATGCATATTAACGGCTGAGCAGCCTAATTTGCATATCGAGTGAGTTCAGTCGGCCGGGCGCACCGAAAACGATAAATGGAATAGAATGAAACGGAATTCCATTTCTCACTCTTAGTACGGCAGTTATTTAAATGTAAGTATGTATGTATGTATACGTACATACATATATGTATTCAGACGTACAGTAGCATGTATATATATACATACATGCACACATATATATATGCACGTATCGGTTTACCGAACATTTATTATAATGCTCGGTTTGTTTGTTTGTAAACAAACAAACAGCCCGAATTATGCCGTACAGTGTTTCAAGCTAATAAGCTTTAAACTAGTACATATGTGTGCATGTATATATATGTGTGCATGTATGTATATATATACATACTACTGTACGTCTGTATACATATATGTATGTACGTATACATACATACTTACATTTAAGTAAGTGCCGGACTAAGAGTGAGAAATGAAATTCCGTTTCATTCTATTCTATATATATATATATATATGTGTGTGTGTGTGTGTATGTATGTATATGTATCATCATCATTTTACGTCGGCTTTTTCCTGCTTGCAAGGGTGTATATATATATATGTAAAAGGTAAACAGAAATAACACAATCAGTACAGTATATGGAAGGAATATGTTAGGTTAACGCTTGAAATAGCAGGAAGAAGGTCTTAACGTTTCAGACGCTAGTCTATCATCAGAAAAAAGAATAAGAAGATGCAGAACTCTCTGCAATGGGTGTAAAAGATAATCTTTTTAACTGGTTGAAATCCTTCATTCTCAGTCGAAAAGAGAAAGTCACAGTTCTAGGACAGCATTCTTCACCCTATGAGATATCATCTGGTGTACCACAGGGATCTGTTCTTGGTCCCCTTTTGTTTGTTGCATATATTAATGACATAGATGCCAACTTAAAGAATGCCACAGTGCTGAAATATGCAGATGACATCAAGCTATACCTTGAGATAAAGAGGACAGATCCTGAACACTATAGATCTTGCCTGCAATCAGACCTGGACACAATGCAGCAATGGCTTACAGACTGGCAACTTAAGCTGGCTGTAGACAAGAATTTTGGGAGAAAAAACCCAGCATCCACATACTCCCTCCACAACACTGATATCAAGAAGTCTTCTTGTGAACGTGACCTAGGCATCATGATGATGATGATGAAAGCACATCTCTAAAATTGTTAAGAAGGCCGAGGGTGTCTTAGCATCCCTCAGCAAGACCGTTGTCAGCCGCTCTCCAGCTATCTATTTAAAGCTGTATATCGCTATGGTGTGGCCACACTTAGAATTTGCATCACCAGTCTGGAACCCCTATCTTGCTCAGTGCATTGACCTCTTGGAAACTGTTCAGAGACGTGCAACCAAGTAAATACCCTCCATCAGACACCTACAATACTCTGAACGCCTTACTTCCCTGGGCATGGATACATTGAAGCTCCGACGTCTGGCAACTGACTTGGTAAACACCCACAAAATTATTAACCATCTTGCTAACAACAACCCTGAGCACTTTTTTGAATTCCATGTGTCTAACGCATGTGGGCACGCCTACAAAGTCAGAAAACAGCACAGTTCCAATGACTTTCGGAAACATTTGTTCACGCTCAGAGTTGCTGAAGCATGGAACAAACTACCTGCATCAGTTATTAACAGTCGAGACACTGCATACTTTAAAACCTCGATGCTTCCTGAAATTCACCAACACTACACCTAATATCCCCCTCCATACTCATCCACACATGTATATCATGACTCATACACTGTTCATTTTCCTGACATTTGTACATTATTCTTTGTACTATACATGCACCTTTGATGAGTTGTAATGCACCTGAGCACTCTACACAATAATTTCATTATTATTATTATTATTACTAGCGATGACAAGAACTTCGTTGTCAGCAGCACAGCTCCCTAATAACTACTTTCCAGGGTGGACTGGTGCAGAAAGAATTATACTATGTAAGGCTTGCAGCAGCAAATGAATAATGTATATTGATTCTGCTTCTAACCATATATGATATATCTTTTAACAGAATGCCATTCTATGTGAGCCGGAAATTGATGGTTATGGTGGTATCCCAGCTGGATGTCAATTTGATCGTTCTGATAATCTTTTTGTGGCTGACATGAGACTTGGATTACTTCAAATAAAACTTGATGGGACATATAAACAGGTAAGCTATGCTGGGATATGAGGAGGAAGATCTGAGTGCTATTGAAATTCAGGATCTTAACTCAAGACAGATGTAAAAATCTTGGACACATCATCAGTGTTGTATCCTGGAGTCACTGGGTGTTTCAGGGCTTACAAAATGTCCCCTCAAATGGACACATTATCAGTGTTGTATTCTGGAGTCACTGGGTGTTTCAGGGCTTACATAATGACCCCTCAAATGGACACATCATCAGTGTTGTATCTGGAGTCACTGGGTGTTTCAGGGCTTACAAAATGTCCCCTGAAATGGACACATCACCTGTGATGTATCTTGGAATCACTGGGTGTTTTGGGTCTTACAACATACCCCCTCATCTAGGTGACCTAAGGTTGATCAAGCGTCTGTGTCTAACCATATAACTTAGAACCAGGTTTAAGACCTAATTCTATCTCCATGTTATATTTAGTCTGATCGGTGGTGGATTGGCAGTATCGGTAGAGGGTCGGACGCCATGCTTTGCAGCATAGAGTTACGGCCCTTTATGATCTGAGTTCAAATCCCACCGAGGTTAACTTTGCCTTTCATCCTTACAGGGTCGATAAAATAAAGTACCAGTAATGCACTGGGATAATTGCTGGCCTTGTGCCAAAAGTAGAAATAATTATATTTAGTCTGATCTAGTTTAAATAATTGTTTCTACTTTTGGCACAAGGCCAGCAATTATCCCAGTGTATTACTGATGATACTTTATTTTATCGACCCTGTAAAGATGAAAGGCAAAGTTAACCTCGGTGGGATTTGAACTCAGAATGACAAGGGCCGTAACTCTATGTGTCAAAGCATGGCGTCCGACCCTCTACCGATACTGCCAATCCACCACCGATCAGACTAAATATAACATGGAGATAGAATTAGGTCTTAAACCTGGTTCTAAGTTATATGGTTAGACACAGATGCTTGATCAATCTTAGGTCACCTAGATGAGGGGGTATGTTGTAAGACCCAAAACACCCAGTGATTCCAAGATACATCACAGGTGATGTGTCCATTTGAGGGGTCATTATGTAAGCCCTGAAACACCCAGTGACTCCAGATACAACACTGATGATGTGTCCATTTGAGGGGTCATTATGTAAGCCCTGAAACACCCAGTGACTCCAGGATACAACACTGATGATGTGTCCATTTGAGGGGTCATTATGTAAGCCCTGAAACACCCAGTGACTCCAGATACAACACTGATAATGTGTCCATTTGAGGGGTCATTTTGTAAGCCCTGAAACACCCAGTGACTCCAGATACAACACTGATAATGTGTCCATTTGAGGGGTCATTATGTAAGCCCTGAAACACCCAGTGACTCCAGGATACAACACTGATGATGTGTCCATTTGAGGGGTCATTATGTAAGCCCTGAAACACCCAGTGACTCCAGATACAACACTGATAATGTTAGTTTAAATAATATTTTGTATTTGGTATTTTTCTTAATATTGTGTTAATGGTTATGTGTTACTTGATGGTAGTTGTGGTAGTGTTGGTGTTGATGGTAGTTGTAGTGGTGGTGTTGATGGTAGTTGTGGTGGTAGTGTTGGTGTTGATGGTAGTTGTAGTGGTAGTGTTGGTGTTGATGGTAGTTGTGGTGGTAGTGGTGGTGTTGATGGTAGTTGTGGTGGTAGTGGTGGTGTTGATGGTAGTTGTGGTGGTAGTGGTGGTGTTGATGGTAGTTGTGGTGGTAGTGGTGGTGTTGATGGTAGTTGTGGTGGTAGTGGTGGTGTTGATGGTAGTTGTGGTGGTAGTGGTGGTGTTGATGGTAGTTGTGGTGGTAGTGGTGGTGTTGATGGTAGTTGTGGTGGTAGTGGTGGTGTTGATGGTAGTTGTGGTGGTAGTGGTGGTGTTGATGGTAGTTGTGGTGGTAGTGGTGGTGTTGATGGTAGTTGTGGTAGTGTTGGTGTTGATGGTAGTTGTGGTGGTAGTGGTGGTGTTGATGGTAGTTGTGGTGGTAGTGGTGGTGTTGATGGTAGTTGTGGTGGTAGCGGTGGTGTTGATGGTAGTTGTGGTGGTAGCGGTGGTGTTGATGGTAGTTGTGGTGGTAGCGTTGGTGTTGATGGTAGTTGTGGTGGTAGTGGTGGTGTTGATGGTAGTTGTGGTGGTAGTGGTGGTGTTGATGGTAGTTGTGGTGGTAGTGTTGGTGTTGATGGTAGTTGTGGTGGTAGTGGTGGTGTTGATGGTAGTTGTGGTGGTAGCGTTGGTGTTGATGGTAGTTGTGGTGGTAGTGGTGGTGTTGATGGTAGTTGTGGTGGTAGTGGTGGTGTTGATGGTAGTTGTGGTGGTAGTGGTGGTGTTGATGGTAGTTGTGGTGGTAGTGGTGGTGTTGATGGTAGTTGTGGTGGTAGTGTTGGTGTTGATGGTAGTTGTGGTGGTAGTGTTGGTGTTGATGGTAGTTGTGGTGGTAGTGTTGGTGTTGATGGTAGTTGTGGTGGTAGTGTTGGTGTTGATGGTAGTTGTGGTGGTAGTGTTGGTGTTAATGGTAGTTGTGGTGGTGTTGGTGTTGATGGTAGTTGTGGTGGTAGTGTTGGTGTTGATGGTAGTGGTGGTGTTGATGGTAGTTGTGGTGGTAGTGTTGGTGTTGATGGTAGTTGTGGTGGTAGTGTTGGTGTTGATGGTAGTTGTGGTGGTGGTGTTGGTGTTGATGGTAGTTGTGGTGGTGGTGTTGGTGTTGATGGTAGTTGTGGTGGTAGTGTTGGTGTTGATGGTAGTTGTGGTGGTAGTGTTGGTGTTGATGGTAGTTGTGGTGGTAGTGTTGGTGTTGATGGTAGTTGTGGTGGTGGTGTTGGTGTTGATGGTAGTTGTGGTGGTAGTGTTGGTGTTGATGGTAGTTGTGGTGGTAGTGTTGGTGTTGATGGTAGTTGTGGTGGTAGTGTTGGTGTTGATGGTAGTTGTGGTGGTAGTGTTGGTGTTGATGGTAGTTGTGGTGGTAGTGTTGGTGTTGATGGTAGTTGTGGCGGTAGTGTTGGTGTTGATGGTAGTTGTGGCGGTAGTGTTGGTGTTGATGGTAGTTGTGTTGGTGTTGATGGTAGTTGTGGTGGTAGTGTTGGTGTTGATGGTAGTTGTGGTGGTAGTGTTGGTGTTGATGGTAGTTGTGGTGGTAGTGTTGGTGTTGATGGTAGTTGTGGCGGTAGTGTTGGTGTTGATGGTAGTTGTGGCGGTAGTGTTGGTGTTGATGGTAGTTGTGTTGGTGTTGATGGTAGTTGTGGTGGTAGTGTTGGTGTTGATGGTAGTTGTGGTGGTAGTGTTGGTGTTGATGGTAGTTGTGGTGGTAGTGGTGGTGTTGATGGTAGTTGTAGTGTTGGTGTTGATGGTAGTTGTGGTGGTAGTGGTGGTGTTGATGGTAGTTGTGGTGGTAGTGGTGGTGTTGATGGTAGTTGTGGTGTTGATGGTAGTTGTGGTGGTAGTGGTGGTGTTGATGGTAGTTGTGGTGGTAGTGTTGGTGTTGATGGTAGTTGTGGTGGTAGTGGTGGTGTTGATGGTAGTTGTGGTGGTAGTGGTGGTGTTGATGGTAGTTGTGGTGGTAGTGTTGGTGTTGATGGTAGTTGTGGCGGTAGTGTTGGTGTTGATGGTAGTTGTGGCGGTAGTGTTGGTGTTGATGGTAGTTGTGTTGGTGTTGATGGTAGTTGTGGTGGTAGTGTTGGTGTTGATGGTAGTTGTGGTGGTAGTGTTGGTGTTGATGGTAGTTGTGGTGGTAGTGGTGGTGTTGATGGTAGTTGTAGTGTTGGTGTTGATGGTAGTTGTGGTGGTAGTGGTGGTGTTGATGGTAGTTGTGGTGGTAGTGGTGGTGTTGATGGTAGTTGTGGTGGTAGTGGTGGTGTTGATGGTAGTTGTGGTGGTAGTGGTGGTGTTGATGGTAGTGGTGGTGTTGATGGTAGTTGTGGTAGTAGTGTTGGTGTTGATGGTAGTTGTGGTGGTAGTGGTGGTGTTGATGGTAGTTGTGGTGGTAGTGGTGGTGTTGATGGTAGTTGTGGTGGTAGTGGTGGTGTTGATGGTAGTTGTGGTGGTAGTGGTGGTGTTGATGGTAGTTGTGGTAGTGTTGGTGTTGATGGTAGTTGTGGTGGTAGTGGTGGTGTTGATGGTAGTTGTGGTGGTAGTGGTGGTGTTGATGGTAGTTGTGGTGGTAGCGGTGGTGTTGATGGTAGTTGTGGTGGTAGCGGTGGTGTTGATGGTAGTTGTGGTGGTAGCGTTGGTGTTGATGGTAGTTGTGGTGGTAGTGGTGGTGTTGATGGTAGTTGTGGTGGTAGTGGTGGTGTTG
Source organism: Eledone cirrhosa (assembly GCA_964016885.1). NCBI lineage: Eukaryota > Metazoa > Mollusca > Cephalopoda > Octopoda > Eledonidae > Eledone > Eledone cirrhosa. The sequence continues at coordinate 14,193,666 of OZ024754.1, read as the reverse complement.
ATGGTAGTTGTGGTGGTAGTGTTGGTGTTGATGGTAGTTGTGGTGGTAGTGGTGGTGTTGATGGTAGTTGTGGTGGTAGCGTTGGTGTTGATGGTAGTTGTGGTGGTAGTGGTGGTGTTGATGGTAGTTGTGGTGGTAGTGGTGGTGTTGATGGTAGTTGTGGTGGTAGTGGTGGTGTTGATGGTAGTTGTGGTGGTAGTGGTGGTGTTGATGGTAGTTGTGGTGGTAGTGTTGGTGTTGATGGTAGTTGTGGTGGTAGTGTTGGTGTTGATGGTAGTTGTGGTGGTAGTGTTGGTGTTGATGGTAGTTGTGGTGGTAGTGTTGGTGTTGATGGTAGTTGTGGTGGTAGTGTTGGTGTTGATGGTAGTTGTGGTGGTGTTGGTGTTGATGGTAGTTGTGGTGGTAGTGTTGGTGTTGATGGTAGTGGTGGTGTTGATGGTAGTTGTGGTGGTAGTGTTGGTGTTGATGGTAGTTGTGGTGGTAGTGTTGGTGTTGATGGTAGTTGTGGTGGTAGTGTTGGTGTTGATGGTAGTTGTGGTGGTGGTGTTGGTGTTGATGGTAGTTGTGGTGGTGGTGTTGGTGTTGATGGTAGTTGTGGTGGTAGTGTTGGTGTTGATGGTAGTTGTGGTGGTAGTGTTGGTGTTGATGGTAGTTGTGGTGGTAGTGTTGGTGTTGATGGTAGCTGTGGTGGTAGTGTTGGTGTTGATGGTAGTTGTGGTGGTGGTGTTGGTGTTGATGGTAGTTGTGGTGGTAGTGTTGGTGTTGATGGTAGTTGTGGTGGTAGTGTTGGTGTTGATGGTAGTTGTGGTGGTAGTGTTGGTGTTGATGGTAGTTGTGGTGGTAGTGTTGGTGTTGATGGTAGTTGTGGTGGTAGTGTTGGTGTTGATGGTAGTTGTGGCGGTAGTGTTGGTGTTGATGGTAGTTGTGGCGGTAGTGTTGGTGTTGATGGTAGTTGTGTTGGTGTTGATGGTAGTTGTGGTGGTAGTGTTGGTGTTGATGGTAGTTGTGGTGGTAGTGTTGGTGTTGATGGTAGTTGTGGTGGTAGTGTTGGTGTTGATGGTAGTTGTGGCGGTAGTGTTGGTGTTGATGGTAGTTGTGGCGGTAGTGTTGGTGTTGATGGTAGTTGTGTTGGTGTTGATGGTAGTTGTGGTGGTAGTGTTGGTGTTGATGGTAGTTGTGGTGGTAGTGTTGGTGTTGATGGTAGTTGTGGTGGTAGTGGTGGTGTTGATGGTAGTTGTAGTGTTGGTGTTGATGGTAGTTGTGGTGGTAGTGTTGGTGTTGATGGTAGTTGTGTTGGTGTTGATGGTAGTTGTGGTGGTAGTGTTGGTAGTTGTGGTGGTAGTGTTGGTGTTGATGGTAGTTGTGGTGGTGTTGATGGTAGTTGTGGTGGTGTTGATGGTAGTTGTGGTGGTAGTGTTGGTGTTGATGGTAGTTGTGGTGGTAGTGTTGGTGTTGATGGTAGTTGTGGTGGTAGTGTTGGTGTTGATGGTAGTTGTGGTGGTAGTGTTGGTATTGATGGTAGTTGTGGTGGTAGTGTTGGTGTTGATGGTAGTTGTGGTGGTAGTGTTGGTGTTGATGGTAGTTGTGTTGGTGTTGATGGTAGTTGTGGTGGTAGTGTTGGTGTTGATGGTAGTTGTGGTGGTAGTGTTGGTGTTGATGGTAGTGTTGGTGTTGATGGTAGTTGTGTTGGTGTTGATGGTAGTTGTGGTGGTAGTGTTGGTGTTGATGGTAGTTGTGGTGGTGGTGTTTGTGTTGATGGTAGTTGTGGTGGTAGTGTTGGTGTTGATGGTAGTTGTGGTGGTGTTGATGGTAGTTGTGGTGGTGTTGATGGTAGTTGTGGTGGTAGTGTTGGTGTTGATGGTAGTTGTGGTGGTAGTGTTGGTGTTGATGGTAGTTGTGGTGGTAGTGTTGGTGTTGATGGTAGTTGTGGTGGTAGTGTTGGTATTGATGGTAGTTGTGGTGGTAGTGTTGGTGTTGATGGTAGTTGTGGTGGTAGTGTTGGTGTTGATGGTAGTTGTGTTGGTGTTGATGGTAGTTGTGGTGGTAGTGTTGGTGTTGATGGTAGTTGTGGTGGTAGTGTTGGTGTTGATGGTAGTTGTGGTGGTAGTGTTGGTGTTGATGGTAGTGTTGGTGTTGATGGTAGTTGTGTTGGTGTTGATGGTAGTTGTGGTGGTAGTGTTGGTGTTGATGGTAGTTGTGGTGGTGGTGTTTGTGTTGATGGTAGTTGTGGTGGTAGTGTTGGTGTTGATGGTAGTTGTGGTGGTAGTGTTGGTGTTGATGGTAGTTGTGGTGGTAGTGTTGGTGTTGATGGTAGTTGTGGTGGTGGTGTTGGTGTTGATGGTAGTTGTGGTGGTAGTGTTGGTGTTGATGGTAGTTGTGGTGGTTGTGTTGGTGTTGATGGTAGTTGTGGTGGTAGTGTTGGTGTTGATGGTAGTTGTGGTGGGAGTGTTGGTGTTGATGGTAGTTGTGGTGGTAGTGTTGGTGTTGATGGTAGTTGTGGTAGTAGTGTTGGTGTTGATGGTAGTTGAGGTGGTAGTGTTGGTGTTGATGGTAGTTGTGGTAGTAGTGTTGGTGTTGATGGTAGTTGTGGTGGTAGTGTTGGTGTTGATGGTAGTTGTGGTGGTAGTGTTGGTGTTGATGGTAGTTGTGGTGGTAGTGTTGGTGTTGATGGTAGTTGTGGTGGTAGTTGTGGTGTTGATGGTAGTTGTGGTGGTAGTGTTGGTGTTGATGGTAGTTGTGGTGGTAGTGTTGGTGTTGATGGTAGTTGATGGTAGTTGTGGTGGTAGTGTTGGTGATGATGGTAGTTGTGGTGGTAGTGTTGGTGTTGATGGTAGTTGTGGTGGTAATGTTGGTGTTGATGGTAGTTGTGTTGGTGTTGATGGTAGTTGTGTTGGTGTTGATGGTAGTTGTGTTGGTGTTGATGGTAGTTGTGGTGGTGTTGATGGTAGTTGTGGTGGTAGTGTTGGTGTTGATGGTAGTTGTGGTGGTAGTGTTGGTGTTGATGGTAGTTGTGGTGGTAGGGTTGGTGTTGATGGTAGTTGTGTTGGTGTTGATGGTAGTTGTGGTGGTAGTGTTGGTGTTGATGGTAGTTGTGTTGGTGTTGATGGTAGTTGTGGTGGTAGTGTTGGTGTTGATGGTAGTTGTGGTGGTGGTGTTGGTGTTGATGGTAGTTGTGGTGGTGGTGTTGGTGTTGATGGTAGTTGTGGTGGTAGTGTTGGTGTTGATGCTAGTTGTGGTGGTAGTGTTGGTGTTGATGGTAGTTGTGGTGGTAGTGTTGGTGTTGATGGTAGTTGTGGTGGTAGTGTTGGTGTTGATGGTAGTTGTGGTGGTAGTGTTGGTGTTGATGGTAGTTGTGGCGGTAGTGTTGGTGTTGATGGTAGTTGTGGTGGTAGTGTTGGTGTTGATGGTAGTTGTGGTGGTAGTGTTGGTGTTGATGGTAGTTGTGTTGGTGTTGATGGTAGTTGTGGTGGTAGTGTTGGTGTTGATGGTAGTTGTGGTGGTAGTGTTGGTGTTGATGGTAGTTGTGTTGGTGTTGTTGGTAGTTGTGGTGGTAGTGTTGGTGTTGATGGTAGTTGTGTTGGTGTTGATGGTAGTTGTGGTGGTAGTGTTGGTGTTGATGGTAGTTGTGGTGGTGGTGTTGGTGTTGATGGTAGTTGTGGTGGTGGTGTTGGTGTTGATGGTAGTTGTGGTGGTAGTGTTGGTGTTGATGGTAGTTGTGGTGGTAGTGTTGGTGTTGATGGTAGTTGTGGTGGTAGTGTTGGTGTTGATGGTAGTTGTGGTGGTGGTGTTGGTGTTGATGGTAGTTGTGGTGGTAGTGTTGGTGTTGATGGTAGTTGTGGTGGTAGTGTTGGTGTTGATGGTAGTTGTGGTGGTAGTGTTGGTGTTGATGGTAGTTGTGGTGGTAGTGTTGGTGTTGATGGTAGTTGTGGTAGTAGTGTTGGTGTTGATGGTAGTTGTGGTGGTAGTGGTGGTAGTTGTGGTGGTAGTGGTGGTGTTGGTGGTAGTTGTGTTGGTGTTGATGGTAGTTGTGGTGGTAGTGTTGGTGTTGATGGTAGTTGTGGTGGTAGTGTTGGTGTTGATGGTAGTTGTGGTGGTAGTGTTGGTGTTGATGGTAGTTGTGGTGGTAGTGTTGGTGTTGATGGTAGTTGTGGTGGTAGTGTTGGTGTTGATGGTAGTTGTGTTGGTGTTGATGGTAGTTGTGGTGGTAGTGTTGGTGTTGATGGTAGTTGTGTTGGTGTTGATGGTTGTTGTGGTGGTAGTGTTGGCGTTGATGGTAGTTGTGGTGGTAGTGTTGGTGTTGATGGTAGTTGTGTTGGTGTTGATGGTAGTTGTGGTGGTAGTGTTGGTGTTGATGGTAGTTGTGGTGGTAGTGTTGGTGTTGATGGTAGTTGTGTTGGTGTTGATGGTAGTTGTGGTGGTAGTGGTGGTGTTGATGGTAGTTGTGTTGGTGTTGATGGTAGTTGTGGTGGTAGTGTTGGTGTTGATGGTAGTTGTGGTGTTGGTGTTGATGGTAGTTGTGGTGGTAGTGTTGGTGTTGATGGTAGTTGTGGTGGTAGTGTTGGTGTTGATGGTAGTTGTGGTGGTAGTGTTGGTGTTGATGGTAGTTGTGTTGGTGTTGATGGTAGTTGTGGTGGTAGTGTTGGTGTTGATGGTAGTTGTGGTAGTAGTGTTGGTGTTGATGGTAGTTGTGGTGGTAGTGTTGGTGTTGATGGTAGTTGTGGTAATAGTGTTGGTGTTGATGGTAGTTGTGGTGGTAGTGTTGGTGTTGATGGTAGTTGTGGTGGTAGTGTTGGTGTTGATGGTAGTTGTGGTGGTAGTGTTGGTGTTGATGGTAGTTGTGGTAGTAGTGTTGGTGTTGATGGTAGTTGTGGTGGTAGTGGTGGTAGTTGTGGTGGTAGTGGTGGTGTTGGTGGTAGTTGTGGTGGTGTTGGTGTTGATGGTAGTTGTGGTGGTAGTGTTGGTGTTGATGGTAGTTGTGGTGGTAGTGTTGGTGTTGATGGTAGTTGTGGTGGTAGTGTTGGTGTTGATGGTAGTTGTGGTGGTAGTGTTGGTGTTGATGGTAGTTGTGGTGGTAGTGTTGGTGTTGATGGTAGTTGTGGTGGTAGTGTTGGTGTTGATGGTAGTTGTGGTAGTAGTGTTGGTGTTGATGGTAGTTGTGGTGGTAGTGGTGGTAGTTGTGGTGGTAGTGGTGGTGTTGGTGGTGTTGGTGTTGATGGTAGTTGTGGTGGTAGTGTTGGTGTTGATGGTAGTTGTGGTGGTAGTGTTGGTGTTGATGGTAGTTGTGGTGGTAGTGTTGGTGTTGATGGTAGTTGTGGTGGTAGTGTTGGTGTTGATGGTAGTTGTGGTGGTAGTGTTGGTGTTGATGGTAGTTGTGGTGGTAGTGTTGGTGTTGATGGTAGTTGTGGTAGTAGTGTTGGTGTTGATGGTAGTTGTGGTGGTAGTGGTGGTAGTTGTGGTGGTAGTGGTGGTGTTGGTGGTAGTTGTGGTGGTGGTGTTGGTGTTGATGGTAGTTGTGGTGGTAGTGTTGGTGTTGATGGTAGTTGTGGTGGTAGTGTTGGTGTTGATGGTAGTTGTGGTGGTGTTGATGGTAGTTGTGGTGGTAGTGTTGGTGTTGATGGTAGTTGTGGTAGTAGTGTTGGTGTTGATGGTAGTTGTGGTGGTAGTGTTGGTGTTGATGGTAGTTGTGGTAATAGTGTTGGTGTTGATGGTAGTTGTGGTGGTAGTGTTGGTGTTGATGGTAGTTGTGGTGGTAGTGTTGGTGTTGATGGTAGTTGTGGTGGTAGTGTTGGTGTTGATGGTAGTTGTGGTGGTAGTGTTGGTGTTGATGGTAGTTGTGGTGGTGGTGTTGGTGTTGGTGGTAGTTGTGGTGGTAGTGTTGGTGTTGATGGTAGTTGTAGTGGTAGTGTTGGTGTTGATGGTAGTTGTGGTGGTAGTGTTGGTGTTGATGGTAGTTGTGGTGGTAGTGTTGGTGTTGATGGTAGTTGTGGTGGTAGTGTTGGTGTTGGTGGTAGTTGTGGTGGTAGTGTTGGTGTTGATGGTAGTTGTGGTGGTAGTGTTGGTGTTGATGGTAGTTGTGGTGGTAGTGTTGGTGTTGATGGTAGTTGTGGTGGTAGTGTTGGTGTTGGTGGTAGTTGTGGTGGTAGTGTTGGTGTTGATGGTAGTTGTGGTGGTAGTGTTGGTGTTGATGGTAGTTGTGGTGGTAGTGTTGGTGTTGATGGTAGTTGTGGTGGTAGTGTTGGTGTTGGTGGTAGTTGTGGTGGTAGTGGTGGTGTTGATGGTAGTTGTGGTGGTAGTTGTGGTGGTAGTGTTGGTGTTGGTGGTGGTAGTGGTGGTGTTGGTGGTAGTTGTGGTGGTAGTGTTGGTGTTGATGGTAGTTGTGGTGGTAGTGGTGGTGTTGATGGTAGTTGTGGTAGTGTTGGTGGTGATGGTAGTTGTGGTGGTAGTGTTGGTGTTGATGGTAGTTGTGGTGGTAGTGTTGGTGTTGATGGTAGTTGTGGTGGTAGTGGGGGGCAGTAGTGTCTTTAATATTGTATCAATAGTTGTATTACAGATGTCATGGTGGTGGTGGTGGTGGTAGTTGTGGTGTTGGTTGTTGGAGTAGTGGTGTTTGTAATATTGTATTAATAGTTGTGTTATAGATGTCATCTTGGTGGTGGTAGTGGTTGTGGTGTTTATGATAAGGTCAATGACCCTGAGAGAATCATCTGTCAACACTGTCAGCCTTTGTAGACTGTATCTTTAGTGTGACATTATATTATAGGTTGCAAAGCAAGATTCTGAAGGCCAGTGTATCCAAGGTTGCAATGACTGCGCTTTTGATTATCAAGGAAATCTCTGGATTACAGCTCCAGCTGGAGATATTGCACCAGCAGCATTACGAAGATCAATGGAGGTAAGCTTCTCAGACTTACAAACTTTAATATACAGTTGTCCCTCGGTATTTGCAGGGTTACGTTCCTAAAGAGCACCCGCGAAGAGTGAAAAACCCTGACTATTGTACGTACTCTATAAAAAATGCCAATAAATATCAAAACATAACGAAAGATATAGGCCAGCAAATACGGTATATTGTTATTAATAATTTAGCATTAAAAAGCATGAAAATATATATATTGCCACGAAAAAGCCATTAGAAAATCGCAGAAGATATTTAAGATTCTGCAAATATGCAATGGTTTCCCGAAACAATTATTAATTAGGTTCTGAAGAAAATCCTTCGAATGCTGAGGATTCACTGTATTTCTACTGCAACAATATGTGCAGGGATAGCTGTGTGGTTAACAAACTTTACTTGTAATCACATGGACTGTTTATTAATCCTAATCAGTCAAGTTCACACTATATGCAAATGATCATATCCACATGTTGCAACACCTTCTCTAGCAGCAACCTAGTGCGTTCAGCTACCGGCCCAGGCTTCACTGCCTGCCATACCAAAGAGGGTAAACTGTCAAAGTATTGGCCATTCTCTGATAGGTTTGTGGGTGAGCCTGTAACTGTGGAGACTTCTGGCATTCTTGGCTCCTGGACCACATTCCTGCTCACTGCTATAAGAGTGGAGTTGGCTACCAGCAAGTGTGAGCCGTGCGAGGTGGAGTGGCTGTTCCAGCACATCTTCCTCGCCAGTGTCTTCTCCAAGACCACGAGGCAGACTGACCCTTTATTTATGCTGGTGAAATATGGAATAGATTTACTTCTATAAACATGAGCAGGTTGAGAAACAAAGCTATAAGTTTATTCTTGTCTCAGTATCAAGTGAGTAAATGTCGCTGATGATGGTCATAAACCCAGAAACACATGCCTGGTTTCCTCATATGGCTACTGAAATAATTGTGACATGATCATAGCAAGACTCTTATATGTTTATTATACATAAACATATCATATATACCATTGTGAACCATGCTGTGTTAGTGCTACTGCTTATTAACATATATGTACAAAAAGAGTACAAGATGCAACCAAAGCTGTGCAAATGTCTAAATAAATTCAGTCAGAAGGAGACTTCAGTTGTGTCAATCACATGACAACTACTCTTGATAAATACACCCAGTACACTCTGTAGGGCATTCAACTGTAGAAAGCCTGCCAAACAAATATTAGCACTTTTCAGCTGTGTCAAAGACATAACAACCTCCCTAATGCTGGTGCCACAATAAAATACACTTGGATGAGCACGGGAACATATGTATACAAAATACAAGCTCCTAGTCCATCTGAGAGGTCAATAGCCTCCTCTTTCTGTTCAACCCATTTGTAACTGGCCACTCATACCGATGTTAAGGTATTGTTCTCAAAATAAATAATATCAAAATCTCATAGATTATGTGAGGTACAGCCTTTACTGTGAAAATACAATAGTAAATATAGAGTAATATAAATACTAAAGAGTTAAGCTAGTAATAATTGAGCTGATCAATTCATTATAACTATATATTTTACAGGAACCATTTGGTAGTGTATACTGCTACACAAATGAACAAATGATTAAGATTGATACTGGCCTAAAATTTCCCAATGGAATTGCAGTCTTACATTTGAATGATGGGCGACCTCAGAAACTGATCGTAGCAGAAACGCCAACAAAACTTCTCTGGTGCTATGATATTGATGGTCCTGGACGTGTTTCAAATAAGGAAATTTGGGCTTATATACCAGGTAATATAATTATTTTTTTGTAGTATTTCATTCTTTTTTCTTTTCTTTGTATCCCACTTTACCTGATGAAACCTGACTGATTTCAATCAAACCCGCTAGAACATGATACTTTAAAGCAGGCGTGGGCAACCATTTTTGAGAAGCGGGCTGCAAGGGCTAATTTACATTTGTGCCTACAATAAAAAGGGGGAGGTAACTCAGGTTGTTTTGATTTTTCTTCAGAATTCGTACATCTTGTTTTCCTCGATAGTAAAAATGATAGAAAGAAAAATTATGACTGAAAAGTTTGGGTAAAAAAAATCAAAGATTTCACTTGGGTGACTTAGGCGAGCCATTCAGAAAGATTCGTGAGCCGCAGGTTGCCCATGACTGCTCTAAAGCTTTTAATCTGGCTCTCTTGTGTCTAAATAATTTTATAGATTAGCATAGGCCTAAAATGATAGAGGAGAGATTTAGTTGAGTTCACTTGGAATCATCATATCTCATCAAATACATTCTTTCTTTTCTTCTTTTCCCCTATCAACAGGAGATCATGAGGGTGGTGCAGATGGTATGGACTTTGATGAAGAAAATAACCTACTTGTGGCTAATTGGGGTTGTGGTCATATAGAAGTCTTCGGTCCAAATGGTGGACATCCTCAACAAAGAATCAAATGCCCGTTTGTAAAACCAAGTAATATTCATTTCCAACCACATTCAAAAATTATCTATGTGACAGAACATGAAAACGACGCTGTTTGGAAATTTGACTGGTGTAGGAATGGTAAATTACAATACTGTGAAACAAAAACTTTTTAAATTACAAAAAAAAATTGTCATTTTTTATCAAAGTTGTTTATGGAGTTCAAGAACTCAACTATGTTTAAAATGAAAATACAGATGTAGGTTTGATCCTTCCTCTAGCTATCTCATGTTTTTCATAGAAAATAGAACACTGAACTAAGATACTTGACAACATATAGATTGGTGCTTCCTACCAGGGTTTAAAACATAAAAATAACAATAATATATTGGGGTTAAATTAATTATTTTCCTTCTCCCTATAAAAAAAAAGCTCCTTCCAGTATACAGAGTAAAAGTCATTGTTATATTTAGTATTGGCTCTCTATTTTGAGTTAAAATGTCTGTAGGGGTGAATTTGCATACATGGTCCCTTTGGTATTTATAAAATATTGAAATCAACTAAAATAAATATATTTCTTCTATATGAAAAAAATTGGCTGTGCACTAACTCAAAAGATATTATTATTATTGTGTGCTGGGTAGAGGGCAGCAAATTGGCAGAATTGTTAGGGGCATCAGATTAAAAATACCTTGTTATTCTGATTCACTGCAATATGAGTTCAAATCCCACTGAGGTCAACTTTGCCTTTCATTCTTTTGAGATCGATAAATTACCAGTTCAATACGGGTCAATTCTTTATCTCTCTCCCTCTCAAGAAAACATCATCTGTGTTCCCTGGAGAGGGATGGGATCCACTACGTTTAAAATGCATAAGTCTTTCTGGGTGTAAGGTTGGCATCCCTAAAACTCTATCTAGTGTGTAATGTAGAGTTGGAGGTTAGTTAGACCCTGGAAAGACAGGTTCATGAGCTATTTTCAATTCTCATGTAAACCCAATTTATTTTCCTTTGCTTATATTGTTAAATATGGTATGAATGTCATACCACACCATTTGACTGCTTTTATTTAGTTTTAAGTGGCTGAAGGATGGACAAAATATGTGGCATTTATTCCATTGCTTTACATTCTGAGATCAAATCCTGCCAAGACCAACTTACCATTTATCATTCTGGAGGTACAATAAAATAAAAGACCAGTTGAGTTAATTTAATTGACTAAGCCTCTGTCAAATTTCTGGTTAAGTTCTTTGCATAGAAACAATTCTTTTTAATAGTTATACAAAGGGTGCTGGATTGGCAGAGTTTCGGACAAAATGCTTTGCAGCATTTAGTTAAGGCCCTTTATGTTGAGTACAAATCTCACCAAGGTCAAATTTATTTTATAAACTCCAGACAGTTGAAAGGCCAGTACCAGTAAAATACCGAGGTTGATATAATTGACTTTCCCATCCTGCTTGGCCTTGTGTCTCTGATAGAATTAATTATACTTATGTATGTTTTTTACATTTTCACTGTGATTTTTAAATGACTATTTTTTAAATTGGAAAATAAAATTTAAAAAAAATTAAATTAACCCTTTAACATTTGCATTACTCTATATATATACTATTGTATTTTTGTGGTAAAGGCTTTATCTTACATAATTATCTCACATAGTATCAAATCTGAGATTTTGAAATTATTTTGAGAACAATACCTTAACATAAGTATGAGTGACTGGTTACAACTGGTTTGAACGGAAAGATGTGAGAGAATTCTGGCTGGATATGGACTACTAAATATTATTATAATTAACAGGCACAATTTTATGGTTAAGGAGTTCACTTTGTAATCACATAATTTTGGCACCATGGGCGTCTTCTAATATTGCCTTGTTAATAACATTTGGTAGACAAACTGTAAATGCGCACTGTATGTATACAAATATCATCATCACCGTTTAACATCCATTTTTCGATGCTGGCATGGGGTTTGTGAGCAATGCTAGGTCAGGTGACCATGTCATACTCATAAAGAACTGATTTTGGCTTGGTTTCTACAGCTGGATGCCCTTCCTCATTTACAGTGAGTACTGGGTGCTTTTTGTCATGACTAGAACTGTTTCTATATTAAATATTTCTACCCTGCTATGTATTGAGTACCTTACTTACTCCCGATTGAACCTGGGATAAACTTTTATATATATATATATATATATATATATAGTGTGTGTGTGTTTAGATTTGTGTCTATGTTCATGTCCTGTAACTTAGTAGTGTGACAAAAAACAAAAACGTGTTGATATGATTGATTAAATTCCTTGAAGGTGCCTCAGCTTGGCCACAGCCTGATGATTAACCCTTTAACAGTTAAACTGGTCATATCTGGCCAGAATTCTCTCACCCATAACTGGCCACTCATACTGATGTGTTTAAACAATCTGTATGTATGCAGTATTGTTTAACTCTTTGATACTAACTGGTTCAAAATAATTTTATATAATAAAAAACATTATGTTACAAATACTATCTTAATAAAGAATTTGGGAAGGATTTACTAAAATCATAATTTTATTAATTAATATACAAAATATTTCATTAGAAATACGGTAACATTGGGAGGTGTGATTTAATTTGTATGTCAGATGTATATATACAATATTTTAAAATAATTTGAATGTAGTATTTGTGTGTCTGTGTATCTATACGAGGGCAATCCCAAAAGTAAGGTCTCCTTCCGATATTGCAACTTTTCCATTAAAATCCTGTGGATGGTGCTTCGGGAAACCTCAGGAACCAAAATGCAGAGGCCATCCAGAGTGATCCGCTGATCTTTACACATGTTTTCCTCGGAAGGAGACCTTACTTTTGGGATTGCCCTTGTATATAATAACTGCACGAAATTCTCAATGGCTGCCAAGCCAAGATTGAGCATCCCAGCGAAGCACGCGCATGCTTGTTTGGGAGTGAAGGAAGCACCAATCACAACAGTGTTGCCAACAGCCGTACGAACAGTTTCTCTGCGTCCCCATCACTCTGGAGACCTTACTTTTGGGATTACTCTCGTATATATATATACTATATTGGTTAGGCAATTTGTGTGTTGTATGTATACAATATTCATAATCAACATCATCATCATCATCATCGTTGTCTAAACATGTAATATATGTATATAAATATATACTATGTTATTTGTATGTAGTATCTGCATATGATGTACAGTGTAAATATAAATACAAGAATGTTTAAACAGTGTGTATGTTATGTATATATGTTAGGTTGTTGTTATTTGTCTCTGAAAGATTCCATATCTTCTTGTTAGTGTTGTCATTGAACTTTCACTGTTCAAATATCACAAAAGTGGTTTTCGTGATGAATAAATCTTTGCTGCATTTTGTGTAGAGGCCCGTGTATATTTCAACAACATACCGCTCACATCCAGTTTCCCAGTTTCCAGATCTCTAAAGTGACACAAAATAGAAAAAAAAAAAAATACAAAACATAAAATAAAATAGAATAATTGTTTCTACTTTTGGCACAAGGCCAGCAATTATCCCAGTGCATTACTGGTACTTTATTTTATTAACCCTGTAAGGATGAAAGGCAAAGTTAACCTAAATAATTGTTTCTACTTTTGGCACAAATACCCAGTACATTACTGGTACTTTATTTTATTGACCCCCGGAAGGATGAAAGGTAAAGTTAACCATAGCGGGATTTGAACTCAGTCCGTAAAGGGACGTAACTATGCTGGAAAGCATGGCGTCCGACCCTCTACCGATACTGCCAATTCACCGCCCTTAGAATAATAGTAAAGTGTGGTTCGTGTTAAGGAAGAAGATCCAGTCCTAGAAACCATTCCATACTAGAACGTATGGACAAGATATGGTAACTTGACCTGTCTAGTTTCACAATTTGCCAACCCATCCAAACCATGTCAACATGTAGAAAGCAGACATAGAACAGTGATGATGATGATGAGTGGCTATTAGATTATTTTTTGTCAGTTTCTTTCGAGCAATTAACAAACACGGTAATAGTTGCTACCTTTTTATTCTTCCACCAGTTTGGCTGTGGCCTGGCTGGAGCACCGCATTCAGAGTCTTGTCAACTACATCTACCCCAAATATTTTATTAACTGTGGGAAAAATTCTAACATTGGCACAAGGCCAGCAATTTAGGGAAGAGGAAAGTCAATTATATTGACTCCCAGTACTTGAATAGTGTGAAGGTGCATAACTTAGTGGTTAGAGGCAAGCCAGCACACTGGCATTACCTCGGGTGATGGCGAGGCTGAGGTAGTGGAACAACCAAGCGCCCCCACCAGTTACTTCGGGTGATGACGAGGCTGAGGTAATGGAACAACCAAGCGCCCTCAAGAGCATCACCAGTTACCTCGGGTAATGGCGAGGCTGAGGTGCTGGAAAAGCCAAGCGCCCTCACAAGCATCACCAATGAAGATAAGAATCTCGCAGTCAGTAGCCTAACTTCCCCAAACGTTGGAAAATGTAGTTAGATCACAGTATTTTAGGATTTTGTATGTTTGGCTGTGAATGCTGTAGCTCTCACCCTTACCTCTGCATCCAGGATGTGGGAAGAAGCAAGAGTTACTAACTGATGTCCCAGACAAGGCAACTGCCTCTTGACAAAGGGCACAAAGTAAGGTCGTCAGGTCTTTTCCCATCAATTCTGGACAACTCAAACGGTTCCAAAATTGAGCAGATGATTGCCCGAGTAACAGCTCTGGAGTGGTAATAGGACAGTGTGCGTGTGCGTGTGTGTGTGTGTGCGCAAGTATCTCAAGGCCGTGTTCACATGTGATGGAAGGCAGGAAGTTGAATTAAGTGTAAGAATTGCAAAAGCTGGTGCAGTAATTCGCCAGCTTCAGCATTCAGAAGAAGGGAGGTAGGCGTAAAATCCAAACTTGCTATCTTCAATTCGATATTCCTGTCAACCCTTACCTATGGTCATGAATCTTGGGTAATAACCAAAAAAATAAGATCGTGAATACAATAGGCTGACGTGGGATTCCTCTGAAGGGTCTTGGGAGTAATGTTACTTGATAAAGTGCGTAGCTCAGAGATCAGAGAGTCACTCCAGGTAGAGAGCTGCTACTTCTCCGAATTGAAAGATCACAGCTCTGATACTATGGACATGTGGTTAGAATGTCTCAGGAAAGAATTGCTGGACAGATTTTACAGGCAAAACCAACTGGCAGGAGACCCAGAGGTTGACCCTGAACAAGATAGTTGGATAACATCCATGACCTTGGCTGGTCATGCTTTGGGATCCAGCCGGATCAGTTAGAAATGTTTGCTTCTGACAGACTCGCTGGAAATAAGTGGTCGAAGAAGATATTATTGATTTACTTTTCAATTTACGTATCATATCTACATGCATATATATTTGCGTATAATACCAATAAGCATACTATATATGCTAGCAGAAAACTGTCCGAAGGGTGGTTCTTCTGCTAGTAGTAATAATTGTTTCTACTTTAGACACAAGGCCAGCAATTACCCAGTGCATTACTGGTACTTTATTTTATCGACCCCATAAGGATGAAAGGCAAAGTCAACCTCGGTAATAATAATAATTGTTTCTACTTTTGGCACAACTCCAGCAATTACCCAGTACATAATATTTTCCAAGAGTGGAACGAAGAATACTATCCAGCTACTTACTTTAAGTATGGTGTGATCTCATCCAGGGTCCATTTAGGTCGGGCTCGAAATAATATAGAAAATCTGCAGAGAAACAATATTAAATGTTACATATATCATCATCACCGTTTTACGTCCGTTCTTCTACGCTAGCATGGGTTAGACGGGTTGTCCTGTTATGGGCAGTGTCTGGTCGCCTACACGTCCACTTTACAGTGTGCGGTGGGTTCTTTTTTGCCGTGGCACCTCCACGACCACTTTGCAGTGGAATGATAGGGACCCCTGTCCTATCATCTCATTTCTACAGCTGAGTAAACTGGAGCAATGTGAAATAAAGTATCTTGCTCAAGGAAACAACACATCACCCAGTCCGAGAATTGAACTCACAACCTTTTGATTGCAAGCCCAATGCTCTAACCACTAAGCCATGTGCCTTCACATATATACATATATATACAATAACATTCGAATATTGAAGGGGAAGCATTAAAATTTATGGAAACCTAAAGATGTAATTATAAATTTATAAGTGATAAAAAAAAAAAATACATTGTTCAGTAACTATAGATATTTTACAAACTAAAATACATTGATACACAATATACTATACACTAAAAGTTCTATTACAATTAGTGAGTGAAGTTATAAAAATAATATTAATAGAATATACTAAGACATAAAAAATTTATGGAAGCATACAACAGTAAAAAAATATATCTGTGAGGGTCGGGTGAAAAGTTCTTAGGGTGACCAAATGAGGTTTATTTTTCAACAGTCTCTGGAAAGAAACAATGTAGTTATTAATAAGAAGAGTTGAAATTAATGCATGCAAGATTTCACAGCACTAGCATCACTCCTGCATAGTCAGTCTATGAACTTTTCAGCCTACCCTCATATAATAAATTGAAGGTTTAGTGACTAAGAAACTTCTAACAACTAAAAAGTGGGGATAAACTATTTTAAGAATAAAACTGAACTCACCGTTCTTCTAAATCCTCAGGTAAATCTTCTGCAGAAAAATACCATATAACCTCAGGTTTTGACTCCCTACTCACTAAAGCCAGGCCCTGCATATTGGAAACAAAACATGAGAAATCATCATCATCATTATATACCGTCTATTTTCCTTGCTAGCAAAGGTTGGAGCTGTCATCACAGACTGATCAAAACTGAAGTGGAGTCTTTGACCTCTGTGTGGGCAAGGGGCTTGATATACAACCCCTCACTCTACCAAATACATTTTATTCTGGCACCAACACTAGTGTGTGTGTGTGTGTGGGGGGGGGGGGGGGTTGTCATGTCTTTGACACAAGTTGAATAGTCCTTTTGACACTTTATTTAACAGGTTTTCAATAGCTGCAGGCCCATGACACAATCAAGGAATCATCCTGACCCTTTGTTTGGCAGATTTTTCACAGATGTTGCTCTTCCTGTCACAATTAAAGAGTCCTCTCGACCCTTTTAGCATGTGACAAAAAGATACCCTAAACTTCCCTGGAGAATCTCTGGAATAGACTGTAGCTATAATACAAAGGTCTATAATTTATATAGTATACTGTGTTGGGTAGATACTGTTTGAGATTGACATGTGTGATGGGCAATGTTGTATGGTAGAGACAGGGGCAGGGAATGCAGAGCTGATGGTGGGGGTGACGGTAGTGATGATGATGGGAGTGGTGATAGTGATAGAGTTAACGATGGTAATGATGTTGATGTGATGGTGGTGGTAGTGATGGTCACAATGGTGATGATGATAGTGATGGTAATGATAGTGATGGTGTTGATAATGATAGTGATGATGGTGTTGATAATGATAGTGATGGTGTTGATAGTGATAGTGATGGTGATGATAATGATAGTGATGGTGTTGATAATGATAGTGATGGTGTTGATAATGATAGTGATGGTGATGATAATGATAGTGATGGTGTTGATAATGATAGTGATGGTGTTGATAGTGATGGTATTGATAATGATAGTGATGGTGTTGATAATGATAGTGATGGTGTTGATAATGATAGTGATGGTGTTGATAATGATGATGATGGTGTTGATAATGATGATGATGGTGTTGATAATGATGATGATGGTGTTGATAATGATAGTGATGGCGTTGATAATGATAGTGATGGTGTTGATAATGATGGTGATGGTGTTGATAATGATAGTGATGGTGTTGATAATGATGGTGATGGTGTTGATAATGATGGTGATGGTGTTGATAATGATGGTGATGGTGTTGATAATGATGGTGATGGTGTTGATAATGATGGTGATGGTGTTGATAATGATAGTGTTGGTGTTGATAATGATGGTGATGGTGTTGATAATGATAGTGATGGTGTTGATAACGATAGTGATGGTGTTGATAACGATAGTGATGGTGTTGATAATGATAGTGTTGGTGTTGATAATGATGGTGATGGTGTTGATAATGATAGTGATGGTGTTGATAATGATGATAGTGATGGTGTTGATAATGATAGTGATGGTGTTGATAATGATAGTGATGGTGTTGATAATGATAGTGTTGGTGTTGATAATGATGGTGATGGTGTTGATAATGATAGTGATGGTGTTGATAATGATGATAGTGATGGTGTTGATAATGATGGTGATGGTGTTGATAATGATAGTGATGGTGTTGATAATGATGATAGTGATGGTGTTGATAATGATGGTGATGGTGTTGATAATGATAGTGATGGTGTTGATAGTGATAGTGATGGTGATGATAATGATAGTGATGGTGTTGATAATGATGATAGTGATGGTGTTGATAGTGATGGTGTTGATAATGATAGTGATGGTGTTGATAATGATGATAGTGATGGTGTTGATAATGATAGTGATGGTGTTGATAGTGATAGTGATGGTGTTGATAATGATAGTGATGGTGTTGATAATGATGATAGTGATGGTGTTGATAATGATAGTGATGGTGTTGATAATGATGATAGTGATGGTGTTGATAATGATGGTGATGGTGTTGATAATGATAGTGATGGTGTTGATAATGATAGTGATGGTGATGATAATGATAGTGATGATGATGGTGTTGATAGTGATGGTGTTGATAATGATGATGATGGTGTTGATAATGATAGTGATGGAGTTGATAATGATAGTGATGGTGTTGATAATGATGGTGTTGGTGTTGATAATGATAGTGATGGTGTTGATAATGATGGTGATTGTGTTGATAATGATAGTGATGGTGTTGATAGTGATAGTGATGGTGATGATAATGATAGTGATGATGATGGTGTTGATAGTGATGGTGTTGATAATGATAGTGATGGTGATGGTGTTGATAATGATAGTGATGGTGTTGATAATGATGATGGTGGTGTTGATAATGATGGTGATGGTGTTGATAATGATGGTGATGGTGATGATAATGATGGTGATGGTGATGATAATGATGGTGATGGTGTTGATAATGATGGTGATGGTGTTGATAATGATGGTGATGGTGTTGATAATGATAGTGATGGTGTTGATAATGATAGTGATGGTGTTGATAATGATGATGATGGTGTTGATAATGATAGTGATGGTGTTGATAATGATGATGGTGGTGTTGATAATGATGGTGATGGTGTTGATAATGATGATAGTGATGGTGTTGATAATGATGGTGATGGTGATGATAATGATAGTGATGGTGTTGATAGTGATAGTGATGGTGTTGATAATGATAGTGATGGTGTTGATAATGATAGTGATGGTGTTGATAATGATAGTGATGGTGTTGATAGTGATGGTGTTGATAATGATAGTGATGGTGTTGATAATGATAGTGATGATAATGATGGTGATGGTGTTGATAATGATGGTGTTGATAATGATAGTGATGGTGATGATAATGATGGTGATGGTGTTGATAATGATGGTGATGGTGTTGATAATGATAGTGATGGTGTTGATAATGATAGTGATGGTGATGATAATGATGGTGATGGTGTTGATAATGATAGTGATGGTGTTGATAATGATGCTGATGGTGTTGATAATGATAGTGATGGTGATGATAATGATGGTGATGGTGTTGATAATGATAGTGATGGTGTTGATAATGATAGTGTTGATAATGATAGTGATGGTGATGATAATGATGGTGATGGTGTTGATAATGATGATGATGGTGTTGATAATGATAGTGATGGTGATGATAATGATGGTGATGGTGTTGATAATGATGATGATGGTGTTGATAATGATAGTGATGGTGTTGATAATGATGGTGATGGTGTTGATAATGATAGTGATGGTGATGGTGTTGATAATGATAGTGATGGTGTTGATAATGATGATGATGGTGTTGATAATGATAGTGATGGTGTTGATAATGATGATGGTGGTGTTGATAATGATGGTGATGGTGTTGATAATGATGATAGTGATGGTGTTGATAATGATGGTGATGGTGTTGATAATGATGGTGATGGTGATGATAATGATAGTGATGGTGTTGATAATGATGGTGATGGTGTTGATAATGATGGTGTTGATAATGATGGTGATGGTGATGATAATGATAGTGATGGTGTTGATAGTGATAGTGATGGTGTTGATAATGATAGTGATGGTGTTGATAATGATAGTGATGGTGTTGATAATGATAGTGATGGTGTTGATAATGATAGTGATGGTGTTGATAGTGATGGTGTTGATAATGATAGTGATGGTGTTGATAATGATAGTGATGGTGATGATAATGATAGTGATGGTGTTGATAATGATAGTGATGGTGTTGATAATGATAGTGATGGTGATGATAATGATGGTGATGGTGTTGATAATGATAGTGATGGTGTTGATAATGATAGTGATGGTGTTGATAATGATAGTGATGGTGTTGATAATGATAGTGATGGTGTTGATAATGATAGTGATGGTGATGATAATGATGCTGATGGTGTTGATAATGATGGTGTTGATAATGATTGATGGTGATGATAATGATGGTGATGGTGTTGATAATGATAGTGTTGATAATGATAGTGATTATGATGATAATGATGGTGATGGTGTTGATAATGATGATGATGGTGTTGATAATGATAGTGATGGTGTTGTTAATGATGGTGATGGTGTTGATAATGATAGTGATGGTGATGGTGTTGATAATGATAGTGATGGTGTTGATAATGATGATGATAGTGTTGATAATGATAGTGATAGTGTTGATAATGATGATGGTGGTGTTGATAATGATGGTGATGGTGTTGATAATGATGATAGTGATGGTGTTGATAATGATGGTGATGGTGTTGATAATGATGGTGATGGTGATGGTGTTGATAATGATAGTGATGGTGTTGATAATGATAGTGATGGTGTTGATAATGATGATGATGGTGTTGATAATGATAGTGATGGTGTTGATAATGATGATGGTGGTGTTGATAATGATGGTGATGGTGTTGATAATGATGATAGTGATGGTGTTGATAATGATAGTGATGGTGTTGATAATGATGGTGATGGTGATGATAATGATGGTGATGGTGATGATAATGATAGTGATGGTGTTGATAATGATAGTGATGGTGTTGATAATGATGATAGTGATGGTGTTGATAATGATGGTGATGGTGTTGATAATGATGGTGATGGTGATGATAATGATAGTGATGGTGTTGATAGTGATAGTGATGGTGTTGATAATGATAGTGATGGTGTTGATAATGATAGTGATGGTGTTGATAATGATGGTGATGGTGTTGATAATGATGATGATGGTGTTGATAATGATGATGATGGTGTTGATAATGATAGTGATGGTGTTGATAATGATAGTGATGGTGATAGTGATGGTGTTGATAATGATAGTGATGGTGTTGATAATGATAGTGTTGGTGTTGATAATGATAGTGATGGTGTTGATAATGATAGTGTTGGTGTTGATAATGATAGTGTTGGTGTTGATAATGATAGTGTTGATAATGATAGTGTTGATAATGATAGTGATGGTGTTGATAATGATAGTGATGGTGTTGATAATGATAGTGATGGTGTTGATAATGATAGTGATGGTGATGATAATGATAGTGATGGTGTTGATAATAATGATAGTGATGGTGATGATAATGATAGTGATGGTGTTGATAATAATGATAATGATAGTGATGGTGATGATAATGATAGTGATGGTGATGATAATGATAGTGATGGTGTTGATAATAATGATAATGATAGTGATGGTGATGATAGTGATAGTGATGGTGTTGATAATGATGATAGTGATGGTGATGATAATGATAGTGATGGTGTTGATAATAATGATAATGATAGTGATGGTGATGATAATGATAGTGATGGTGTTGATAATGATAGTGATGGTGATGATAATGATGGTGATGGTGTTGATAATGATAGTGATGGTGTTGATAATGATAGTGATGGTGTTGATAATGATAGTGATGGTGTTGATAATGATAGTGATGGTGTTGATAATGATAGTGATGGTGTTGATAATGATAGTGATGGTGATGATAATGATGCTGATGGTGTTGATAATGATAGTGATGGTAATGATGGTGATGGTGTTGATAATGATAGTGATGGTGTTGATAATGATAGTGTTGATAATGATAGTGATGGTGATGATAATGATGGTGATGGTGTTGATAATGATGATGATGGTGTTGATAATGATAGTGATGGTGTTGTTAATGATGGTGATGGTGTTGATAATGATAGTGATGGTGTTGATAATGATAGTGATGGTGTTGATAATGATGATGATAGTGTTGATAATGATAGTGATAGTGTTGATAATGATGATGGTGGTGTTGATAATGATGGTGATGGTGTTGATAATGATGATAGTGATGGTGTTGATAATGATGGTGATGGTGTTGATAATGATGGTGATGGTGTTGATAATGATAGTGATGGTGTTGATAATGATAGTGATGGTGTTGATAATGATGATGATGGTGTTGATAATGATAGTGATGGTGTTGATAATGATGATGGTGGTGTTGATAATGATGGTGATGGTGTTGATAATGATGATAGTGATGGTGTTGATAATGATGGTGATGGTGTTGATAATGATAGTGATGGTGTTGATAATGATGATGGTGGTGTTGATAATGATGGTGATGGTGTTGATAATGATGATAGTGATGGTGTTGATAATGATAGTGATGGTGTTGATAGTGATGGTGTTGATAATGATGGTGATGGTGTTGATAATGATGGTGATGGTGATGATAATGATAGTGTTGATAATGATAGTGATGGTGTTGATAATGATGATAGTGATGGTGTTGATAATGATGATAGTGATGGTGTTGATAATGATGGTGATGGTGTTGATAATGATGGTGATGGTGATGATAATGATAGTGATGATAGTGATAGTGATGGTGTTGATAATGATAGTGATGGTGTTGATAATGATAGTGATGGTGTTGATAATGATGGTGATGGTGTTGATAATGATGATGATGGTGTTGATAATGATGATGATGGTGTTGATAATGATAGTGATGGTGTTGATAATGATAGTGATGGTGATAGTGATGGTGTTGATAATGATAGTGATGGTGTTGATAATGATAGTGTTGGTGTTGATAATGATAGTGATGGTGTTGATAATGATAGTGATGGTGTTGATAATGATAGTGATGGTGTTGATAATGATAGTGATGGTGTTGATAATGATAGTGATGGTGATGATAATGATAGTGATGGTGTTGATAATAATGATAGTGATGGTGATGATAATGATAGTGATGGTGTTGATAATAATGATAATGATAGTGATGGTGATGATAATGATAGTGATGGTGTTGATAATAATGATAATGATAGTGATGGTGATGATAATGATAGTGATGGTGTTGATAATAATGATAATGATAGTGATGGTGATGATAATGATAGTGATGGTGATGATAATGATAGTGATGGTGTTGATAATAATGATAGTGATGGTGATGATAATGATAGTGATGGTGTTGATAATAATGATAGTGATGGTGATGATAATGATAGTGATGGTGTTGATAATAATGATAGTGATGGTGATGATAATGATAGTGATGGTGTTGATAATAATGATAATGATAGTGATGGTGATGATAATGATAGTGATGGTGATGATAATGATAGTGATGGTGATGATAATGATGATAGTGATGATCATACCTCCGTCTGCCTTAAGTCAGGTCTCATCCCCTCAGGGACACACTGCTTCCACACCTCCAAGAACTCAGCTAAGTTGAACTGAAAAGAAAAAAAAACATTACAATTATATAATATCTCAATGTGTCTGTGTGTACATGTATGTGTGTGTACGTGTCTGTGTGTGTACATGTATGTGTGTGTGTGTGTCTGTGTGTATGTCATCATCATAATCATCATTTAACATCTGTTCTCTCTTCTAGCAAGAGTTATGTGTGCATGTGTATGGTGTGTGTATGTGAGTGTGTGCAAGTGTATATGTGTATGGTGTGAGTGTATGCAAGTGTATATGTGAGTGTGTGCAAGTGTATATGTGTATGGTGTGAGTGTATGCAAGTATATATGTGTATGGTGTGTGTATGTGAGTGTGTGCAAGTGTATATGTGTATGGTGTGTGTATGTGAGTGTATATGTGTATGTGAGTGTGTGCAAGTGTATATGTGAATGGTGTGTGTGTATGTGAGTGTGTGTAAGTGTATATGTGTATGTGAGTGTGTGCAAGTGTATATGTGTATGGTGTGTGTGTAAATGTGTATGGTGTGTGTGTATGTGAGTATGTGCAAGTGTATATGTGTATGGTGTGTGTATGTGAGTGTGTGCAACTGTATATGTGTATGGTGTGTGTGTAAATGTGTATGGTGTGTGTGTATGTGCAAGTGTATATGTGTATGGTGTGTGTATGTGAGTGTGTGCAAGTGTATATGTGTATGGTGTGTGGTGTATGTGAGTGTGTGCAAGTGTATATGTGTATGGTGTATGTGAGTGTGTGCAAGTGTATATGTGTATGTTGTGTGTATGTGAGTGTGTGCAAGTGTATATGTGTATGTGAGTGTGTGCAAGTGTATATATGTATGGTGTATGTGAGTGTGTGCAAGTGTATGTGTGTATGTGAGTGTGTGCAAGTGTATATGTGTATGGTGTGTGGTGTATGTGAGTGTATGCAAGTGTATATGTGTATGGTGTATGTGAGTGTGTGCAAGTGTATATGTGTATGGTGTGTGTATGTGAGTGTGTGCAAGTGTATATGTGTATGGTGTGTGTATGTGAGTGTGTGCAAGTGTATATGTGAGTGTGTGCAAGTGTATATGTGTATGAAGTAGGTTAACAGATCTAGTGAGAAGACAGTTTAACCTTTTAGCATTTAAACCAGTTGTATCTGGCCAGAATTCTCTCACCTCTTTCTGTTCAAACTGGCCGCTCATACTGATGTTAAGGTATATTCTCAAAATAAATAATATCAAAATCTCATAGATTCGATATTATGTGAGGTTAAAGCTTTATCATGGACATACAATAGTATATCTAGAGTAATGTAAATGCTAAAGGATTAAAATACATTACCTTCCCAGCATTCCTTAGTGTCAGTTCAGCAAAGAAAGCACAGACCTTATCTTCATTCAGTTTGTAGAGCTTTCCTGAAGAATGAAAAAAAAATCAATTCTTATATTCTTTTACTTGTTAAAGTCAACAGACTGCAGCCATGACGGAGCATCGCTTTGATTTAATCAATCATATCAACCCCAGCACTTATTTTATCAAAGCTGCTACTTATTTTATCAATCCCATTTTTGTTGAATCACTAAGTTACGGGACATAAACACAAACTGAAATGTAAACACACACACACGTACTGTCTCGTGTTCATTTATTACTACTGTGCCATGTGTAGTGGAGCTAATTGTATTGACCTTAAAGTACCAAAATCACAAGAACCTTCAGTAGTCAACTGATGAGAAGGGACTGCTCTGTGTTTCGTCCATTTTTTCTGTTGTCTTTGCCCACCTCTTTTTATACATTTTGTATGATCTTAGCTACAGGAGACACTTTTTCAAATTGTTATATATATATGGAGGCACATGGCTTAGTGGTTAGAGCATTGGTCTTGCAATCGAAAGGTTGTGAGTTCAATTCTCAGACCGGGTGATGTGTTGTTTCCTTGAGCAAGACACTTTATTTCACATTGCTCCAGTTTACTCAGCTGTAGAAATGAGATGATAGGGACTGGGATCCCTATCATTCCACTGTAAAGTGGTCGTGGAGGTGCCACGGCAAAAAAGCACCCAGCACTCACTGTAAATGAGGTTGGTGTTAGGAAGGGCATCCAGCTGTAGAAATCAAGCCAAAATCAGTTCCCGTCCCACCCTTGCAAGCAGAGAAAAGTGGACGTAAAATGATGATGATGATGATATATTATATATCAGGATGATGATTATATTATATATAGTTTAGGGTGCATCACACCTGAATAAACTTAATCAAAATTTGACACCTTGTCCATACATATATAATATTCTTCATTATGGCTAAGTGATGTCTTGTTACTCTTGAGTTTCACCTGTATAATCACAGATGATCCTGTGAGTATACAGGTGAAACCCATAATAAAGAAAGAATATTGTTAAACTCTTCTCTGATATTGAGTACTCATTCTCACGTCCTTCAACATCACGTGTATATATGTGTGTATGCATATATATATATATATATATCATCATCGTTTAACGTCCATCTTCCATGCTAGCATGGGTAGGACAGTCTGTCCCTATGTGAGGGATCAGGTAGGGAGACAATGATTCACCCACACAGAAATGATGTTGGGTTGGTTTCTGTGGCTGCTTTATTCTGTGTAGCCTACACGACCATGTTACAGTGTGGACTGGGTGCTTTTTGTTGTATATATATTTTTGTGTATATATTTCATTTCATTTCATTTTACGTCCGCTTTTTTCCTGCTTGCAAGGGTGGGAGGGGAACTGATTCTGGCTTGATTTCTACAGCTGGATGCCCTTCCTAACACCAACCTCATTTACAGTGAGTGCTGGGTGCTTTTTTCCGTGGCACCTCCATGTCCACTTTACAGTGGAATGATATGGACCCCAGTCCCTATCATCTCATTTCTACAGCTGAGTAAACTGGAGCAATGTGAAACAACAAGGAAATAACACATTACCCGGTTTGAGAATTGAACTCACAACCTTTCAATTGCAAGGCCAATGCTCTAACCACTAAGCCATGTGCCTTTATATATATATATAAACATTAGCATGAATACAAACAAAATAAAACAGAAAGCATGTTAACTGTATCTCACCTGTTAAATTAGGACATTCATCACTGTAACACTGGAGAACATGTTCTATGACACACCTTTTAAAAAGAAATACAAAGAGTTCAAAACAAATGATATGTTAACCAGTAGCAGATAAATGGTTTGAAATTCATATTGAAAAGTTAACAACATGGCATTTTTTCCAATGTTCTACTGATTCTACCAATCTATCATCCTTTGTCTGATGTTCTAACAAACTAATTATTGCCAAATAAATCTAACTAACCTAAGGTAAAGTTCCTCAAGTACTTCACAACAAGCATCCAATGGAATTCCAGAATCCATCCATCCATTTTCCTCTTCACTCAGCTGTAAGATGTGGGAAAGAACCTGGCTTTTGAAATCAAAATCAAGCATGCGCCAATAACCTGTTAAAAAAAAAAAAGCAGAGAGCGATTAGTAAGAGTTGCTTCACTGTAGATATATCAGACCTTCCCATCTCTGTGATACACACACTGACAAAGAACCATTAGTAAGGGTTGCTTCACTGTAGATATATCAGACCTTCCCATCTCTGTGATACACACACTGACAGAGAACCATTAGTAAGGGTTGCTTCACTGTAGATATATCAGACCTTCCCAAATCTGTGATACACACACTGACAAAGAACCATTAGTAAGGGTTGCTTCACTGTAGATATATCAGACCTTCCCATCTCTGTGATACACACACTGACAGAGAACCATTAGTAAGGGTTGCTTCACTGTAGATATATCAGACCTTCCCATCTCTGTGATACACACACACCGACAGAGAACCATTAGTAAGGGTTGCTTCACTGTAGATATATCAGACCTTCCCAAATCTGTGATACACACACACACCGACAAAGAACCATTAGTAAGGGTTGCTTCACTGTAGATATATCAGGCCTTCCCCCATCTCTGTGATACACACACACTGACAAAGAACCATTAGTAAGGGTTGCTTCACTGTAGATATATCAGACCTTCCCCCATCTCTGTGATACACACACTGACAAAGAACCATTAGTAAGGGTTACTTCACTGTAGATATATCAGACCTTCCCAAATCTGTGATACACACACTGACAAAGAACCATTAGTAAGGGTTGCTTCACTGTAGATATATCAGACCTTCCCAAATCTGTGATACACACACTGACAGAGAACCATTAGTAAGGGTTGCTTCACTGTAGATATATCAGACCTTCCCAAATCTGTGATACACACACACTGACAGAGAACCATTAGTAAGGGTTACTTCACTGTAGATATATCAGACCTTCCCAAATCTGTGATACACACACACTGACAAAGAACCATTAGTAAGGGTTGCTTCACTGTAGATATATCAGACCTTCCCAAATCTGTGATACACACACACTGACAGAGAACCATTAGTAAGGGTTGCTTCACTGTAGATATATCAGACCTTCCCAAATCTGTGATACACACACTGACAAAGAACCATTAGTAAGGGTTGCTTCACTGTAGATATATCAGACCTTCCCAAATCTGTGATACACACACACTGACAGAGAACCATTAGTAAGGGTTGCTTCACTGTAGATATATCAGACCTTCCCAAATCTGTGATACACACACTGACAAAGAACCATTAGTAAGGGTTGCTTCACTGTAGATATATCAGACCTTCCCAAATCTGTGATACACACACACTGACAAAGAACCATTAGTAAGGGTTGCTTCACTGTAGATATATCAGACCTTCCCCCAAATCTGTGATACACACACACCGACAAAGAACCATTAGTAAGGGTTGCTTCACTGTAGATATATCAGACCATCCCCCATCTCTGTGATACACACACACTGACAAAGAACCATTAGTAAGGGTTGCTTCACTGTAGATATATCAGACCTTCCCCCATCTCTGTGATACACACACTGACAAAGAACCATTAGTAAGGGTTACTTCACTGTAGATATATCAGACCTTCCCAAATCTGTGATACACACACTGACAAAGAACCATTAGTAAGAGTTGCTTCACTGTAGATATATCAGACCTTCCCAAATCTGTGATACACACACTGACAGAGAACCATTAGCAAGGGTTGCTTCACTGTAGATATATCAGACCTTCCCCCATCTCTGTGATACACACACTGACAAAGAACCATTAACAAGGGTTGCTTCACTGTAGACATCATATCAGACCTTCCCCCAAATCTGTGATACACACACACTGACAAAGAACCATTAGCAAGGGTTGCTTCACTGTAGACATCATATCAGACCATCCCCCATCTCTGTGATACACACACACCGACAGAGAACCATTAGCAAGGGTTGCTTCACTGTAGACATCATATCAGACCATCCCCCATCTCTGTGATACACACACACCGACAGAGAACCATTAGCAAGGGTTGCTTCACTGTAGACATCATATCAGACCATCCCCCATCTCTGTGATACACACACACCGACAGAGAACCATTAGCAAGGGTTGCTTCACTGTAGACATCATATCAGACCATCCCCCATCTCTGTGATACACACACACTATATAACATAGAAAGGGGGGGGGGACATATACTCACCTCTCAGTTGCCAACACATGAATGCTTCATACAAAGTGTACCTCACTAAAGGCATTGATGAGTCAGTTAGTATTAAACTGGTTGCTGGGTTACATCTTCCACCAAAATTATAGTTCAATACTGTTCACTCTATGATATACAACAAGAATATAAACAACAACAGCTACTTACCCTTTATAAAACAAATGTTTAACTTCTTTAGTTCTGCAAACAGTTCTGTCTCACTGGCTTGGACAATTTCAAGAAGGTTCTCTGTGGTGTACTGTCATGTAGAAAACAATATCTTTGTTATCAAACAAATCTTCTATGCAGGGGTTTTTGTTTTTTGCTTATGAAGTATTGAGAAATTTGAAATTTGGAAATATATAGCTTGGAGAGAAATGGACTCTTTCAGACTGACATAGAGAGAAATGGACTCTACCAGGCTTGGAGATAGAGAGGGAGACTCTACCAGATTGACTTGGGGATAGAGAGAGAGATGGATTCTATACTTGGGGAGAGAGAAAGAGAAAGATGGACTTTACCAGGCTTGGGAGAGAGAGGGATGGACTCTACCATACTTGGGGAGAAAGAGAGAGATATGGACTCTACCAGAATTGGGAAGAGAGAGATGGACTCTACCAGACTTGGGGAGAGAGAGAGGGAGAGAGAAAGATGGAATCTACCAGGCTTGGGGAGAGAGAGGGATGGACTCTACCATACTTGGGGAGAGAGAGAAATATGGACTCTACCAGACTTGGGGGGAGGGAGAAAGATGGACTCTACCAGTCTTGGGGGAAGAGAGAGAGAGATATGGACTCTACCATACTTGGGGAGAGAGAGAGGGAGTCTACCAGACTTGGAGAGAGAGAGAGACTACCATACTTGGGGAGAGAGAAAGATATGGACTCTCCCATACTTGGGGAGAGGGAGATGGAGTCTACCATACTTGGGGAGAGAGAGGGAGATGGGGTCTACCAGACTTGGGGAGAGAGAGAGAGGGAGATGGAGTCTACCAGACATGGGGGAGGGAGAGAGATAGAGAGAGAGATGGACTCTAGGTGAAGACCCACCATCATTGTGGTGTTAAAGGTAGCATGTCAGAAGATGAGTGACCTTCGCTGAGCGGAGGGGGAAGGGTTAGGGGTCTCCTTTTCAGGTGACATGCCAGAAGTATTAGAAAGAATGATGCCACATGAGTGGAAGGAAACTATTGATAGTATGGGAATCTCTTCTGGTGGTTCAGTTTCTGACCATAATCTGTAGAGGTTCAATCTCTATCAGAGTTAGTGGAATAAGTTTTAGCTAATTGTTGTATTGTCCTACCCATGCTAGCATGGAAGATGGACATTAACCTTTTAGCATTCACATTACTCTATATATACTATTATATTTTCATGGTAAAGGCTTTACCTCACATAATTATCTCACATAACATTTACATTACTCTATATATACTATTATATTTTCATGGTAAAGGCTTTACCTCACATAATTATCTCACATAACATTTACATTACTCTATATATACTATTATATTTTCATGGTAAAGGCTTTACCTCACATAATTATCTCACATAACATTTACATTACTCTATATATACTATTATATTTTCATGGTAAAGGCTTTACCTCACATAATTATCTCACATAACATTTACATTACTCTATATATACTATTATATTTTCATGGTAAAGGCTTTACCTCACATAATTATCTCACATAACATTTACATTACTCTATATATACTATTATATTTTCATGGTAAAGGCTTTACCTCACATAATTATCTCACATAACATTTACATTACTCTATATATACTATTATATTTTCATGGTAAAGGCTTTACCTCACATAATTATCTCATATAATATCGAATCTGAGATTTTGAAAGTATTTATTTTGAGAACAATACCTTAACATCAGTTTGAGCGACCAGTTACAGCCAGTTTCAACAGAAAGAGGTAGAGAACTCTGGCCGGTTTTGGCTGGTTTGAACACTAACGGGTTAAACGATGATGTATTTCAATGAGCCTTTAAAAGACCCAGACATTTCTGGCCAGGGTTTGGGTGAGTAGGTTTCATGGATTACATTGTTAGTTAACAGTGATGTTACGGGCAGGGTTGGCAAGGTAAACAACTTCACATTTCCTATCTACCAGCATCATAATACTCTCTCACATACATTTATATGAAAATAAATATCAAACTCCACCTTTCTGCCCTGATGTGTTTCATCATTTTCCCACTCCTCACCACTGTATATATTTTCTTCCAGCAAATGTCTTAGTTTTTCCAGTCTTGCTCTACAAGGTTTCATTTCATAGTAAGTCTTCAATGAAGAAACAACCTGTGGAGAAACAAAATTAGAAAATTAAGTAAAAGGTTTATAGGAAACACAGGTGACACTGTGTAATGTGGTGACACTGCGTTATGATACTGTGTTATAATACTGTGTAATGTGGTGACACTATGTTATGATACTGTGTAATGTGGTGACACTATGTTATGATACTGTGTAATGTGGTGACACTATGTTATAATACTGTGTAATGTGGTGACACTATGTTATGATACTGTGTAATGTGGTGACACTGTGTTATGATACTGTGTAATGTGGTGACACTGTGTTATGAGGTGACACTGTGTTATAATACTGTGTAATGTGGTGACACTGTGTTATGATACTGTGTAATGTGGTGACACTGTGTTATGAGGTGACACTGTGTTATAATACTGTGTAATGTGGTGACACTGTGTTATGATACTGTGTAATGTGGTGACACTGTGTTATGAGGTGACACTGTGTTATAATACTGTGTAATGTGGTGACACTGTGTTATGATACTGTGTAATGTGGTGACACTGTGTTATGAGGTGACACTGTGTTATAATACTGTGTAATGTGGTGACACTGTGTTATAATACTGTGTAATGTGGTGACACTGTGTTATAATACTGTGTAATGTGGTGACACTGTGTTATAATACATAGAAACATGTCAAAATGGTTTGAGAGGACCTTTCAGTCATCATTTAACATCTGTTTTCCTTGCTAGCCAGGGTTGTGCATGTCTTCACAGACCAATACAGTACTGACATGATGCTACTGACCTCCTAGACAGACCAGAGGGTCCTCATCACAATTATATGGTCCTATGTTCTACCGAGTGCATGTTATTATGGCATCGGATTGGCAGTATCAGTAGAGTCAGACGCCATGCTTTGCAGCACAGTTACATCCCTTTACGAACTGAGTTCAAATCCCGCCAAGGCTAACTTTGCCTTTCATCCTTACAGGGTCGATAAAATAAAGTACCAGTAATATACTGGGTAATTGCTGGCCTTGTGCCAAAAGTAGAAACAGCTATTATGGCATCATAGCATTTACATTACTCTATATTTACTACCGTATTTTAGTGGTGAAGGCTTTACCTCACATAATATCGAATCTATGAGATTTTGTTATTATTTATTTTGAGAATACCTTAACATCAGTATGAGTGGCCAGTTACAGCCATTTGAACAGAAAGAGGTGAGAGAATTCTGGCTGCTGGATATGGCTGGTTTAATTGCAGAAATTAAAATCAATGATAAGTAGGAACAACAAAAAAAAAAAAAAAAAAAAAAAATCACCTGAAGATGATTAATAGTTATTTCACCTGCAGATGTCAGATTGTCTGTGGAACAATCTGGCAAGATCAGTAAAGAGTTGGACGTTTCTGCTTCTTTTAGTTCATATGTTTTCTCTTTTATACACAGTACAGCACCATCTGTCTTGTCCCCACGGAGAACTACTCTAGAAATAAAATATACAACATAGCAGCAAACACTAAATATTGAAGACATAAAACAACAAAAAGATATAATCACAATAACCATAATGTTAATGTGGGAGGGGGGGTATGGAAGGTGTGGTAGGAGTGACATTAGTTGAGAAGGGGAGTAATAGTGGGGTAATGGGAGGTGTGGTGGGAGTGATATTAGAAGGGGAGTAATAGTGGGGTAACGGGAGGTGTGGTGGGAGTGATATTAGAAGGGGAGTAATAGTGGGGTAACGGGAGGTGTGGTGGGAGTGATATTAGATGGGGAGTAATAGTGGGGTAACGGGAGGTGTGGTGGGAGTGATATTAGAAGGGGAGTAATAGTGGGGTAATGGGAGGCGTGGTGGGAGTGATATTAGAAGGGGAGTAATAGTGGGGTAATGGGAGGTGTGGTGGGAGTGATATTAGAAGGGGAGTAATAGTGGGGTAACGGGAGGTGTGGTGGGAGTGATATTAGAAGGGGAGTAATAGTGGGGTAACGGGAGGTGTGGTGGGAGTGATATTAGATGGGGAGTAATAGTGGGGTAACGGGAGGTGTGGTGGGAGTGATATTAGAAGGGGAGTAATAGTGGGGTAATGGGAGGCGTGGTGGGAGTGATATTAGAAGGGGAGTAATAGTGGGGTAATGGGAGGTGTGGTGGGAGTGATATTAGAAGGGGAGTAATAGTGGGGTAATGGGAGGTGTGGTGGGAGTGGCAGGAGTAATATTAGATGAGCAATTTAGTAAAAGGAAGAAAAAGTGTATTGAGTCGATGAATATTGAATATTTAAACAAATCTATTTAAATTAAAGTCCAATATTCAATTTATCTATTACATAATTTTAAACAAGTTAATTATTTTTTGCGGCCTAGTAGTAAATGATCCACAGACTGGAACCAGTCTGCGACCCAGTGGTTGGGGACTCATCATTATTTGTAAATTCACCTCCCACTCATGTTAACGTGAGAAATTGGTAAAGAATGGGTGTAAAACAAAACAAAAATTAATAAATTTCAAATGAGAAATAAAATATATTTACTGCTGCCCTTCAACAAGGGAATCCATGACACACGCATCAAGTTCCAAAAGTTTCAAGTTTTCATTCTCAAGGTTTTCACAGAAGTTGATACATTGGACATAGGGCTTGAACTCAGAAGGATGTATTTTGGCATATTCTAACACACGCTTCACTTCTTCAATTGTCCTATAATAATAAAAATAATAAATAGAATAAAAATGCATGCCGTGAACAATCTGGTGAGTTTATTTTTGGAAGAGCTATGTAGCCGGTAAGAGTGTCAGACACCATGAGTTGTGGCCTGAATTAAGACAATTTGAAATCTTTTCCACCGTCAAATAACAAGTTAACATCATTTAGTCGTCCATTTATAACGTATGTTATGCTTTAGTTACATACACACACGTAAATACATAAGCAGATACAGACAACAGAAGGAAGGGCTGGTGAAAAGCTATAACGATGTGTGTTGAGTCTCTTTAGGGTTTACCGGCTACATAGCCTATTTGTTTATTTTTGTGGCTTATCAATGCATGCAATGAGTTTCTCTACTCTGGGTGTCGAGAAGAAACTCAACAAGAAATGAAAACAAAATGGAAGGAAAAGGAAAAACACAAATAATAATTCTCAGGAAAATGGGAAAACTCAGCTTATGGAAGCAAAATATCGGCGAAGCGATGTTGGGTAAAATATTATCTCGAAGGACAGAGATCAGCGGCTAGATGTGAGTTGACTTGAAGGAAGGAAGAGAAGATAGGATGGAGGAAGAAGAATGGATGAAAGCAAATAGGTCACAAACATTAAAATATTCTCTTCAGATCTCAACCTAGTGCAGTTTCGACGAATTAATGAGATTACTGCGGAGAATAGGAGGCTCGTAATGGAGAAATAAATAATAATTATTTCTACTTTTGGCACAAGGCCAGCAATTACCCAGTGTATTACTGGTACTTTATTTTATCGACCCCGTAAGGATGAAAGGCAAAGTTAACCTCGGCGGGATTTGAACTCAGAATGGCAAGGGCCGTAACTCTTTGCGTCAAAGCATAGCGTCCGACCCTCTACCGATACTGCCAATCCATAATAATGGTTTCTAATTTAGGCACAGGTCAACAATTTTCAGGGAGGAGTAAGTTGATTAATTTGACCCTAATGCGTTCCTGGTACTTTATTTTATCGACCCAGTAAGGCTGAGAAGCAAAGCTAACCTTGGAGAGATTTGAACTCAGAACGTAAAGGATCGTAATTATATGTTGCAAAGCATGTCCGACGCTGCCAATTTACTGTCCTAAAGAGCCGAATAATAATATAATGGTTTCTGATTAAGACACAAAGCCAACAGTCTTGTGTGAGTAGAGTGGTTACATCAATCCCCAGTACTTGACTGGAATCGGTGGGGTGTATTTCTATTAATTT
The DNA here is from genome assembly GCA_964016885.1 of Eledone cirrhosa. Lineage (NCBI taxonomy): Eukaryota > Metazoa > Mollusca > Cephalopoda > Octopoda > Eledonidae > Eledone > Eledone cirrhosa. The sequence continues at coordinate 14,158,677 of OZ024754.1, read as the reverse complement.
ACATTTTGAACGAATCTAGTCTTCAAAACCACCAGAAGTTATTCAGCACTCGCACCCACCCTACAAGTTAATTTGAAAAATGAGTACTGTCCGGTGATTCTAGTGACCTTATTTGTTCAAAACAAAACAACACACACAGAGGAAAATTTCACCTCATAAGCGAGAAGGGTGTAATAATAAAAAAAATTACCCTAATAAACTAGGGCACGACACGATATACCTCCGTCGGTTTCAAAGAAGAGTGTTCCAAGTTGGACGATCAACAGAAAAGAACGTGTAAGTGGCAGAACATTCCACAGACATGTGCACCCTTGACGTAATTCTCAAGATTTAGCATGACATATATGACAAGGCTGGCCCTTTGAATTACAGTTATACTCCATCAGACGGGCTTCCGAACAGTTTCCGTCAACTCACTCCCAAGACATAGGTTGGCCCAACGCTATGGTAAATGATACTTGACCACGGGTCCCGAGTTCGATTCCACTGCGTGGGATCTAACCCGCTAGCCATGCTGAGTCCACTAAAGTCGACAAGGTTCTAAACAACATTAACTGCATTTAACCCTACTGCGGTTATTTCTGATATTAAAAACATTCGAAATAATTACATCCATTTTTCTAAAAATTATTTTCAAAGAAATTACGAGCTTAATTCGCCGAAGTGAAATAGCTTATTGTTTGTTTTCGTTTCTTCGTAGTAAAAACAAGACTTTGAATGTAGCTAATATGAAATGAAAAGATAAAATGAAATCAATTTCATAACAAACATCGAAAAATGTGAGGAATTAATAAAAATAAAACTCCAAAAGAATAATGAATGAATTAGAAAAAGTTAATAACAACACCTAAAATCAAGTTCGGCAACTTCCATCATCTGGTCAGCCATATTTCCCGCACTTTATTTTCTAAGTAGTTACTTATTCACATAGAAATGTTAGTATTTAAAATTAAACGGAATCGGAGCCAAAAATCTAAAATATTATATAAAAATAATATTCAATAGAAATCATTATTTAATAGTAGAAATCAATATTTAATACTTCACGAAAATAGATGATTTTGCAAAATAAAATTTAAAAATTCGAATGCAAGCATTGCTGGTACTACGGATGTTCATATGGATCAAAAATATTGAAGATGTTGCTCACCAGAGTGCTTGGTTATTCCAGCGCCTTAACCTCGCTATCACCTGCGGTAATGCTGCGCATGTGTTGGCTTGCTTCAAAAGTTTTAGAGAGAGGCTCCAGCATTTATTGCTGTGGTGTGGGTCTTCTTGCTTCCCCCTTTTCTTTTAAAATTTGACAATCGTCGTTTTCTTTCTCGTTTATTTAATATATATATATATAAATAATAATAATGAAATTGTGTACAGTGCTCAGGTGCACTACAACTGATCAAATGTGCATGTATAGTACATAGAATAATGTACAAATGTCAGGGAAGTGAGCAGTGTATGAGTCATGATATACATGTGTGCGTGCATATGGAGGGGGGATATCAGGTGTAGTGTGGGCAAATTTTATGAAGCATGCAGGAGGCCAGATGATCTTACCCTTTTCCCTTGGGTGAAAGGTAGAGATATAATTTGAGACGGAAAGTGGAATCTCAGCAGCACAAAAAGAAGAGCTGTAAAAATGGTGTTTAAATTCCTCAGAGTCAAGAGCTATCCACCTTAACTATGGGTTAAATAGCTTCACCAACCCACAATTGGCCAAGCATGGTGAGTACGGCTACACTCCTGACATGACCAAAATCAAACAGAAAGAGGTGGAGGTCAACCAGGGAGGGGTTGCTCTAACAAGAGTAAGAAGGTCCTGATTGCATTGGATTAAAGATTTTGAAGGCAGTTTACTGATGGTATTTCATGAAAAGATAAAATCTTCAAATCTGATCTGAAAGCCGAAACAGATGGTGCAGTTCGTAGAGACAGAGGAAACCCATTTCAGAGAGATGGAGCTCACTTAGAGAAATCAATAAATAAGAAAATAGTCAACAAAAAAGAATGGACTTTTTTCGGTGTAATGAATCATTGTTAATAACGAAATAAAAATTGTATTTAAACCCTTTTAACATTCCATAGTTTTTCAAAGAGATTTCCACTGATTCAAGGGAAATAATCTATTGTTATTCAAAGATGTCGACTTCCCGGCAGCGGATGAACCGTCTTTATGCTATTTAATTAGCGTATTTGTTATTTGACTACTTCGTTGGATTACCTTCATTTTCTGGATTAATCGTATCATATTCTTTAACATCTTGGCTCTACTTTAAAAGCTAAGTGTGAAAAGACTTCTTTTTTTTTTTTAGCCATTGAAGTAACGTTACGTTACTGTCGCATGTACACAGCATATGTATTTACAGTATATATCAAATATACATAGTGTATATAGTATACTTATATATATATAACTTAGCAGACTCTTTTGCTGTCACGTTTCTTTCAAAACCTATCCTAAACATTTTACCGTGTTAAAAACTTCTCTACTTTATTGCTAATTACGTGATGACTTCTATTGTTAAATTACAAGTTTTCTCCGGTGCTTACGATGAATCCCCTCCCTGTTACCTCTTACAGGTTGACGAATTCCGTTTTCTTTTGGATTGTGGATGGAATGAAGATTTCAACATGACATATATCCGCGAACTCAAGCGGCATGCTCATCTCATTGATGCCGTTCTCTTAAGTTACCCCGATCACAATCATCTCGGGGCTTTGCCCTACATGGTCGGGAAATGCGGTTTAATGTGTCCTGTTTACGCTACGATTCCTGTTTATAAAATGGGACAGATGTTTATGTACGACCTGTACCAGTCAAGACATAACAACGAGGAGTTCAATATTTTTACGTTAGACGATATCGATGCAGCATTCGATAAAATCACTCAACTGAAATACAGCCAGACTGTTAGTTTGAAGGGGAAAGGACAGGGTTTACAAATAACACCCCTTCCTGCTGGTCATATGATAGGTGGTACGATATGGAAAATAGTGAAAGATGGAGACGAAGAAGAAATTGTCTATGCAGTCGACTATAACCACAAAAAAGAGCGACATTTAAATGGATGTGTTCTTGAGAGTATAAATCGACCGTCGCTTTTGATCACAGACTCTTTGAATTCCACTTACGCTCAATCTCGACGGCGTCTTCGAGATGAACAACTTATGACTACCATTTTATCAACCATGAGGAATAACGGTAATGTTTTGGTATCGGTCGACACATCAGGTCGGGTTCTTGAACTTGCTCAACTTCTTGATCAAATGTGGCGCAGTCCCGACTCTGGACTCTCCACATATTCTCTCGCTCTTTTGAATAACGTCAGCTTCAATGTAGTTGAGTTTGCTAAATCACAGGTAGAATGGATGAGCGATAAAATAATGCGTGCTTTTGAAGACCACCGTAACAATCCTTTTCATTTTAAACATTTGAAGTTGTGTCACAATCTAGCAGAGTTATCGAAAGTCATGGAACCTAAAGTTGTTTTAGCTAGCATGCCAGACCTTCAGTGTGGCTTTGCTCGAGACCTGTTCATGGGATGGTGTGGTAATGCCAAAAACAGCATCATTCTTACCAGCCGGACGTCGCCTGGTACCTTGGCACGATGGCTTATTGACCATCCGAAAGACAAAACAGTTACTGTTGAAATGAGGCGCCGAGTGAAACTAGAAGGAACTGAGTTGGAAGAGTATTTGAAGAAAAAGCAAGAGAAGGAAGCAGAGGAACGAATCAAAACTGAACAAGCAAAACGTGATGCTGAAGACATGGAATCAAGTGATGACAGCGATCTGGAGATGGAAGTTGAAGGCTCCACTAATATTACTAAAGCTAAGCATGATCTCATGATGAAAAGTGATCGGAACTCACGGTCAGGTTTTTTCAAACAAGCCAAGAAAGCTTATCCAATGTTTCCCTTTTATGAAGAAAGACTCAAGTGGGATGAGTGTGGTGAGATTATCCGAACTGAGGATTATACGATATTAGATCTGCCTCCTGCTGATGAGGAGATCACACAAGAGAAATCTGTCCCAGAAGATGAAGCTATGCAGGACATGTCTGAAGTCCCTACCAAATGTGTATCATCAACTATTACATTGGAAATCCATGCCAACGTAAAATACATTGATTTTGAAGGTAGATCAGATGGGGAATCAATACGTAAAATTATAACACAGATTAAACCTCGCCAGTTAATCCTAATTCATGGCAGACCTGATCCCACTGAGAGTTTGGAAGAGTTCTGCTTAAGTAGTGGCTGCCTGTCACAGACCCGTATTTTTGCCCCACATGTTGGTGATATTGTTGATGCCACTCGAGAAAGTCACATTTATCAGGTGAAGTTAAAGGACTATGTAGTGTCAGCATTGAGCTTTTCTCGTGCACGGGATGCTGAGCTGGCTTGGATTGAGGGCCAGCTGGATTTGAAAGAGGCCAAAACAGATACAAGTGCACGTTATGAACCAGAAGAGAAAGAAATAGCAGCGGAAGAGTTAGAAAAGAAGAAATTAATGGATTTATTTAAAAGAGACGACGCTACAGATGCAGAAAAGGACGAAGAGGAGGCCCACATCCATGTGCCTACACTTGAAGCTCCACCAAGCAACAAACAACCAGGACACACACCAGTGTTTATCAATGAACCAAAACTATCAGATTTGAAGATGTTCTTACTACAAGCTGGTATACAGGCAGAATTTACTGCTGGGGTTCTTATCTGTAATAACAAAGTTGCTATAAAAAAGAACGAGGCTGGGAAATTACAATTAGAGGGTGCTTTGTGCCCAGATTACTTTATAATTCGGGACCTTGTCTACCAGCAGTATGCTATTGTATAATAATATCTCAGTCTTGTCTTGTTTCTATTTTTATTTGGACAGATACTTCTGTAATAATATCATCAACAACAATGATAATAACAATATTAATAATAAAATACCAAGAAGTGCCAAAGTGAGACAATGTTTTCCATCCTTCATAAAAAATTCTCTTCCATTTTTCTGTTTTAATTTAAATTTTTTATATTGCTTATATGATCATGTATTTGTATCTAAGAGTGGGCTCATAGATACATATATATATATATTTATATGTGTTTATATATATATATACATATGTACATACATACATACATGCACACATACATAAATACGTACATACATACATAAATAAATAAATACATATATATATATATTATTTTCAACCATCTTATACATTTGCAGTGTGAATGTAAACATTTGCTCTATGGTTGTCATTCCATCTCAGTTTTGAAATCTGAAGCTACTAGCTTTGATCAATAATAATCATTATCATTGAACATCCATTCTCCTTGCTAGTTGGTGATGTCAAATAAAATAAAATAAAATTCTGGTTATTGTTGGTATGAACATGTAACTGGATAAATGTAAAGAATATTTGTTTGTCACTGTTATAAACGTGTGTGTGTGTATATATTTGACCCAATGTTTTTCTCCACTTCACTTTAAGCAGGTATGGCAGATTCATGGTGAGAGAATTCTGGCTGGATACAGCCGGTTTCAATGCTAAAGGGTTAAAGCACTTTAGCCCACCCTCTCTCTAGATTTGAACACAGCTGACTTCTTCTAAAGAACAATGTGAGAAAGATATACAGAAGAAGAATCAACCCTAGTACTCGACTGTTACTTAACCTCAAAAGGATGAAAGGTAAACTTGACCTCAGAAATCAGTAGCTAGATTGAATACTATAAAGCATTCTATCTGATATTCTAACGACTGCCAATCTGCTTTATAATCAAAGTTAACAATTAAGAAACAAAACACAACAAAAGTATATATATATATATATATTTAATTCAATAAATAAATAAATAAATGTTAGGTGAAAGAGTGGATGCAAGTTATTTGCTACTTGGTAGTTATATACATCTATTTTTAGCTGTAATTAGTGAGGCAGTGAGATTGTTAATGAGGGAAATAGGCACTCTGTAAGTTGCCAGTAACATAGAAAGGTGGACCCTGATCACCATATGAGAAATGCACCATAAAATGCCAAACTTACAGAAGGATTCTGATCAGTAAAAAGCCCTACACTGGTTACTGTAAAAGAAACAAGATATCCTCCTCTATAAGGTACCAACCATATAAGAGATGGGGGAGGCTATTCATGTGCTTAACAACACATTTTCAGCCAGTGGGGCCAAATATCTCCATACATGGTTAGCAGGTTAGGGTTGGATACAAAACACAGAAATCTTTGACCTGTGACAGGCACAATGGATTAGAAACTGGATTTAAAAAAAAAAAAAAAATGATAGGACAATTTTATGCTGGTAACTTTCAAAAGTTTGTAGGTTACTTCAAGCACAGAATGTGTTGACTTGATGGTGATGATTATGTCTTTAGATAACTTGTTAATGGCAGGACAGCAAATCTGAACTATTTTAGATACAACAAGAACTACAGTTGTAGCAATATAAGCATATTAAGCTAATTGAGGAATTTCTATGTAGTCAGTGAAAGGCAAAATTTCCTGCCTCAACGAATTAAGACATTACAGATGTGATCAGAATGTCTCAGAAAAGAATCACTGGACAGATTTTGCAGGCAAGTAGACGCTGAGCAAGACAGTTGGACAACATCCATGAGTTCAGCTGGTCTTGTTTGAGGATCCAGCCAGATCAATTGGAGATAGTTGCTTCTGAAAGGACCTACTGGAACGAGAGTTTGAGGATTCTACGATTCTCACAGAAATAGGTGGGTGAAGAAGAGAACAAATTCCTAAATTTGGTATAGAGACCACAGCTTTACAAGACTTAGGACAGCATGTCTGACAATAAAGACAGCACATAGCAATAGATTGAAACATTAAACCAGATGCTTCATTCATTGATAGCTTCCATGTCCCAGTAAATCTGACTACAGTTATTTAACAATAATAGCCATAAGTATTTCATTTAGTATATTATTAGTATTGCAGTGTAAATTCAAATCTCTGTTCCCCCCTCTTTCTCTATATATATATATAATATATACACATTATATTGAAACGTAGATAGAGTAAAATTATGTTAGTCTAAATTGGTTATATATATAGATAGAGAGAGTGGTTTTCCGTAGAACAGAAAGAAACCACAATTAGGGGGTATATAATTTACTTCAGATAAAAAATTTGTGTGCAGGAGTAGCACTGTTTGAATGAAACAGTGCTAGTCCTGTAGAAGTCATTTCCATCTGAAATAAATTATATATGCATATATATTAAACAAAAAGAATGTAGAAAATGTTGGTAAAAAGGCTGTCCTATATAACTTTATATTGCTACAATTTGGTGATAATGTCTCAGGGAAGCTTTTCTGTTATGGGCTTTTATTATCTGTTAGCAGTTGTGGTATTCATGCCTTTCCCAAGCACATTGTTAACACAGATGAAGTGAAACAGCTCCATTGTGGAACTGGAACCAGATCTCTAAGTTTTGCAGGAGTTTACCATTAACTATATGGTACTCTCCTAAGTGAAAAATTACAGCAAAAAAATATTTGTTTTTAAAGTGAGAAGACATTAAGGTGTTTAGCTGTTTTTTATGTCATTGTTTCTTCATAGAAGGGCACAGTCACTAAGAAACTGCGAGATAAATGACAAGAGACTGACACCTCTGTACCAAATGTCTGTGAGGCTATATCGTAAGTTTCCATATGGTTGCTATCATTACCCATGCAATATATTTTGCCATCCAGCTCTGCACAGCTTCCAAAGACATCTTTGAAACAGCCGAGGTAAGTCCACGCTTCATTCTGTTCCTCTGCATAAGGATCATACATGTAGAGTTTGTTGTTGTATCCACTTTGTATGATGAGTGAGTTGCCAACTGTAATAGCTGACATGACAGTGAAACCGGGTGTTGTTGCTGGTGGTACATCAGTTGTAATAATTGACCACTGGTTACTGAAGGGATTATAGCACTGGATAGTCAATGTCTTCAATAAATAAACTCTGTTGTTCAGGGCAGCGGCAGTAGCAGCAAATTCCGCTCTTATTAAATCAGAACATACTGTCCAGGAATCTGTTTTAATAAATAGAATATAACAGAAAAATACATTAACTCTAGCATTTAAACTGGCCATATCTGACCAGAACTCTTTCTGTTCAAACCAGCTGTAACTGGTCGTTCATACCTACATTAACCCTTAACATCAGTCTGAGTGGCCAGTTACAGCCGGTTTGAACAGAAAAAGGTGAAAGAATTCTGGCCAAATACGGCCGGTTTAAATGGTAAAGGGTTAAGATATTGTTTTCAAAATAAATAACATCAAAATCACATAGATTCGTTATTATGTGAGATAAAGCTTTTACTGTGAAAATACAATAGTAAATATAGAGTAATGTAAATGCTAAAGGGTTAATTTAAAGTAGATATTTGTTCATGTTGAATATCATCATCATCATCACTTTATATCTGCTTTTTCATGTTTGCTTTGGTTGGATGGATATATGCTGTGCTTCCTATAATTTTTGGTAAGGCTTTTCTGGCTGGATGCCCTTCATATCACTAACTATTTACAGCATGGACTGGGTATATTCTTTGTGCCACTAGCAGTAGAAGGGTTGTCTGTAAGGACTGAAGAGTCCTCTCCACCCTTTATTGTGCTACCTTACAGTAAATTAGTAAATTAAGTTTTATATATGAAAGAGCACTTATTCAGCTGTATAGGAATTAAAAGGTTAGTTAGTGTTGTCTTGGTAAGTAACTTGATGTAAGGGAAACAAACTACTCCAAAAGCTAATGTAGGTTAGTTAGTTGCCCTTGGTATATAATTCTCAAGTTGAAAAGGATATATAAGGGCAAAAAGATTAATATCACCAAATATGGCTGATTCTATGCAAGAACTAGTTTATTTAACCTTCTTGGCGCTGTTGACGACATAAGTCACCAATAGAATAATCTCCCCTTAATACATAATACAGTGTCAAGGGAAGCAATTCATAAAAAAGATTCAGTGCAATTTACTAAATGGATACAAAAGTTAATCCAACTCATGCAAGCATGGACCAACGGACGTAAAATGATGATGGAAAGTTATAGTAAAATGATGATGGAAAAGTTAGTAGTGAAATGATGATGGAAAAGTTAACAGTAAAATGATGATGAAAGGTTACTAGAGAAACTAAAACAAATAGTCAAATGAAAACATACCAGTGATAGAATGATAGCAGTGTACACTGACAGTAATCTCACGGTATTTGGTAAAGCCACCAATCACATAGATATCATCATCAAGGACACAAACAGCATGGTGGCGACGTGGTTGCAGGAGACGTGCTTTTCTTATCCATTTCCTTTTTAATAAATCATAAGCCCAGGTTTGTCTTTGCCAGTTGTTACTTCCAAGTTTAGCTTCACCGCCCAACACATAGACTTCCACACCTGACAGTTTCATGTAAAGAAATAGAAAAGGAAATGTATAAACACAGCAGCAAATAAACATCTTAGCCAGTCATTTACAAGCTATAAAGATCATATGAGTGATATGATTATCATAGGATAATAGTTTAGCAGAACAGGTCAGATCTGGAGGAGTAAGCCTTGATAATAATTCTGCTTGTCCCATAGTAAGCAGTAGTTTATAAGGTAGCCATCAGTTTAATTAGATGACTTCGGTGTTGTGAGCACCAGTGGCTTCACAGATGATCGACTGTTAATTTGGTAGTGGGTTGGAACAACTGCTCCAGTTAGCGAAGAAATTCATGAATAAAATGACTACTTCACCTTCAAGGGAGGGATGACTCAAGAAGGATCATATGTCAGGCCTTCAACCCACCTGGAGGTCAGTGGCTCCTCTAGAATACTGACCAGTTGGTGACAACATGCCAAAGCCTTGCCACGATTAAATACAAAAATGCAGGTAGAAAGATAAATATATAGGTAGGTAGATAAATGAGATAGACAGACAAATAGATAGGTGGATAGGTAGACTGGTAGCTAGATAGATAGACAGGTAGTTAGATAAATAAACAGATGCTGTTGCTTTTATTGACCAAAGACAGATAAATACAATCAGGACTGCCAAAGTGAAATTAGGTTTCTGCTTGTGAAAGGCTTAATAGTTTATACTGTTGACTTATCTGGCCCCACATGACAGCCCATCAAACCAATGCAAGCATGGAAAGTAGACATTAACCTTCTGGATGCCACAGGCGCATTATATCGCCGATAGAGTAATCTCCCTTTAATATATAATACAGTGTCAAGGGAAGTAATTCATAAAAATTTCTAGCATGCTAAAGGTAATGATAATGCTTAAAATAGAATTCTATTACCTAAACTACACACTCTGTAGCCCATGTCAGCTTCCACTATTGATGTGACAGGATACATGTCATCCAATTTAAGATATTCTTTGGCAGTAGCATCCCATCTCATCACATTCCAATGGGGACTTGGTTTATCACACAGCTTGCTCTTGTCTCCCCCGACCCACAACAATGCTTGAGGAATCTGTCGTAGATGACATCTCTGGCTCATCAAACCTTCAGTCTACAAATTACACAAATAAAACAAAAATAAAGAAAGAACAATGCAATAGCAAAACATAACAGACAATAAAATGCACCCAGTCCACTCTGTAAAGTGGTAGTGCTGGTGCTATGATTAAATACATCCAGTCCACTCTGTAAAGTGGTAGTGCTGGTGCTATGATTAAATACACCCAGTCCACTCTGTAAAGTGGTAGCGCTGGTGCTATGATTAAATACACGCAGTCCACTCTGTAAAGTGGTAGTGCTGGTGCTATGATTAAATACACCCAGTCCACTCTGTAAAGTGGTAGTGCTGGTGCTATGATTAAATACACCCAATCCGATCTGTAAAGTGGTAGCGCTGGTGTTATGATAAAATACACCCAGTCCACTCTGTAAAGTGGTAGCACTGGTGCTATGATTAAATACACCCAGTCCACTCTGTAAAGTGGTAGTGCTGGTGCTATGATTAAATACACCCAGTCCACTCTGTAAAGTGGTAGTGCTGGTGTTATGATTAAATACACCCAGTCCACTCTGTAAAGTGGTAGCGCTGGTGCTATGATTAAATACACGCAGTCCACTCTGTAAAGTGGTAGTGCTGGTGCTATGATTAAATACATCCAACAGAATGCACCTAGTCCACTCTGTAGAGTGGTAGTGCTGGTGCTACAATAGAATGCACCCAGTCCACTATGTAGTGTTCCCTCATTTGAGACACACACACACTCACACGAGGACACACATACATGCACACACATGGACATACACACACATACAGACATAGAGAAAAGGAGAAAAATGACATGGTGAGGTAGGTGTACTTACTGAACTTATATTTGCTTCACTTGGATCTTGGTCAACAGAACTGCGGTCATCAAAAGCTGACTGGACAGACTTTAAGATATTTGGAATAGTTTTCACCAGCTCTGATTCTTTCAGTATTTGCAATTCTTCACTGGACATTAAACCAATGTGGACACAGGATGAAAATAGTTCTTTAAAATGTTGCGTCCGTTGTCCGGGATCATAATTTATCTTGATGAATATTATTATCATTATTATTAGTAGTAGTAGTAATAGTAGTAGTGGTAATAATGGTTTCTACTTTAGGCACAAGGCCAGCAATTATCCAGTGCATTACTGGTACTTTATTTTATCGACCCCGTAAGGATGAAAGGCAAAGTCAACCTCGGCGGGATTTGAACTCAGATCGTAAAGGGACGTAACTCTATGCTTCAAAGCATGGTGTCCGACTCTCTACCGATACTGCCAATCCACCGAGTGGTAATAATGGTTTCTAGTATAGGCATAAGGCCAGTAATTTTGGGGAGAGGAGGAAAGTTGATTAAATGGACCCCAGTGCGTGACTGGTACTTTATTTTATCGACCCCGTAAGGATGAAAGGCAAAGTTGACCTTGGAACGATTTGAACTCAGATCGTAAAGGGCCATAACTCGGTGCTGAAAAGCATGGCGTCCGACCCTCTACCGATACTGCCAATCCACCGCCCTCAGTAGTAGTGGTAATAATAAAGACAACATCAAATTTACAATATCAAATGGAAGATAATTGTTTCTACTTTTGGCACAAGGCCAGCAAATTACCCAGTGTATTACTGGTACTTTATTTTATCGACCCCGTAAGGATGAAAGGCAAAGTTAACCTCGGCGGGATTTGAACTTAGAATGGCAAAGGCCGTAACTCTAAGCGTCAAAGCATGGCGTCCAACCCTCTACCGATACTGCCAAGATAATGATATGTTTATACAGCTTGTATGACTGTGTAGGTTGTATGGTTGAGAGGTTTAGTTACTCGTAGGTTTGACTCCATTGTGGGGCACCTTCAGCAAATGTTTACTACAATAAAACTTCCAGGTGACCAAAGAAGTGAAAAAAAAATATAGAGAAAGAAACGGCCTCAGGATTGAACTCTGAATGCAGAGGGTCGGAACAAATGGTGCAAAACATTCTAACCTACAGTCTAACAACTCAGCCAATTTGATATATATACACATACACACACACACACATATATATATATATATATATATATATACACACAGATAAATCTACCTATCAATGGTAGGGTCTAAACCGTATGAAGAACTCAATGTAATATATATATACACACACACACATATATATATATATATACACACAGATAAATCTACCTATCAATGGTAGGGTCTAAACCGTATGAAGAACTCAATGTAATCTGTATGTAGATGTCGTGAAGCAAAGTTTAAAATACAAAATTTTCAACGATATAATTCAATTCTATATATATATGTGTGTGTGTATATATATGTATGTATGTGTGTGTATATATATATATGTATACTCTTTCTCTACTATATCAAGAATAAAACTAATAATATATTTCTTCATTGTACTGCCATTTGCTTTGTTATTTCTGTTTGCCTTTTGCATATATATATATGTCCTATACAAACGAGACATGGTCATCCAACCAAACTTGCCTCAAATGGGACAAAACTGTCTAATCCATGCTACCGTGGAAGATAGACACTAAACGATGATGATGAAATATATATATATATATAATGTGGTTGCTGTTAGGTAGGGCATCCAGCCATAGAAAACCTGCCAGATAGTCCTATATGAGCATGACACGGTCATCTGACCAATCTTGCCTCAAGTGGGACAACTCCCATCTAACCCATGCTAGCATGGAAGATAGACGTTAAACAACGATGATGATGATGATTATTTATATATATATATATATATATAACGAAGGAAATGTGGTAAGGAACCAGGTGGACCATAACGCACCAAAGTACTCAATACTTGAGGTAGTAGAGTGGGTAATAGGAACCAGTAAGACCCCGACAGCTGAGCTCAAGCCGTTTCGACGGCTAATTCTGGACTATATATATATATAAAATTATACATCTATGTATTTTGTCGGAAGAGGAAATGTTTTGCTTTGTTATACTTTACATCTTCGAAATATATATAATAAAATAAATAGAGATGATATAAAGTATTTATGAATGAAGGCAGAGAGCAGTTATTAAGACAGAAACATAAATAAATATAGAAAATCTAAACACAACAGATAAATATGACAACTGAAAGAAAGAAATAGAGTTGTAGAAGTATATAACACTTACCCATGTGATAATACTTTTATAAACACGAAGTTCTGAATTTGTATTGAGTCTGCTATCACTGAGATAATTCTGTAGCTCCTCTTTGGTTAAGAAGATAAAATCTTCGTTCTCTTTGACAGTTTTGAAATGCCAAAGGACATAGGCAGTGCAATAGTCATGCAGATCTTTTATAAACAAAGTGGAAGCCAGCATGAGGACATCAAAACAGTTCTGATTAACTAAACTCCATAAGAAATTCTTGCATAATGAGAGCACTTCAGAAAAATTCAACATATCAGCAATGCGTGTCACATCGAAGATGTTATCTCGATTGATACGGAGAGGGGCTGGTTTACTATAGCAGAAATCTAGGATCACTTTAAAGCTATCGAGTGACACACATTTAAGGTCTATAGTCTTTTGGGATTTTTCTTTCATTGTACTTTCAAACATAGCTTTGAAGTACTGACTATTTTCTGATAAGACTTGTTTGTGACAATCTATGAGTTCATGTTCAATAATAAGGCCTATGTCACAATTACCAAACCGGCTAATGTCATCAGTTGACACCTCAAATGTGTTGTTATCTTCTTCCAACTGCCAACAACCATTTGGGGTATCACATTTATCTTCTACAATGTCAGCCATTCTAGCACAATTGGCAGAGAAGCTTAGGCAAATGGTAATATAAGTTAAACAACTAGGCACAGTAATATGTTATATTGGGTAAAGTATATAGGGAGTTGAATAATTGGTGTAGGATTTGTGGATAATTTGTATGTTATGTGGTAGAGTTGGTGGTAAAGGTAACACAGAGAACTTGATTGTAGCGATATGGAACAATAAATGTGATAAGGTGACAGCTATGCTAAGTTGCAGAACTGCTAGGGTAAGCTGAAAAACTGCTGCTGCAGTTTGTGTAAGCTGGACAACTGGTGTAGCAAAGTTGGACAAGTGTTGTAGTAGGTCAGGCAACTGAAAAAAATAAAATGTTTGAAATTATTGTTTTAAACGTATATTGAACAGATCACCAGAATAACTTCTTTCTCACTAACTCAACATTGCATTGTCGCACTCATCATTTTCATTAATATGTTGGTATATAATGGATAGTTCTTGGCCATATAGAGCTAACCACATGTCTTGGCCATACAGCTTGCCACGTATCTTAGCCATACCGCTAACTACATGTGTGGACCTTGTGTTATCAGGCCTGCAACACACATCCTCAAATCTGAACACTTCACTACTTCTTCATATGTCAGCATACAGTAACATTTTTTCATCAGACACTCATTGTTAATTCATTCTTTGGTCACACCAGAGCAATAACATATCTTGCCTATATTGCTTTCACTGTAAGCCTCTGCTCTTCTCTCATACGTCTTCTTTACCCACATATTCCTGTGAGGGTTATGTATGCTGAGT
>OZ024754.1:14103639-14138639 GCA_964016885.1 Eledone cirrhosa | reverse complement strand
TTCAAAAGAGTCTTTGGCGCGTCTGGTAAGGGCTCGTCACCCAGTCCTGTCCTGAGTATGGGACTCGAGTTGTTTTGGGGCGATTCCAGTGTTGTTGATACTGGACTTCACGCAGTCTTTGAAACTCGTGAGAGGCCTGCCCTGCTTTCGTTTCCCCGAACAGAGTTCCCCAAACATCAGTTGCTTCGGAAGCCTGTGATCGTCTATCCGGATGACATGTCCCACCCATCGAAGTCGGCTCTTCAGTATCATAGCTTCGACACTGGTTGTTTCAGCCATGTCAAGAACTTCGAGGTTGGAGACCTTGTCCTGCCATTTGATGTTCATGATTGACCGCAGGCTGCGCATGTGGAACCGTTCCAGATGCTTCAGGTGCCTTCTGTACAGGGTCCATGTCTCACATCCGTAGAGGGGGCTGTTGAGAACAACGGCCCTGTACACCTTGAGCTTGGTGGACTGCCTGATATTATGCTGGTTCAGGACGCGTGTCCTCAGGAGGCCGAGGACTTGACTGGCCTTGCAGATTCTGGTGTTTATCTCCTTGGCGAGGCTTCCATCGCTGCTGATGACACTGCTGAGGTACTTGAAGTCGACCACCGTCTTTAGCTGGGTGCTTGAGATGGAAGGAGTGTGGGTGACGGAGGCAGGTGCAGGCTGGAACAGGACCTCAGTCTTGCCAAGGCTAATTGTGAGACCGAAGATACAGGAGGCTTCCACGAACTTGTTGACGATGACTTAGAGGTCAGACTCCCTGTGGGCCATGAGGGCCTCCAGGACGATCCTCTGCACGGTCCTTGTCTTGGCCGTCAGGCGCTGCAGGTCAAACAGGGAGCCATCCAGTCAAAATAGCATCCAGCCCACACTGTAAATGAGGATGGTGTTAGGAAGGGCATCCAGCTGTAGAAATCAAGCCAGAATCAGTTCCCGTCCCACCCTTGCAAGCAGGGAAAAGCGGACGTAAAATGAAATGATGATGAAAAATGATATATACTTCATTCTTGAATTTGTTTTGCAAGATTTCTTATCTGAAAATGTGTGTTGAAACAGATACTGTTATATATAGGGAGGGTCATGCTGCCAATAAAAACACATGCATCTGTTGGTTTTCACTTCAATTTAAATCCTTAAATCGTATTGGTTTTACTGAATTCTTTGACTATCAAACAAAATACTTTGCAGTATTTGTTACAGTTGTATCAGTTTTTGAGTTCAAATCCTGCCATGGTCAACTTTGCTTTTCGTCCTTTTAAAGTTGATAAAATGAAATAGCAGTCTAAGGCAGCAAATTGGCAGAATTGATGGAGTGTTGAACAAAATGTCATGCTCTATGTCACGACTGGTGGTGCCCCCTATGACTCTATCAGAGGTTTATACATACTTATATCGATTGATAACATCCCAGACCCATTTAGCTTACTGAGGAGGGTGGGGGGTACTCATCAAATCAGATCAAGGGAATAATGTCTCCATTGGTCTTTCCATTGCTGATACTATCTACCGGTCGCAATTCCTGGCAGAAAGAGCAAAGTGAAATAAAGTGGACATAACGCATTGCCTGGTCTGAGAATTGAACTCACAACCTCATGATTACGAATCCAATTCACTTACCACTAGGCTGTGTGCCTTCCCTTACATAGAATTGTTTCTAACTGGGTTTACATTGCTCCCCACCTACCTCATGCAAGTGAAGTGCTTGAAACATACATTGTCTAAAGAGTTTCACTTTATTTTGTGTTGGTCTAACCCACACAAGGAACATAAATCAAATAGTTTGTGCTAATCCTTTTAATTATCGGAAACAGGATGTCAGCTCATCCGGTTTCAAATCATGTGCTCATTGTTGTTATTGTTGTTTTTGTCTTTTAGGACGCCAACACGTCTCACTTCAGCTAAACACAAGCCATGTAGACTTATAATCAAAGAGATTTTAAACCAAGAAATAAATCTCAGCCAAAATGGAACGTCCACCTCCCCAACAAAAAGACAATAATGTAATAAACATGATCTCACTATATTGGTAATAAAGAGACAAATTTCACTGGTCACACGCAATGGTTATAGTCTATGTATCCCAACAACCACTATCCACAAAGGAAACATAAAACTAACTGAAACCCGGCATCACAAACCCATTAACAGAGTCACCACTCCATTAACACAGTCACCCCTCCATTAACACAGCCACCGCTCCATTAACACTGTCACCCCTCCATTAACACTGTCACCACTCCATTAACACTGCCAACACTCCATTAACACAGTCATCACTCCATTAACACAGTCACCACTCCATTAACACTGTCACCCTTCCATTAACACTGTCTCCACTTCATTAACACTGTCACTCCTCCATTAACACAGTCACCACTCCATTAACACAGCCACCGCTCCATTAACACTGTCACCCCTCCATTAACACTGTCACCACTCCATTAACACTGCCAACACTCCATTAACACAGTCATCACTCCATTAACACAGTCACCACTCCATTAACACTGTCACCCTTCCATTAACACTGTCTCCACTTCATTAACACTGTCACTCCTCCATTAACACAGTCACCCCTCCATTAACACAGCCACCGCTCCATTAACACTGTCACCCCTCCATTAACACTGTCACCACTCCATTAACACTGCCAACACTCCATTAACACAGTCATCACTCCATTAACACAGTCACCACTCCATTAACACTGTCACCCTTCCATTAACACTGTCTCCACTTCATTAACACTGTCACTCCTCCATTAACACAGTCACCACTCCATTAACACAGTCACCCCTTCATTAACACTGTCACCACTCCATTAACACTGCAAACACTCCATTAACACTGTCACCACTCCAATAACACAGTAACCACTCCATTAACACTGCAAACACTCTATTAACGCAGTCACCACTCCATTAACACAGTCATCACTCCATTAACACTGTCACCACTCCATTAACACTGCAAACACTCCATTAACACTGTCACCACTCCAATAACACAGTAACCACTCCATTAACACTGCAAACACTCTATTAACGCAGTCACCACTCCATTAACACAGTCACCACTCCATTAACACTCCATTAACACAGTCACCACTCCATTAACACTTCCACCACTCCATTAACACTGCAAACACTCCATTAACACAGTCACCACTCCATTAACACAGTCACCACTCCATTAACACTGCCACCACTCCGTTAACACTGCCATCACTCCATTAACACTGCCACCACTCCATCAACACTCCATTAACACTGTCACCCCTCCGTTAACACTGCCAACACTACATTAACACTGCCAACACTCCATTAACACTGTCACGAGCTTCACCAGTTACCTCTGTTAGGCGAGCCGTCAGTGAAGATAAGAATCTCGCAGTCAGTAGCCTGACTTCCCCAAACGTCTCGATATTCAGTAGCCTGACCCCCCCCCCCCCCCCACACACACACACGATATTCTCATAAATAAGTGGGCAAAGAAGAAGATATTGTCAATTTACTTTTCAATTTACGTATCATATCTATAAGCATATATATTTGCATATAAAACCAATATGCACACTACATATGCTAGCAGAAAACCGCCTGCGAGGGCAGTTTTTCTGCTAGTGTATATAAATTAGCATGTATGTATGTATGTTTTCTGTTTTTATATATTTATGTATGTCTATGTATCTGTGTGTGTCTTTATATATGTATGTATGCCTATGCGTCTGTGAGTGCCTTTATATATGTATGTATGTATATATGTATGTATGTTTGTATATGTGTGTCTTTATATATGTATGTATATATGTATATATGTATGTTTGTATATATGTATGTATTGTGTGTATGTATGTACGTATGTTTTCTGTTTTTATATATGTATGTATGCCTAAATGTCTGTGTGTGTCTTTATATATGTATGTATATATGTATGTATATATGTATGTATATATGTATGTATTGTGTGTATGTATGTACGTATCTTTTCTGTTTTTATATATGTATGTATGCCTATGTGTCTGTGAGTGTCTTTATATATGTATATATGTATGTATGTATGTTTGTATATATGTATGTATTGTGTGTATGTATGTACGTATGTTTTCTGCTTTTATATATGTATGTATAACAATATACTGGGTTGTATAAGTATAACATGAGACGTGATTTGTGTGTATAATATTTAATTAACAATTTGTGGATATATAGAACAGTATAGTTGACATGTCAATGAATAGATGAAAGAATGAAGCAAAGTTATTAGTTACCGTTTTGGTTGCCAGGTGAACGCGCCCGGCAGAAGACGCCTGGCGAAGGCCAGGCGCCGGAAAGGCAAATGAGAGATAGGGAGTTTAACGTTATTAGTTTTAAAGGCGGTGGATTGGCAGTATCGGTAGAGGGTCGAACGCCATGCTTTGAAGCATAGAGTTACCTCCCTGTATGATCTGAGTTCAAATCCCGCCGAGGTTAAACTTTGCCTTTCATCCTTACGGGGTCGATAAAATAAAGTACCAGTAATGCACTGGGTAATTGCTGGGCTTGTGCCAAAAGTAGAAACAGTTATTAGTTTTATAGGGTTCTGACCGGAAGTTACAGAAAGGGTTCTACTTCCTGTCTAGAGAGCGTTAATCTATTGGGGATGTGAGTGTCACAACAAGGGAGGCAACTCCTGCTACATATGTATGTCTAAGTGTCTGTGTGTGTCTATATATATGTATGTATATATGTATGTATGTATATATGTATTGTGTGTGTGTATGTACGTATGTTTTCTGTTTTTATATATGTATGTATGCCTAAGTGTCTGTGTGTGTCTTTATATATGTATGTATATATGTATATATGTATGTATGTATATATGTATTGTGTGTGTGTATGTACGTATGTTTTCTGTTTTTATATATGTATGTATGCCTAAGTGTCTGTGTGTGTCTATATATATGTATGTATATATGTATGTATGTATGTTTGTATATATGTATTGTGTGTATGTATGTACGTATGATTTCTGTTTTTATATATGTATGTATGCCTAAGTGTCTGTGTGTGTCTTTATATATGTATGTATATATGTATGTATGTATGTTTGTATATATGTATTGTGTGTATGTATGTACGTATGATTTCTGTTTTTATATATGTATGTATGCCTAAGTGTCTGTGTGTGTCTTTATATATGTATGTATATATGTATGTATGTATGTTTGTATATATGTATTGTGTGTATGTATGTACGTATGTTTTCTGTTTTTATATATGTATGTATGCCTAAGTGTCTGTGTGTGTCTTTATATATGTATGTATATATGTATGTATGTATGTATGTTTGTATATATGTATTGTGTGTATGTATGTACGTATGTTTTCTGTTTTTATATATGTATGTATGCCTATGTGTCTTTATATATGTATGTATGAATGTATATATATACATATGTACGAGTATGGAATGATTGGCTTGGGCAAATCTGGACTCAGGAGCCACAGTTGCAGCCATGTTCAAAGAGAACCAGTGAACTATGATCTCCACGGTGTTGTGAGGGTTCACAGGCAACCTGATGCAGGACCTGAAGCCAGGGAGATCCATAGTTGTCGTCAGTGTGTGAAGGAGTGCAAGTCTCTAGCAGGCCTGAAAAGCCATATGCGAGTGTCACACATCTGAATCTGACAAGCGATTGCAATACTCTCGGCAGAGTTTGCAGCCATCATGTATGTGTGTATGTATGTTTGTGCATACATATGTATATGCGTATATGTGTACATATATATATGTCTGCCTGTATGTATGTACATATGCATATATGTACGTATGTATATATGTATATATATATGCATGTATATATGTGTATATATATACGTATATGTATATATACATCCACTTTAATCCATTTATAAGATATCTATTTTTAAAGTTCTAGTTAAACATTAATTAGTTACCTACATAGCTATGTCTGCTCACACACTTTTACAAATTATTCCATGTGATTGTTTCATATGTATTTTAGATATATATATATATGTCAATCAATTTCTAGTTGATATATGTATGTATGTATGTATGTATGTATGTATGTATGTATGTATGTATGTATGTATGTATGTATGTATGTATATATGTATGTATGTTCTTCTGGTTTTATAATTTCACAACTCTTTGCCAATAAAGAGAGAATCGCTCTCTAACACAGATACACGACTTTCTCATTGGAATTTATGTATGTATATATGTAGTATGTATGTATCTATGTATGTATGTACGTATGTATATATGTATGCATGTATGAATGTATGAATGTACAAATGTATATATGTATGTATGTATATATGTATATATATATATGTATCGACTAAACTGGCAACCCCACCAATGTTTCTTGGTGAGGAGGGTGACTTTGCACATCCTGCAGGACTAAAAACAAAACCTGTCAAAGGGCAACGGAGCTCTTAAGAGTCAATGGCCATCCAAAATCACCGGGAGAGATGACCCCTTAGCCTTTGTCAAGGCAGAATTCTAGGAGAATATATAACACCTGCAACCCTGATGGTATCCAATGATGTTGACTTGTTCTTCTTTTTGGTAAATATCATCTTTGTTAAGAGAGTGGGACTGGCCTTGTGCAGTGCCTTTGCTCACTATAAAAGCTTCACGGCACAGGCATTGCTTTATATCTGGAGATCTCTCTGCACTTGTCGTCACATGGTACCATGGGCCCAGCACTATGTGACAATAATTGTCACAAGTCTAGTGTTTGTACCAGAGTTTTCAAGTCGCTGGCTGGACTAAAAAGTCACTCTCGTTCAGCGCATCGGTAGGGGTTCTCCTACATGGATATAAAGTAGTGGCCATACTCGAAAACGAGTTGGTAGCCACCATATATGTATGTATGTATGTACAAATGTATGTATGTATGTATGTATGTATGTATGTATGTATGTATGTACAAATGTATATATGTTTGTATCTACAAATGTATGTCTGTTCTTCTGGTTTTATAATTTCACAAAGTTTTACCAATAGAGAGTGAGTCGGTTTCTAACATAGACACAAGACTCTCTCATTGGAATTTACACATCAACTAGGTAGATATGTATGTATGCATGGATGTGTAGATATGGATGTTATTGTATGTGTGGATGTATATGTTTTGAGTTGTATGTGTGCATGTGCATATGCTTTGTATCTGTACATGTGTATATGCAGTTATTAGATGCAAAATTTTTGGAATGTTTTACATACTTTTACTGTTCCATTAATGGATTGTACTTGTAGTTTCCCAACTAGTTGTGTTCTTTCAGCTCCTGTGAAGCCTAGCTTCTCAAGATTTGTATTGAGGCAGTTACTAACATATCCCAGTGCCCCAATAATCACAGGCATAAATCTGAAGGTGGAGTATCTGCAGATTTCTCATCAGTTCTGCATAAATATTCTCCTTTTCACTAATCTTTGATATTATATTGGCATCTGCTGGGCAGCTAATTTCCACTACTGTGCATGTTTTCTTCTCCCTGTCCTATATCATAATATCTGGTCTGTTATGCCTGCATTTTATTGGGGTTTTTACTGGAACATTCCACCAATACTCTTTCATATTATGTACATGGATGTCTTCCTCATTGTTGTAGCTTTTAATGTGTTTATTATCGGGGCTATCTTTTTTACGAATTGCATTGTACAGTGTTTTGGCCATTACATCATGCCTCATAGGTAGATAGTACCGCGATGACATATTTGGACAGCGGCTGATGACATGGGTGACATCTTCGATGTTAGTTCTGCAGAGTCTGCATCTGTTATCACATCTAGGTGTTTTGCCTGCATCCCTATCTCTTTTGTGAATCAGGTATTTCGTGCTACTCTCCTGTTCTTGGATTACAAAAGCGTATCCTTCAAAGTGGGAGCCAATATAGCAGTTGTTGGTCCAAGATAGACTACTTTCCTTATCTATATTACTCTCACTCTGGAGCTTCCTGGCAACATATCCATGCATGATTTTTTGCTGATAGGCATGCAGTTTTTCATCCATGGATGTATGTATGTACAAATGTATGTATGTACAAATGTATGTATGTATGTATGTACACATGTATGTATGTATTTACAAATGTATATATGTATGTACAAATGTATATATGTATGTATGTATAAATGTATATATGTATGTATGTACAAATGTATATATGTATGTATGTAAAAATGTATATATGTATGTATAAATGTATATATGTATGTACAAATGTATGTATGTATGTATGTACAAATGTATGTATGTATGTTATCTCTTCCTCTTAATTTCGAGTATATTTTTCTTTACCGGCCACCTTCCCGGTTGCAAGGTTGTAAAAGAAAAGAAATTATCATCCCTTGAATCGCAAGAATGTTTTGCAAAATTTGAAGGTGCCAGCTATCACAACCATTTGCAGACTATGAATTAGGGAGCTGCGCTCTTTGTCCGCAAATCCAAGTTCAGTCATACTTTGGTCCAAGCGGGTTGGTATATAACCCGTAGCTCCAATAATGATGGGTATGAAGCTAAAGGTGTATCTTGGATACTGGATTTGTAAACTCCTCATCAATGGTCCGTAGATGTCCCCCTTCTCCTGTATTTTTCTGACAACGTTTACATCAAGTGGGCAGCTGATCTCCACAACAGAACACGTTTTCAATGTGTGGTACAAACAACAATATCAGGCCAGTTGTGCTTTAATTTGGTGGCAGTTTTTATTTTCAGGTTCCACCAGTATTCCTTAGTGCCATCTGTCTCAATATATTCTTCCTCATTTGTTGTTAATTTTGTTTTCCGAAGTGCGTTCCAGATGGTTCTAGCTATCCCATTGTGTCTCATGGGGAGGTAGTAGCGAGATGACATTCTTTCGCAGCTGACAACAATGTGGCTTACATCCTCGATCTTTGTTTTACATAGCCTACATTTATTGTCAGCTGATGGCCCTCCCCTTTTGTGCAGCAGATATTTGGTAGGGAGTCCTTGTTCCTGTATTGCATAGAGATATCCCTCAAGGTGTGATGTCATAAACTTATTGGAACTCCATGCCAGGTTTTTTGAGTGGTTTATCCCCTCTATGCTGTGTTTTACGTCTCAAGTATCCATGCACAACTTTTTCTGTAAATTGGTCAATTTTTTCATCTTGTTTGAACATAGAATAGGATCTTCCGGTTTCTGTGGGTGAGAGATTTATATCAGGCTTTATTCCATATTTCTCCTCCAGATCAGTCGCTATTCTAATGATATTTCTTTTTTCATGCTCATAAACCTGGGCAAGATGTTGCCAACCTTTTTCCTCTGTTGAAGATGTTGCTTCAGTGTTACTATCCGGGTCTCATATGATGTTAATATGGATTTTAGACCCCGGCCACTTTCCTTGCTTGAGAAGTATAGCCTATCCACATCACCATTGATGTTAAAGTTCCCAGTAACACTGAGAAGTTTTCGAGTTCTAACATCCATCTCACTTAGTTCTTGCAATGACCAGTTCAGTAGGCCAAATGTTGGCGTTAGAATTGGCACAGCATAAGTATTGTGAGCAATGTATTTGTTGTATGCTGACAGTTCTGATGACCATATTTTCTTTACTCTTCTGAGGTATTCAGTTCTGGTTCTCTCCTTATTTATGGGTCCATCATATCTGACATTCTCATCCTGTCCAAGATATCTGTAGTTGTCACCTGACTGTAGAGGTTGTATTGTCAGGCCGTTCATCTCTAGATTTCCAGAGCAGGGCACAGCTCTTCCACGTTTTACTGACAAATATGCAGCACACTTGGACTCACCAAATTTCATTTTGATGTCTGTTGAAAATTGTGTAATGAGGTCCAATTGTTTCTTGATGTCATTGATATTTGGCCCATACAACTTCAGGTCATCAACAAAGAAAAGATGGGAGATACTTCTGGACCCACTTCTTTGTCCACCTTGTTTCCTGAGTAGGTAAGATAGTGGATTTAGTGAGAGAACGAAGAGTAGCACTGACAAGCTATCACCCTGAAAGATGCCCTTCTGGTAATGTATCGTATCAGTCTTAACTTGCTCCTTCTCACCTCTAAGGACCAAATTGGTGTACCAGTTCTTGGCCAGACGTTCAACAGCAGCTACCAGTGGTTGTGGGACTTTGGCTAACTGTAAAGCCTTAACAATCCACCCATGAGGTACACTATCAAATGCTTTTTGATAGTCCAGCCACACCACAGTCATGTTTCTGCGATTCTTTGTTGTTTTTTCTTGAATCATTTTATTAGTGAGTAGGTGATCTATGCAACACCACACCTCCCTCTTTCCACCAGCCCACTCAGGTGTTATGATGTTGTTGGTAGCACAGTGATCCTGTAAGAACAGGTTAAGGCACCCAGTATATAATTTATACATGATGTTTTGGCAGGCTATTGGGCGGTAATTTTTAGCAAGGGTGGTTTGGCTATTTTGGGGAATGAGGAGAGTAGTGGCAGTTGATAACCATTTGGGCAGTTCTTGTGTGCCTTTAATGGTTTCTGTAAACATCCGTATGAGATCTTGCCGATAGAAAGTGAAATTCTTCAACCACTATCCTGTAATGAGATCTGGGCCTGGTGATTTCCTATTCGACATTTTCTGTAGAGCTGTTTCCAGTATTGACTCATCTATGTCATATTGTTTTGTCTGGACATGTTGGCAGTAGTCCTGTTCCAGTTCTTTTAGCCAATTAGTTTGTCTGTTGAATCCGTCATCCGTTTCCCATACAGGTCTCCAGTAGCTCTCAACCTGTTCTTTTGAAGGGGTGTCATTTACAGAGATTGAGCTTCTGCCACCGAAGCTGCGATAAACTGATTTAGGATCTCTGGCAAACAATCTATTTAGCACTTGTCATTTATGTGCTGTTGACTTATATTTTAGTCTTTCTGTTGTAGCTGTGAGTTGTTGTTTCAACTGATGTAATTTGGAGTTTAAAGTTTTAAATTTTGTATCTCCAAATCGTCTCTCTAACTTTTTTTTTTAGGTCTTCCTGGTGTCGTGTGAAGTTGCTCTCTATGTTGCATTTCATAACGACTGCGATGTGTGAGATACTTCGTCTCAGGGACAAAATTTTGCTTTTTAAATTTCGCATCCACGCTGGTTCAGGCTTTTTGTTTGTATCTTGATTGCGTGGTTTTAGATGTGTGTTATATGATAGCAATGTGACAGCTGAAACATATTAACAAAATATTAAGCGTTTCAAATGTCGTTTCTACACCTTTAGATCGTATAGCCTTCAGATAATTGCCAGCTATTTCGTTCACCGCTTCCAATTCCAATTTAGTGGGTTCTTTACTGACTCTAGTGTTGTATGGTCTGTCACTCACATTAAGGCTGTGTATCTCTTGAAACATATCGTTCCATATCACTTGTAAGGTGTCCACAAGTTTTTGGTGTTCTGTTTGTACAGTAGAGTCATGAATTTCAGCCTCGTTGTTGATGTGGTGACAATTACTACTAGAGTCAGCTGACCTTTCTCGCTGTTCTTCAGTGGAAGTGGGATGGATTTCAGCAAAATTGTTGGTGAGCTGTTCACTGTTAGATTTAGCTGGCCATTCTCTCTGTCTGTCAGTGGAGGTGGGGTGGTTGTCTACAAGGGCTGTACTTGTAGTATCACTCAATTCCGTTAGTATGTATATATGTACAAATGTATGTATGTTCTTCTTTTTGGTAAATATCATCTTGGTTAAGAGAGTGGGACTGGCTTTGTGCAGTGCTTTTGCTCACTATAAAAGCTTCACGGCACAGGCATTGCTTTATATCTGGAGATCTCTCTGCACTTGTCCTCACATGGTACCATGGGCCCAGCACTATGTGTCAATAATTGTCACAAGTGTAGTGTTTGTACCAGAGTTTTCAAGTCGCTGGCTGGACTAAAAAGTCACACTCGTTCAGCTCTTCGGTAGGGGTTCTCCTACATGGATATAAAGTAGTGGCCGTACTCGAAAACGAGTTGGCAGCCACCATGTATGTATGTACAAATATATATATGTATGTATGTACAAATGTATATATGTATGTATGTACAAATGTATGTATATATGTACAAATGTATGTATGTTCTTCTGGTTTTATAATTTCACAAAGTTTTACCAATAGAGAGAGAGTCGGTTTCTAACATAGACACAAGACTCTCCCATTGGAATTTACACAACATCAACTAGGTAGATATGTATGTATGCATGCATGTGTAGATATGGATGTTATTGTATGTGTGGATGTGGATGTTTTGAGTTGTATGTGTGCATGTGTATATGCTTTGTATCTGTACATGTGTATATGCAGTTATTAGATGCAACATTTTTGGAATGTTTTACATATTTTTACTGTTCCATTAATGGATTGTACTTGTAGTTTCCTAACTAGTTGTGTTCTTTCTGTTCCTGTGAAGCCTAGCTTCTCAAGATTTGTATTGAGGCAGTTACTAACATACCCCAGTGCCCCAATAATCACAGGCATAAATCTGAAGGTGTAATCAGGGTGGAGTATCTGCAGATTTCTCATCAGTTCTGCATAAATATTCTCCTTTTCACTAATCTTTGATATTATATTGGCATCTGCTGGGCAGCTAATTTCCACTACTGTGCATGTTTTCTTCTCCCTGTCCCATATCATAATATCTGGTCTGTTATGCCTGCATTTTATTGGGGTTTTTACTGGAACATTCCACCAATACTCTTTCATATTATGTACATGGATGTCTTCCACATTGTTGTAGCTTTTAATGTGTTTATTATCGGGGCTATCTTTTTTACGAATTGCATTGTACAGTGTTTTGGCCACTACATCATGCCTCATAGGTAGATAGTACCGCGATGACATATTTGGACAGCGGCTGATGACATGGGTGACATCTTCGATGTTAGTTCTGCAGAGTCTGCACCTGTTATCACATCTAGGTGTTTTGCCTGCATCCCTATCTCTTTTGTGAATCAGGTATTTCGTGCTAATCTCCTATTCTTGGATTGCAAAGGCATATCCTTCAAAGTGGGAGCCAATATAGCAGTTGTTGGTCCAAGATAGACTACTTTCCTTATCTATATTACACTCACTCTGGAGCTTCCTGGCAACATATGAATGCATGATTTTTTGCTGATAGGCATGCAGTTTTTCATCCATGGATTCACTGCGATACTGCTGAGCGACATCCCTGGGTGTGATTTTTTGATTATCACACAGGGAATATCTCTCAAGGAGTTCCTTCCCAACTCTCATGATCTTATCTGTTTCATGCAGATAGACTTGCTCGAGAAACGGGCTCCTACGCTTCGAGGTTCGTAGATGTTGTCGGAGAGATATGATGCGACATTCAAATGTTGTCTGGACTGATGTTAGGCCTCTGCCTCCCTGCCTACGTTTCAAGTAAAGGCGGTCTATGTCACCGTTGATGTGGAAGTTTCCGGTGTTGTTCAGTATTTTTCGAGTTCCAACATCAACTGCTCGGATTTTGTCTATCGTCCAATTGAGTATTCCAAACGTTGGTGTTAGGACAGGCATGTATGTATGTACAAATGTATGTATGTAAGTATGTACAAATGTATGTATGTATGTACAAATGTATGTATTTATATATGTATGTATGTACAAATGTATATATGTATGTACAAATGTGTATATGTATATATGTACAAATGTATATATGTATGTATGTACAAATGTATATATGTATGTATGTACAAATGTATATATGTATGTCAGGTCACCAGTTGGTGCTACTGGTAACATGTATCCCAGTACAACCTGTCTCATGGTCGGGTCATTGGCGACTAAACTGGCAACCCCACCAGGGTTTCTTGGTGAGGAGGGTGACTTTGGATATCCTGCAGGACTAAAAACAAAACCTGTCAAAGGGCAAAGGAGCTCTTAAGAGTCAATGGCCATCCAAAATCACTGGGAGAGATGAATCCTTAGCCTTTGTCAAGGCAGAATTCTAGGAGAAGGAAAACTCTGATATAACACCTGCAACCCTGATGGTATCCAATGATGTTGACTTATTCTTCTTTTTGGTAAATATCATCTTGGTTAAGAGAGTGGGACTGGCCTTGTGCAGTGCCTTTGCTCACTATAAAAGCTTCACGGCACAGGCATTGCTTTATATCTGGAGATCTCTGCATTTGTCGTCACATGGTACCATGGGCCCAGCACTATGTGTCAATAATTGTCACAAGTGTAGTGTTTGTACCAGAGTTTTCAAGTCGCTGGCTGGACTAAAAAGTCACACTCGTTCAGCGCATCAGTAGGGGTTCTCCTACATGGATATAAAGTAGTGGCCGTACTCGAAAACGAGTTGGCAGCCACCATATATGTATGTATGTACAAATGTATATATGTATGTATGTACAAATGTATATATGTATGTACAAATGCATATATGTATGTATGTACAAATGTATATATGTATGTACGAGAAACTCGTTTAGAATATTTCCTGTAGTCTAGGAGATAATTACAATGCAACTTAATAAATGAAACACGATCGTTTTTTGCTTATTATCTCAATTATTCCTAAATTGTGGTTTATTTTTGTGATTGTCAAATTTGTCCTTGTTTGTGTTGAAGCTCTAATTATATGTGTGTATTTATGTATATATATATGAAGTGTGTATGTATATGTATGATATGTGTATGTATATTACATATATAGTATATGTATATGCATGCAAATATATATATATGTGTATATCATTATCATGATATGTGCATGTATGTATATGTATATCATCATCATCATCATTTTACATCCGCTTTTCCCTGCTTGCAAGGGTTGGACGGGTCCTATTCAGCACAGCATCTCTCCACTTGTCACGGTCCTTCGTCATCTCCTCGGTGAGTTTCAGTGATCTGAGGTCTGCTCTCACAACCTCCGCCCATGTTTTATGTGGTCTATCTCCTCTGCATCTTCCTTCTACTGGGATTTCTTGGCGCTTCTTTACTCAGCGGTCATCCTACATGTGCATCACATGGCCATACCATCTCAGCCTTCTCTCCTGCACACCACAACTTATCCCTCTTATACCCAGTTTCTTTCACAACTATATATATGTATATGTATATATATATATATATGTATATTATACTGGTACCACAAAACACCCAACCCACACTGTAAATGTGGTTGGTGTTAGGAAGGTCATCCAGCCGTAAAAAAACAGCTAGAAACTCTCCTATATGAGTGAGACATAGTCACCAGACCCAACTTGCCTTTAAATGGGACAAACTCATCTAACCCATGCTAACGTGGAAGATAGACGTTAATCGATGATGATGATGATGTCTGGTCCCATTATTCCTGGGCAAGTTGTAGTGGCACTGCATTGACATACACTGTTTCTAGGGGATTGTTAAACCTGGTTGTACCCATCTCACTCCTCTCCTTACTCTTTTTCAGTTTAGCAGGCTTCATTAATTGTGATGGAAGGCTTTTAGTTCAATATGAACACCTTAATCTTTTTATTACTATACTTCTAATTTTCAAATAATTTGGAAAATAATCAAAAATTTGGAGATATTTAATAAAATTAACTTTCTCGGTGGATTGGCAGTATCGGTAGAGCGTCTGACAACATGCTTTGTGGCATATCCCCCGGTGATTACCACAATCATCCTTTCCACCTTTTCCTTTATAAAGCATCAACATCAATGCATCTTTCTAGTCTTGGGGACCACTTTCTTCTACCCAAACCTAACATATCTGGTTTGTAAGAAGTCAAAGAATGTTTCAACTTCTACATATCAGTACCTCAGCACAAATACCATCCTGCCCTACGGAATTTCCATTATGTTGAGGTATGTCTTTATTCTTTGTTTGAAATGTGCCAGTAAACCATAACCAATAGGACGGGATGACTGACGACCACTTCCCGCCTAAAGTGGTGACCCCTACGTGATTATCACATGTCCTATTGTCTTCAAGTGTTATTATCCAAGTGTTATTGTCTCAGCCACTGATGTCAGAACTAAGGGCAGTTAATCGACTGTGTAGGCAGTCGACGCTAGATGGCGTGATCTTCTACAAGTTGTTTTACAGCCACTTCCAAATGAGAAGGTCTATTCAAAGGTTCACTGATGTGACCCCTTCATTTTAAAAGGATACCCTTTGGGTCTCTAAACAATTTGTTGATATTAAAAGATCTCAGAGGTGAAATTGGAGAAGAATAAGGACCATAGGCAGCTCGTAATAAGCCGTACAGTAGCTTTGTATTGTTGGCATCAGCTCTACCACCTTACAGGGTGGACTGGGTACATTTTATCGTGGCACCAGCAATATTATTTTACAAGGGTGGACTGGGTACATTTTATCGTGGCACCAGCAATATTATTTTACAAGGGTGGACTGGGTACATTTTATCGTGGCACCAGCAATATTATTTTACAAGGGTGGACTGGGTACATTTTATGGTGTCACCGGCACTATTATTTTACAAGGGTGGACTGGGTACATTTTATCATGGTACCAGCACTATTATTTTACAAGGGTGGACTGGGTACATTTTATGGTGTCACCGGCACTATTATTTTACAAGGGTGGACTGGGTACATTTTATCATGGTACCAGCACTATTATTTTACAGGGGTGGACTGGGTACATTTTATGGTGTCACCGGCAATATTATTTTACAAGGGTGGACTGGGTACATTTTATCATGGTACCAGCACTATTATTTTACAAGGGTGGACTGGGTACATTTTATGGTGTCACCGGCACTATTATTTTACAAGGGTGGACTGGGTACATTTTATGGTGTCACCGGCAATATTATTTTACAAGGGTGGACTGGGTACATTTTATGGTGTCACCAGCACTATTATTTTACAAGGGTGGACTGGGTACATTTTATCATGGTACCAGCACTATTATTTTACAGGGGTGGACTGGGTACATTTTATGGTGTCACCAGCCATCAGCACCACCACCACCATCAACACCACTACCACCACCACCACCACCACCATCAACACCACTACCACCACCACCACCATCTCCACCACCACCACCACCACCACCACCACCACCACCACCACCACCACCACCACCATCTCCACCACCACCACCACCATCACCACCACCACCATCACCACCACCACCACCACAATCACCACCACCACCACCATAGCCACCACTGCAACCACCACCACCAACACCACAGCCACCACCACCACCACCACCACCACCGTCACCACCACCACCACCACCACCACCACCACCACCACCACCACCACCACCACCACCACCACCACCACCACCAACACCACCATTACCACCATCACCACCACCACCACCACCACCACCACCACCACTACAACCACCACAATCACCCCCACCAACACGATCACCACCACCACCAACGCCATCCATCACTAAATATACCCACACAAATTCCCCCTCCACCACCAAGACCCATCCCAACACCCCAACACCATCACAACCTCCACAAACGCCACTACCACCACCAACACCCCACCACCACCACCAACGCCAACGCCACCAACACCAACACCACCAACACCAACACCACCAACACCACCACCACCACCATTAACAACATCACTGTTAAGTCAATATCATTGGAATTTAACCATAACCCGGATGAAATATTCAAATACAACAACAATATCAACTATAATAAAGAAGCTAAATATAAAACACTTTAATGATATTCCATGAAATTGGACAATAGATTACCCCCTTCTTTTATCATTTGTATATTCAGAAATCTGAAGAATTAGAGTTAAAGGGATCTGAAGTAAAAGACACCGAAGACATGCAGATATCAATATTTTTCATTGCTTCCTTCTTAACCTTTGATTTATTTCCTTTTATTACTAGAATTAACTCAAGTAAGTGATTTTCTTTAGTCTATTGTTTGTTTTGTGATTGTTGTAGTTCTTTAAACACTTTAGCATTTAAACTGGCAGTATCTGGCCAGAATTCTATCACCTCTTTCTGTTCAAACTCGCTGTAACTGGCCGCTCATACTGACATTAAGGTATTGTTCTTAAAATAAGCAATATCAAAATCTCATAGATTCAATATTATGCGAGAAAATTATGTGAGGTAAAGCCTTTACCATGAAAATATAATAGTAAATATAGAGAAATGTAAATGTTATGTGAGAAAATTATGTGAGGTAAAACCTTTACCATGAAAATACAATAGTAAATATAGTGAAATGTAAATGTTATGTGAGAAAATTATTTGAAGTAAAGCCTTTACCATGAAAATATAATAGTAAATATAGAGAAATGTAAATGTTATGTGAGAAAATTATGTGAGGTAAAGCCTTTACCATGAAAATATAATAGTAAATATAGTGAAATGTAAATGTTATGTGAGAAAATTATTTGAGGTAAAGCCTTTACCATGAAAATACAATAGTAAATATAGAGAAATGTAAATGTTATGTGAGAAAATTATGTGAGGTAAAGCCTTTACCATGAAAATATAATAGTAAATATAGAGAAATGTAAATCTTATGTGAGAAAATTATGTGGGGTAAAGCCTTTACCATGAAAATATAATAGTAAATATAGAGAAATGTAAATGTTATGTGAGAAAATTATGTGAGGTAAAGCCTTTACCATGAAAATATAATAGTAAATATAGAGAAATGTAAATGTTATGTGAGAAAATTATGTGAGGTAAAGCCTTTACCATGAAAATATAATAGTAAATATAGAGAAATGTAAATGTTATGTGAGAAAATTATGTGAGGTAAAGCCTTTACCATGAAAATATAATAGTAAATATAGTGAAATGTAAATGTTATGTGAGAAAATTATTTGAGGTAAAGCCTTTACCATGAAAATACAATAGTAAATATAGAGAAATGTAAATGTTATGTGAGAAAATTATGTGAGGTAAAGCCTTTACCATGAAAATATAATAGTAAATATAGAGAAATGTAAATCTTATGTGAGAAAATTATGTGGGGTAAAGCCTTTACCATGAAAATATAATAGTAAATATAGAGAAATGTAAATGTTATGTGAGAAAATTATGTGAGGTAAAGCCTTTACCATGAAAATATAATAGTAAATATAGAGAAATGTAAATGTTATGTGAGAAAATTATGTGAGGTAAAGCCTTTACCATGAAAATATAATAGTAAATATAGAGAAATGTAAATGTTATGTGAGAAAATTATGTGAGGTAAAGCCTTTACCATGAAAATATAATAGTAAATATAGAGAAATGTAAATGTTATGTGAGAAAATTATGTGAGGTAAAGCCTTTACCATGAAAATATAATAATAAATATAGAGAAATGTAAATCTTATGTGAGAAAATTATGTGGGGTAAAGCCTTTACCATGAAAATATAATAATAAATATAGAGAAATGTAAATGTTATGTGAGAAAATTATGTGGGGTAAAGCCTTTTCCATGAAAATATAATAATAAATATAGAGAAATGTAAATGTTATGTGAGAAAATTATGTGGGGTAAAGCCTTTTCCATGAAAATATAATAGTAAATATAGAGAAATGTAAATGCTAAAGGATTAAACCCACTTCATGGTACCAGCACTATCACATTACAGGGTGAACTGGGTGTTTTTTGTCATGGTACCAGCATTACCACATTACAGGGTGAACTGGGTGTTTTTTGTCATGGTACCAGAACTACCACATTACAGGGTGAACTGGGTGTTTTTTGTCATGGTGCCAGCACTATCACATTACAGGGTGAACTGGGTGTTTTTTGTCATGGTACCAGCACTACCACATTACAGGGTGAACTGGGTGTTTTTTGTCATGGTACCAGCACTATCGCATTACAGAGTGAACTGGGTGTTTTTTGTCATGGTACCAGCATTACCACATTACAGAGTGAACTGGGTGTTTTTTGTCATGGTACCAGCACTATCGCATTACAGAGTGAACTGGGTGTTTTTTGTCATGGTACCAGCACTATCGCATTACAGAGTGAACTGGGTGTTTTTTGTCATGGTACCAGCATTACCACATTATAGGGTGAACTGGTGAACTGGGTGTTTTTTTCATGGTA
This sequence comes from Eledone cirrhosa, assembly GCA_964016885.1. Lineage (NCBI taxonomy): Eukaryota > Metazoa > Mollusca > Cephalopoda > Octopoda > Eledonidae > Eledone > Eledone cirrhosa. Next base: position 14,118,637 of record OZ024754.1, on the reverse strand, counting down.
CCAGCGCTACCACATTACAGGGTGAACTGGGTGTTTTTTGTCATGGTACCAGAACTACCACATTACAGGGTGAACTGGGTGTTTTTTGTCATGGTACCAGCACTATCACATTACAGGGTGAACTGGGTGTTTTTTGTCATGGTACCAGCACTATCGCATTACAGAGTGAACTGGGTGTTTTTTGTCATGGTACCAGCATTACCACATTATAGGGTGAACTGGTGAACTGGGTGTTTTTTTCATGGTACCAGCGCTACCACATTACAGGGTGAACTGGGTGTTTTTTTGTCATGGTACCAGCACTACCACATTACAGGGTGAACTGGGTGTTTTTTGTCATGGTACCAGCACTACCACATTACAGGGTGAACTGGGTGTTTTTTATCATGGTACCAGCACTATCACATTACAGGGTGAACTGGGTGTTTTTTGTCATGGTACCAGCACTACCATACTATTGTCTACTTAACCAAAATTCTTTTCAGGAATGTGTAAGCCTAGAAGAGGAGACTGTGTGGCAGAAAATGTAGCAAATTGGACCACTGCTTGCCCTCATATTTTCAGTAAGTACTTATCTTTCTCCAGTCTGTGAAACATCAAGAAAAGCAACAAACAAACAGTAACCTTATAACCTTGAATCTTTAATTATCAACTATAACCAGATCATTACTGTTATTGTTGTTTAGCCCTCGGTCAGCCATGATCAACCACTACCAGATCATTGTTGATATTGTTGTTTAACCCTAGGTCAGACATGATCACCCCGCCCACCCCAATTGGTGTTGTTATTGCTGTTTAACCCTAGGTAGGTCATGATAAATCACCCAAAGATCGTGGTGGTACATAGGTTTGCTAGAAATAGCAGCTACATCAGCTTAACAGAGGGGGACCTAATGGTGGTCCATAGGTGTGCTAGAAATAGCAGCTAAATACATGGATCCTCATGGTGGTCCATGGGTGCGCTAGAAAAAGCAGCTAAATAGGGGGGCCCTGATGGTTGTCCATAGGTATGCTAGAAATAGCAGCCATACCAGCTAAACTGGGGGAACCTCATGGTGGTTCATAGGTGTGCTAGAAATAGCAGCCACATCAGCTAAACAGGGGGAACCTGATGGTTGTCCATAGATGTGTTAGAAATAGTAGCTACATCAGCTAAACTGGAGAACCTCATGGTAGTTCATAGGTATGCTAGAAATAATAGCTACAGCAACTACAAGCTTTCTAAAGCTGCTATTTCTAACAGTAGAGGAACTCTGGTTGGTTCATTAGTTGTTAACGTTGATACCATTGTTGCTTTTGTTGATATTGTTGTCATTGTTTAGCCTCAGGTCACCCTTCTTTGAACAAATATATGATCAAAAGCAGTATCCAACTAGAATTCTCTCGCCTTTTTCTGTTCAAATCGGCTGTGATTGGCCACTGATGTTAAGGTATTGTTCTCAAAATAAATAATATCGTAATCTCATAGATTTGATATTATGTGAGATATTATGTAAGATAAAACCTTTACCACCAAAATACAATAGTATATATATAGAGTAATGTAAATGTTATGTGAGATATTATGTGAGATATTATGTGAGATAAAGCCTTTACTACAAAAATACCATAGTATATATTTAGAGTAATGTAAATGTTATGTGAGATAATTATGTGAGATAAAGCCTTTATCACAAAAATACAATAGTACATATAGAGTAATGTAAATGTTATGTGAGATAATTATGTGAGGTAAATCCTTTACTGTGAAAATACAATAGTATATATAGAGTAATGTAAATGTTATGTGAGATAATTATGTGTGATAATTATGTGACATAAAGCCTTTACCACAAAAATACAATAGTAAATTTAGAGTAATGTAAATACTAAAGGGTTAAACACTCTCTTATCACTCTCACCGTATTAATTGCAGACGGACTTTTGTAAGAAATAAATGATAAGATATTATTTCCCCTTAACTCTTTAGTATTTAAACTGGCCATATCTGCCCAGAATTCTCTCACCTCTTTCTTTTCAAACCAGCTGTAATCGGCCGCTCATACTAATGTTAAGGTATTGTTCTCAAAATAAATAACATCATCAAAATCTTGTAACTTCTATATTATGTGAGATAATTATGTAAAATAAAGCCATTACCACAAAAATACAATAGTAAATATAGAGTAATATAAATGCTAAGGGGTTAAAAAGACATTAGAGTTTATTTTCAGAGTAGGTCTTACATTTTTACACAAAAAACAACAGCACAACAATTTTGATAAAAGTATTATTACACTGATGTCAAAAGTAAAGAAATAATTGTTTCTACTTTTGGCACAAGGCCAGCAATTATTATTCAGTGCATTACTGGTACTTTATTTTATCGACCCCGTAAGGATGAAAGGCAAAGTTAACCTCAGTGGGATTTGAACTCAGAATGGCAAGGCTGTAACTATGCATCAAAGCATGGCGTTCGACCCTCTACCGATACTGCCAATCCACCGACCTTAAAATAAAGAAATAATGAAATATGTATTTATTCAAATATTTATTATATTAACAATCAGTAAGTCTCTGGAAATCTGCATTTTATGTTATTTTTTATATAAATTTATCTTGCATAAATGTGTTAGGGCTTATTTTCGGGGTAGGGCAGCAATATAAAAATCATGCTAGGGCTTATTTTTGAACCAGTTCTATAATAGGGGAAACACATTATATGAGGGTTGGCTGAAAAGTTCATAAGCTGACCAAGATACTCTCATGGAATGACCAAATAAGGTTTATTTTTCAACATAGTCCCTGGAAAGAAAAAAATGCAGTTATTAATAAGAAGAGTTGAAATTAATACATACAAGATTTCACAGCTCTCATTGTTTCATAGTCAGCCTATGAACTTTTCAGCCTCCCCTTGTATAAGAAAGAATGAACTGTTTCTGTGTTCTTTTAAATGGCTAGAATGACTCTTCCACGATATATTTTGCTTTTATATTTGTGTTTTCTTCTCTGTCACTTTTCTAGAGAATTGCACTGAAGAAGTTGATCATTTTGGAGAAAACAAAAAATACCAGTGCCACTGTAAGGAGCTGAAATTTTGCAATTTGATCCAGAATGTTAATTGTAAGGGTCAAGAATGTATGGTTGGCTATGAAGGGCCAAACTGCCAAAAACGTAAGAACCCTATTATCATCATCATCATCATCCCTTAATACCATTTTAACATTTAAATCGGCCATATCCAGCCAGAGTTCTCTCACCTCTTTCTGTTCAAACTGACCAGAACTGGCCACTCATACTGACATTAAGGTATTGTTCTCAAAATGAATAACATCATCAAAATATTGTAGATTCCATATTATAAAATAATGAAATTATTGTGTACAGTACTCAGGTGCACTACAACTCATCAAAGGTGCATCTATAGTACATAGAATAATGTACAAATGTCAGGAAAGTGAAGAGTGTATGAGTCATGAAATACATGTGTGCATGTGTATGGAGAGGGGATTTCAGGTGTAGTGTTGGCGAATTTCAGGAAGTCAATCCATATATACAAACACACAATCACAAATGTGAGTGATTTCATCTGCCAACCTCAGCTGAAATCGACTCAATAATTGATCTCCATGTGGGTCTGTCGTTCATAGCTGTTGCCAAGTCCTGGATCTCAATACCAGAATCTCTGGAGATGACACAGAATAAGAGAGCTTGTTCCCCCTGTTATTAAGGACAAGTCTTTCCAAACACACCAAAATCAGACTCTTCCAAGTAACAATTCAACCAATCTTGCTAAATGGAAGTGAAACATGGACGCTTTCATCCAAACAACAAAAGCACCTTGATGGCACTTACACTCGCCTGCTCCGATACATTCAGAACATAAGCTGGCAACATCTGATTTAGAGAGAGATATATGCCGACCTCCCACACATATCTGTCGTTGTACGTAAAAGGAGAGTAAGATTTGCTGGCCACTGCCATCATGCCCCCTATGAGGCTGTGTCCCCATTAGTGCTTTGGATCATGTCATATTCTCAGAAACATGTGTTCTCCCACAGCTACTGAGATAGCATTGACCTAACCCCATCTTAAAGCATCCATAGTGAAACATATATATATATTCATTATACTTAAACATACGATCTGAGTTCAAATCCCGCCGATATTGACTTTGTCTTTCATCCTTACGGGGTCGATAAAATAAAGTACCAGTAATGCACTGGGTAATTGCTGGCCTTGTGCCTAAAGTAGAAACAATTATACTTAAACATATTGTGAATGATTTTATATACCTCTATTATGAATTATACCATGAATCATACTACTGCTAATTATCATATTACTCTAAATGTATTTTCATTTTTATTGAGGTTTCTTCTAAAATGCTTTGAATGAAAAATGTTTTCATTGTATTTATGAGACACCAAATGATTTCCAAGTTGAATTTGTGAATTTTCAGGTTGGGGTGAAAACTGTTTGTTAGAAGATAGTGAGTCTTTTCCATGAGTTAAATTTTGATCAATTTTGATCATACAAATAATATAAAGATATAAACCATGGACTGTCCTTTAGTTACCAACCCAGTTAAAACCAGCTCCGGTTCTATGAAATAAAACCCCCCATTTTAAAGGTTTCCAATTAGAATTAAAAACTTCCAACATAATTTTATATAATAACCTTTGGTTAAGTTACTATCTTATTAATCATGCCAAAACAGTTGAGCAGACTCTCCAGTTGTGTTATGACAACTTCCTTAGTGTTGTTGAGCTACTCAATAAACATACTCAATACTAACACCCTAGTAGCAACACTCCATCAGTTATCACGATAAGTGTTCTAATTAATATGATCAACAGAACAGCCTGCTCATGAAATTAACATGCAAGTGGATGAACATTCCACAAACACATAGTTCTTAGGGAGATTTAGTGGGACAGAGAATGTGACAAGGCCAGCCCTTCGAATTACAGGTATAACTCATTTGTGCCAACTGAGTGTACTGAAGCAATGTAAAATAAAGTGTCTTTCTCAAGGAGACAGTGCACTGCTGGGAATTGAACTGATGATCTTGATCGAAATATCCTAATCACAAAGCCACATGCCTTCACACAAACACACTCACGACACTAACTGTAAAGTAGTTGGTAATAGGAAGGTCATCCAGCCATAGAAGACCTGCCAAACAAAGGGCTGAGAAGACTCTTTAGCTATGTCAAAGACATGAAAATGTCCCTAGTGCTAGTGACTTACAGGATAAATGCACCCAATACACTCTGTAAGGTGGTTGGTAATAGGAAGGTCATTCAGCCATAGAAAACCTGCCAAACAAAGGGCTGAGAAGACTCTTCAGCTGTGTCAAAGATGAATGCACCCAGAATACCCATTATAGGTCACCTGATAGTTTTATTATCTACTAGAGTAGCCATTCAAACACTTTTCTAGGACTGAGCCATCCACAAATTAAACTAAATAAGCTAATTACATATTTCCAATTAAGAAGTCAATTATCAGTTTAACTAGCTTTCTAATTATAACAAACTTGCTTGGTGTTGCAAACACAGTGTAAATTATCATTATGGTGATGATGATGATGGTGATGATGATGATGATGGTGATGGTGATAATGATGATGATGGTGGTGATAATGATAATAATGATGGTTTTGATGGTGATGGTGATGGTGATGGTGATGGTGATGATGGAGATAATAATAATGGTAATAATAATGATGAGGATGGTGATGATGATGGTGATGGTTGATGATTGTACTTGCCACTGCTGCCACCAACACCAAGACCACCACCACCACCTCCTCCATCACCACCACCACTACCATACCCATCACCACCAATAACACCACCACCACCACCATCACCTCCTCCATCACCACCAACACCACCACTACCAACACTACCACTATCACCACTACCTCCTCCATCACCACCACCACCACCACCATCACCACCATCACACCATATACACCACCACACCATATACACCACCACCACCACCACCACCACCATCACCACTACCACCACGACACCACCACCATGTACATCAGCACCATCACACCACCACCACCAGCACCAGCACCACCAGCACCAGCACCACCAGCACCACCAGCACCACCGTCACCTCCACCACCACCACCACCACCATCATCACCACCACACCATATACACTATCACCACCACCACCACACCATATACACCAGCACCACCACACCACCAGCACCAGCACCACCAGCACCACCAGCACCAGCACCACCAGCACCAGCACCACCAGCACCCCCCCCCCCCCCCCCCCCCACCACCACTACCACCACTACTACAAGATACTGTATGCTAGCACTATACACATTTAATTTCTTTCAATTTTACTTTCCATGCTAGAATGTAGGACCTTGAAGGAAGCCAGCTAAACCCTTCATAGATGTCAGCTGTAAATTTCATTTTTTTCTTTCTTTCAGGTTTGTACCATAAATTTCTTCTCCATCAATCTGACAAGAGGTCCTTATTCAAGCAGAAATCTAATAGGACCTGCGGAGATCTACCACAAACCATTAACTTCAGACATATCTACAGGATCCAACAAATAGAACTTGAGGTCCTCATTCCAGGTAAGTGTATCATTTGTATGCCTTCTTTTCCTCAAGACCTCATTCCAAATAAAGTGTATCATGGTAACTCAAGCTGGCTGTGGACAAGTATACCACCATGCATTTTGGGAGGAAAAACCCAGCGTCCACATACTCCCTCCACAACATTAATATCAAGAAGTCTTCTTGTGAACGTGACCTGGGCATTACTGTCAGCAGTGATTTGCATTGGACAAAGCACATCTCTAAAATTGTCAAGAACGCCGACGGTGTCTTAGCATCACTCAGCAAGACCTTTGTCAGCCGCTCTCCAGCTATCTATTTAAAGCTGTATATAGCTATATTGTGGCCACACTTAGAATTTGCATCACCAATCTGAAACTCCTATCTTGCTCAGAACATTGACCTCCTGAAAACTTTTCAGAGATGTGTAACCAGGCAAATACCCTCCATCAAGCATCTACCATACTCTGAACGCCTTTCTTCCCTAGGCATGGATACATTGAAGCTCCGACGTCTGGCAACTGACTTGGTAAACACCCACAAAATTATTAACCCTTTTGCCAACAACAACCCTGAGCACCTTTTTGAATTCTATGTGTCTACAAAGTCAGAAAACAGCACAGCTCCCATGACTTTGGGAAACATTTTTTCACGCTCAGAGTTGCTGAAGCATGGAACAAACTACCTGCATCGGTTGTTAGCTGTCGAGACACTGCATCCTTTAAAACCTCCATGCTTCCTGAAATTCGCCAACACTACACCTGAAGTCCCCCTTCCATACACATACACACATGTATATCATGACTGCGACACTGTTCACTTTCCTGACATTTGTACATTATTCTTTGTACTATACATTCACCTTTGACGAGTTGTAGTGCACCTGAGCACTGTACACAATAATTTCATTATTATTATTATTTTTTTTTTAATGCTTTCTTTTCCTCAAGGCCTCATTCCAGGTAAGTATATCAGTCAAATGCCTTCATTTCCTCAATGTATTTCTCAATATAAATATTCTTTTATGTCATTCTTTGTCATTTTGTCTAGATTTAGCATGATGATTATGATAAAATGATTCTTAAGTCATTCCATTGTGTTGTGACCATGGGGAAGGCACACAACTGTTTTTTTTGCCCAAGTCTATTTGGTTGACAGCAGGTTCCAATACATAGTTGAGAGATTGATAGTCTAAGTCTAAAGTCTGTCTTAAGCCAGAAGGCTCATTTGGTCGGTGCTTATCCTGGTTTCATGGTGTGAAGCGACTGAGAGTACAAGACTCCCCCCTGGACAGGACACCAGTCTATCGCAGGGTTAAACCCCCAGCTATTGCTGGTACTCATTTTTAGCTGAGTATACTGGAGCAACGGGAAATGAAGTGTTTTGCTCAAGAACAGAACACAACCCAGGAATCAAACCCATGACATAATGATTGTAAGTCCAACACCCTTACCACTAGGCCACGTGCCTCAAGAGATTGGTAATAAAAAGTAAATATATCTCATTGTAAAACAATATATTAGTATTACAAACTGCTAGGTAACATGTTTAGGGCAGGATTGGCAAAGTAAACGCTTGTATGTTCCCCATCTACATATTATTATGACAGTTACTATCAATCAAGTATAGTTTAGTACATGCCATACCTTTGCTAAAGGTTTTAGATGCTCAAATAGTTCTGAGCAGGTACAGCCACCTTACAAACCTCTCAACTCTAACACTTGATCTGGTTGAATATCCCTAATGTGAATGCTAGAAGGAGACATGGATATACCAAAAGTATGGAAGGCAAAGTGAATTTGTCAGAGAGCTGGGAAAATATTACAATGAATTCTCTCTGACACTAACAAATCAATTAATTGACCACATTACCCACTGTACTAATAAATTACATACTTTTTAACCCTTTAACATTTACATTACTCTATATTTATTATTGTATTTTCATGATAAACACTTTATTGCACATAATTATCTCACATAATATCTAACATAACATTTACACTACTCTATATTTACTATTGTATTTTCATGATAAACACTTTATTTCACATAATTATCTCACATAATATCGAATCTACAAGATTTTAATATTATTTATTTTGAGAACAATACCTTAAAATAAGTATAAGCAGCCGGTTATGACTGGTTTGAACAGAAAGAAGTGAGAGAATTTTGACCAGATATGGCCGGTTTAAATGCTAAAGGTTTCATATTTTTCTTCTTTTAATTTCAGATACAATTACACACATCTTTGGTTTTAACAACCAGAGTCTTCAATGTGAACATCAGAAAGAAGTAACAAAACTCTTGTGTAGTGGAGACATGACTACAAATGGCATTCAGATCACTAATTCCTGCATAACCAACATTAAACTATTTGGTAAATAGCTGAGCAACAATTTATCTTCTGTTAACCTTTGATGGAACAATGGTGCATGTGGGAAGAGTTTGAAGTAAATCATGCATGAAAAATGGGTGAACAGAGCTACATGTGGGAAGTGTTTGAAGTAAATCATGCAAGGAAAATGGGTGAACAGAGCTACATGTGGGAGGTGTTTGAAGTGAATCACGCATGAAAAATGGGTGAACAGAGTTGCATGTAGGAAGTGTTTGAAGTGAATCATGCATGAAAAATGGGCGAACAGAGCTACATGTGGGAAGAGTTTGAAGTGAATCATGCATGAAAAATGGGTGAACAGAGCTACATGTGGGAAGTGTTTCAGGTGAATCATGCATGAAAAATGGGCCATCATTTGCTCTAAAACACTGGCCTTCAAATTTTACTCTATGTTACCTCACAGTTTTTGAAATGAATGGTAAAATCCCATAAATATATTTTAGTGTTGGACATGTTTTCTACATAAGGTTATAAATCATACATAGATGTGGAGTGTAACAACTGGAAATAGTTTAACCCTTTAGCATTTAAACTGGCTGTATCCAGCCAGAATTCTCTCACCCTTTTCTGCTTAAACTGACCATAACTGGCCACTCATACTGATGTTAAAGTATTGTTCTCAAAATAAATAATATCGAAATCTCATAGATTCGATATTATCTGAGATAATTATGTAAGATAAAGCCTTTACCACAAAAATACAATAGTATATATAGAGTAATGTAAATACTGAAGGGTTAAACATTTTATAGAAAGTATATTTCTGCAACATATAAGAAAACTTGCTAATTAGCTCTCTTGACTTCAAATTATGTTTCTAATGGTGTTCTTATCTTGAATTTTTGGAAGGTTGTTCTCCTGGTTGGTTTGGTGAAGAATGTACGAAGAAGTGTCATTGCCAAAATGATTCTGATTGTCACCAACTAACTGGTGTTTGTCAACATGGGTGTGAGATGGGATGGTATGGAGACAATTGTCAGAATGTGACTTATGGTAAGTCATGCTAGATTGATATACACAGACTTACACACACACGCACACACACACAAAAATCCAAACACACACACATGTACACACAGAGAGAAGTATACAAAATGGCACACATATATACACACACAGACAGACACAAATATACATACATTTTAGAATTAAATATAAAACGTCTGCTCTCATAAAATTTATATATATATATATAGAAAACTAGGTGTAGATGAATGGCTTGTGAGAGCTATACAAGCCATGTATAAAGAAACAGTGAGCAAGGTTAGAATTAACAATGAATATAGTGAAGAATTTAGCGTAAAAGTTGGTGTTCATCAACGCTCTGTCCTTAGCCCCCTCCTATTTATTATTGCACTTCAGGCTATAACAGAGGAGTTTAAGACCGGCTGCCCATGGGAACTTCTATATGCAGATGATCTACCTCTCATAGCTGAATCTATGGCTGAACTAGAGAAGAAATTCCAAACATGGAAGCATGGCCTAGAACCAAAAAGCCTTAAAGTTAATTTTTGTAAGACTAAAGTTCTAGTTTGTAGAAAGGAAAATAGGGCACAGGTGCCCTCTGGGAAATGGCCATGCTCAGTGTGTAGGAAAGGAGTAGGTAGAAATTCCATTTTATGTCCCAAATGCAAACTATGGGTACATAAAAGATGTAGTGGGATCACAGGTAAGCTATCTAAGAATGTAGATTTTATATGTGGCCGATGCTCAGGTGCAATAAGTAGCAAGTGCCCACATGATACTTGCTCCTTCTATTGCCCAGATGGTTCTATAGAAATAGTGGACACTTTCCGTTACCTGGGTGACAAAATCAGCAGTGGTGGAGGGTGCTCTGAAACTACAGTAGCCAGAGTCAGAACGGGATGGAAAAAGTTCAGAGAGCTTATACCGCTGTTGGCCACAAAAGGTTTCTCTCTAAAAATGAAAGGCAGATTGTATGATGTCTACATACGAACAGCAATGTTACATGGCAGTGAGACATGGGCATTGTGTGCAGAGGACCTGCGCAGACTGGAAAGGAACAAAGCATGCATGCTCCTTTGGATGTATAATAGTAATATATGCGAACGGCAAAACATAAATGAACTAAGTGAAAAATTAGGAATAAGAGGGATCAGATGCTGTTTACTTGAGAGAAGGCTATGTTGGTATGGTCACGTGATGCACATGAAAGACGACAGCTGTATAAAAAAGTGCAGGGCTATCAAAATTGATGGAAGTTACGGAGTAGGTAGACCCAGAAAAACCTGGGACGATTTGATAAATTCCGACCTTACACACTTGCACCTCTCTAAGACATTGTCACTGGACCGAGATCTTTGGCGCCACACAGTAATACAGAAGATCCGACTTGCCTATGTACAAAGCGAAACCTATAGTCAGTAAGCACCTCTTAACCAAATATACACCCCAACCCACTACCCCTATTCCATGCTCCCACCAACACCACCCTTTCTCTGTAAAGTTATGTTGGTACCACAACATTCAGTTCAAACTAATGAGATAATGAGATCGAGATTGTGTAGGTGTCATGACAAAAAAACACAGTCCTCGCTGTAATGTGGCCATGTAGGTAACACAGTAAAAAGTTCCCAGTTCCACACTGTAAATTTGGTTGGTGATAGGAAGGGCATCCAGCTGTAGAAAACCTGCCAGATAGTCCTATACGAACGAGACACGGTCACCCGACCAATCTTACCTCAAGTGGGACAATTCCCATCTAACCCATGCTAGCGTGGAAGATAGACGTTAACGATGATGATGATGATGATGATGATATATATTTATATATACATATATATATGTGTGTGTGTAATGATATATAGTGGTAAGAAACTATCGCTGTCCAGCTTTCCTGAGAGTATCTTAATACTATATATATCCCACACAAACACTTACATATATATATAAGTATGTATACGTACATACATATATGTATACAGACGTACAGTAGTATGTATATATATATATACATACATGCACACATATATATATGTACGTATGGGTTTACCGAACATTTATTATAATGTTCGGTTTGTTTGTAAACAAACAGCCCGAATTGTTTGTTTACAGACAAACCGAACATTATAATAAATGTTCGGTAAACCCATACGTACATATATATATGTGTGCATGTATGTATATATATATATACATACTACTGTACGTCTGTATACATATATGTATGTACATATACATACTTATATTTAGGTATCAGCCGTGATAGCTAATAAGCTTGAAACTAGTACATCGTTCCTTTGTCAGTGTTGAACAAAAGGGCAACAATGGTTGCCGAACACTGTACGGTGTAATTCGAGTGAGAGAGAAATAGACAGGTGAGAAGAAGAAGAAGGTGGAAGTAAGAAGAGCGTTGTGGAGGAAAAGGGATAGAGAGTCATGGTATATTTAAATAATTGTTTCTACGTTAGGCACAAGGCCAGCAATTACGCAGTGCATTACTGGTACTTTATTTTATCGACCCCGTAAGGATGAAAGGCAAAGTTAACCTTGGCGGGATTTGAACTCAGAATGGCAAGGGCCGTAACTCTATACGTCAAAGCATGGCGTCCGACCCTCTACCAATACTGCCAATCCAACCGTGGTATATTTAAATAATGCAAGAAACAAAGAAAATATCAGTGATACAAAAAGATTTCCTGGTGGAAGTTCAGGTAAACTCTGGGTGTAGATCCAGTTTCATAGTTAAAATTCAATTTGAAGAGAGAGAGAGAAGGGTGGGGGTGGGGTGGGGGTGGGGGTGGGGGTGGGAGATTAAGATGATATACAGGGTGTGGACGATATTTGTTCGCAATTTTCAACTGATAATTTTATGCAATTTTTTTTTACTTCCATTGTCACTCTTGTCTTCATAAAAACAGTGACTATATTTCCATTATTTATTTTCAGAATAATTGATTATGAATAATTTTGAACCTCCAAATTTGTGGAAGAGACACGGAGTTCTTCTTGGAATCCGCGCCGGGAGGACAAATAAGGACCAGAAGATCAACTCCCAGAACAACAGGTGGCTCGCTGTCTCATCCAAAGACGTGCCCAGAGTCATGCAGACAAAGTTTCCAGCGACAACATTGGTCTTAGGTGTCGTCAGCAGTCAAGGTGACATCATGCTTCCCTGAGGGCCTCAAGCTGAACACCGATGGCTACATCCACGTTCTGAGCGAGGTAGTAAAACCCTGGATCGACCAGGTAGCTGCAGGTAGGCTGTACGTGTGGCAGCAAGACTCAGCACCCTGCCATACCATCCGAAAGACCCAAGCCTGGCTATCAGAGAACTTCGTCAACCACACTTCATCTGACATCTGGCCTCCCAACTCGCCTGACTGCAACCCCTCGACTTCTTTGTGTGGGATGCAGTGGAATGAGACACCAACAGATCTAGCTGCAATTAGAAAGACAATCTGAAGGCCAGGATCACAAGTGCCTTTAGGGGCCTAAGTCGGGGGACAGTGACGAAGGCCTGTAGCCAGTTCCGAGGCCGCCTTGAGGCCGTCATCAAAGCCAATGGCGGGTTTATCAAGTGAGATCGAAAGAACAAGTCATGAAGACAAACTGACCCAAGTTTGATAAATAAATCTTAAAAAATAAAACTACTGTGTTATTTTTTCCTAGACAGTAATCTTGCGAACAAATATCGTCCGCACCCTGTACACCAACAGTAAAATGTTCAGTTAATAAAATTAATGATTTCAGCTCATGTTAGGTTTAATTGTATTCATAAAGAAGCAGCAGGTAATGGAATTGTGAAAATAATCCTAGCTTTCTGTTTCAGAAAACATTGCAGTTGGTCGGCCAGTTTTCCAATCCAGCATAAAGAAAAGACGCTTTCATAGGCTACCTTCAGATGGTAATTTAGTGGTGGATGGAATAGACTTGATTTCTGAAAGAATGTGCAGTTTAACCAAATATGAGAAGAAACCATTTTTGGTGATTAAACTTGAGAAAAATTATACAATTTCCCACTTGAGAATACATAGAAACAATCTTTTCAGTGAGTATGAATAACATTGAATGTCTCTTCTGTACACATTTTACAATAGTATTTTAACCCTTTCATTGTCATATGTGAAGGCGTGTGGCCGAGTGGTTAGAGAATTGGATTCACAATCTTGAGGTTGTGAGTTTGATTCCTGGACTGGGCAATGCATTATGTCCTTGAGCAAGACACTTTCTTTCATGTTGCTCTTTCTACCTGGAGTTGCGACCGATAGATAGTACTAGCAACTGGAAAGACCGACGAAAACATTGTTTCCTCGGTCCGATTTGACAAAAGTCGATCGATCCAGCTCATTGTCATAGTTCTAATGAACGACACTGCTTATGATTTTCAAATTAGTTTTTTAAATAATCAGGAATTTTGAGGTATTTACTAATATAACTAACTTTCACATTATTAAGCTGGTATTTGGAACATATCTTAACAAAGGTTTTTACATAAAATCATGATGGAAGTTTTGCAGATAAATATAAACATTTCAAAATAAACTGTTTTATATCATAGAATCAGGGACAGTTTCAGGTGGTTTGGTATCAAAAGGGTTAATAATTACATTAACGGATTTTCTTTCCTTTTATTCTTTTATTCGTTTTAGACCGTGAAATAAACTAGATTCTTCTCACTAAACTGTACGAGGGTTAGCTAAAACATTCATAGGCTGACCAAGATACTCTCAGTGAATGACCAAATGAGGTTTATTTTTCAACATAGTCCCTGGAAAGGAACAATGCAGTTATTAATAAGGAGAGTTGAAATTAATGCATGCAAGATTTCACAGCTCTAATATCACTCCTTCATAGTCAGCCTATGAACATTTCAGTCTATCCTCATAGATCACTATGACAATATAAAAATTAGATGTTACCAGCCTAAGAACAGTTTTCATTTCCCCCTTTCATTTCACCCTTTCATTTCACCCTTTCATTCACCCTGTCATTTCATCCTGTCATTTCACCCTGTCATTTCACCCTTTCATTTTGACCTTTCATTTCACCCT
>OZ024754.1:14066139-14098639 GCA_964016885.1 Eledone cirrhosa | reverse complement strand
CTTAATTTTGTTAACGTTCTAATTTATAATATTGAAACTGTATGGTGATGATGATAATTGCTGAATTTCTTTGCTTCTTTTGTTTTTTTTCAGATCAAGATTCTTGCTTGTGGAAGATTTTAATTCCTATAGCTACTACAATTTTTCTGGTATTTTGTCTGGGATTTACATAGTAAGTTGAATTGGATTGTGGCCATATTAGGACACTACATTTAAGAGTTTATTTAGTCATATCAAACCCATGAATTTCTTTTGTGGTTTTAGGCCATATTTTCCTGTTTCAGCTGCTCTTAATGACTAGTTATCATCATCATCATCATCATCATCATCATCATCATCATCATCATCGTTTAACGTCCATCTTCCACGCTAGCATGGGTTAGACGGGAGTTGTCCCACTTGAGGCAAGGTTGGTCGGGTGACCGTGTCTCGCTCATATAGGACTATCTGACAGGTTTTCTACGGTTGGATGGCCTTCCTAACACCAACCACATTTACAGTGTGGAACTGGAAACTTTTTACCGTGTTACCTACACGGCCACATTACAGCGTGGACTGTTTTTTTTTTTTTTTTTTTTGTGACACCTACACGATCTCGATCTCATTATCTCATTTATTTGGACTGGATGTCATGGTACCAACTTTTCAGTGAGAGGGTGGTGTTGGTGGGAGTGGGAGGATAGGGTAGGGGTAGTGGATTGGGGTGTATATTTGGTTAGGAGGTGCCTACTGACTGTAGGTTTTGATGTATTTAAATCTTAACCTGAAACTGGCCTGGTTCTGTGATACAAAATTACCTATTTTAACCCTTTAACATTTAAACCGGTTGTATCTGGCCAGAATTCTCTTACCTTTTTCTGTTTAAACTGGCCATATGTATTAGAATGAAAATATAAACAATAGTTATGTAACGTTACAAATGGAAGTGAAATATATAAACACATATGATATATACAGAGCATATAAATAAATTTACAGTAGAATAACATAACAAATATGTTTTAAATATATATATAAATAACATTACAAATGCTTAGACAACATTATAAATTGCTCGCGATTCTTTCAGCAGGATATATTCCTTTAATGTTGTAATATTAAAGAAAATATAAAGGAAGGAGTGGACAACTGAGTTACCACCAGATCAAAAGACAGCAGCGTCTCGAGGAGTACTGGGCAACCTCTCTAATGATTTTTGAGGCAAGCCAGCACACTCGCAGCGTTGCCTCGGGTGATGGCAAGGCTGACACGCTGGAACAGCCAAGCGCCTTTGCGAGATTCGCCAGCTACCTCTATTAGGCGAGCCGCCAGAGAAGAGAGGAAACTCGCAGTCAGTGGCCCGACTCCCCCAAACGTCTCGAAAGCCGCTGACCACTTATACTGATGTTAAGGTATTGTTTTCAAAAGAAATAATATCAATATTTCATAGATTCGATATTATGTGAGATAATTATCTGAGGTAAAGCCTTTACTGCGAAAATACAATAGTTTATACAGTTAATGATAAAGGGTTAAAGTATTTTTCTTTATATTAAAACATCCCATCATAATTTTTAATAACAAATTGTTGTTATGTTCTAAACACCAACCTCACCATGAAAATATTAGTTATACTAAATTACTTCAAATTTTGGATTATTTTCAAAATTAATTAATACTCATAGCCAGTCTCTTTCATTGGAAAAATGGTAATGAAAGGGTTAAATCAGCTGACATATCAAGTCCACTACCCAAGGGAGCAATGTATGTGTGTATGTATGTGTGTGTGTGTGTGTGTGTGTGTGTGTGTGTGTGTGTGTGTGTGTGCGCGCGTGTGTGTGTGTGCGCGCGTGTGTGTGTGTGTGCACGTATATGTGTGTGTAGGTTTTATTAATGAATCTTAAGGGAAATTTTACCAGAGATAAACTGGTAGTTTATTTAAATACAATATTCCATATTTTGGACCAAAACACCAGCTGTATGATTCCTTCTTTATTTCTATTTTACAGCAAATTATGGAAGGCTTGGAGATATAAAAGCCGTAAACAAACTATATCAAATACCAATTTATCAAGTTCATGTAAGTTGTAATTATACTTTGTTTGTTAATATGAAATTGGTGTCTCGATAAAAATCACTCAGTCCACTGTATAGCATAGTAGTGTTGGTACCATGACAAAAGCACCCTGTAAAGTGGTAGTGCTGGTGAAACAACAAAAAGCACCCAATCCCATCTGTAATGTGGTAGTGCTGGTGCCATGACAAAAGCACCCTGTAAAGTGGTAGTGCTGGTGCCATGACAAAAGCACCCTGTAAAGTGGTAGTGCTGGTGAAACAACAAAAAGCACCCAATCCCATCTGTAATGTGGTAGTGCTGGTGCCATGACAAAAGCACCCTGTAAAGTGGTAGTGCTGATGCCATGACAAAGGCACCCTGTAAAGTGGTAGTGCTGGTGCCATGACAAAAAGCAACAAATCCACTTTGTATGATGGTAGTGCTAATGCAACAACAAAAAGCACCCAGGCCACTGTATGAGTTAATAGTGCAGGTGCCACAACAAAATCATCCTGTAAAGTGGTAGGGCTGATGCCATGAGAAAGACATCCAGTTCACCCAGTAAGGTGTTGGTGACATGACAAAAAGCCCCCAATCCACCTTGTAAAGTGGTAGTGCTGGAGTCAAGATATTATACTTTTAGTGCATGTTGTAATGTGGTTGGTGTTAGGAAGGGCATCAAGCTCTGGAAACCATGCCCCAAACAAAGCATATGAGGAAGATGTGGTCACCTGACCTGTCTATCCTCAGAATTTGACAACCTGTGACATACATAGGAAAATATGGAAAATATATGTTAAATAGATGTGGGTGAGCATGTTTTTGTGTTTGTGTTTCTGAGAATTTCAACTCTTCCATTCTATGGACAACAAGTTATTCTGTCTAGTGGACGCAAAATTTTGTCTGCCATCTTAATTCCAGCAAAATAATTGCAGACATGTTTGGAAAACAAACATCAGTTTAGTTTTTAAGTGCTACAGATAGAGATAAATTAACCAGCTCACAAATACTGGTTAATTTAGCTACAAAATCAGTCAAAAATGTCTTTAAAAGAGGTTAACAAACAATGAATGATTAGATGACGACTGTTTTGATAACTCACAGGGATGTTTCATATATTGGTGCTATTGTTGTAAAAAGTTGTGAAGCATATTTCGGACAGTAATGTTATCTGGAGCAAGAAAAGTCATGGGCCTTGAGTAATGTAAAATGGAGCAAGACAAGTCATGTGAGAGATAGTAAAATAGCTGCAGCATGATTTGAACTCTTGACTATGTTATCAGTCTTTTAACATCTTAATCTCATAACAATTCTAATTAACATTCACTATGATAATCAGTACTCACTGTTTTGTATTCCATATTACATCTGTCTCTAATTATTCTCTAAATAATTCTACTTTTCTATGACAAACAGTGCACATTTATTTAATGATTCTCATATAACTAATTCAGCTAATGTGATGATGTTTATGTTTCACTGATGAGGTCATTATAAGCCTGAAGTATGTTCAAAGTTATCTTCTGTACTTGCTGAAATAACTAATATAATAACAGTCATTGACAATTGAAGGTCTGTTGCTTAGCGGTTAATCTGTTCAGCTCATAATCGTAAGATCATAAATTAGATTCTTGGATCAGATGGGGCATTATGTCCTTGAGCAAGACATTCATTTCATGCTGTCCAAGTCCATTCAGCTGGAAAAAATATGTTGCACCTGTAATTCAAGGGATCAGCCTTGTCATGCATTGAGTCATGCTGAATCTCTCTGAGAACTAGGTTTAGGGTGCATGTGTCTGTAGAATGCTCAGCCACTTACACATAAATTTCACAAGTAAACAGTTCTGCCGATTGAGTCCACTGGAGCACTTATCAGAAAGGAGAAGGTCAACAACAACAACAATCATTAACTAATTATTTGTTGCATGATTATTTCAAGTTAGCTTTTTAATGTTCTTTTCATTAATCAAATTTCTTTAGCTTCAGGAGACTTAACTTCTGTTCAGTCTGATTACCTCCAGCCAATTGCTACAACATTAAACCAACAAAATATTTTGATGTATGTTCAACAGAGGAAGATAGAGTTAGAACCCTTTTCAAAAGAGTTTTCTGTAAGTCACAACTATTGCAATTTTCTTTAAATTTTAGATTTAAAAAGTTTCCTTCGAAAATATTCCTCAAAATATTTGAAAATCTTCATCAAAACATTCTTAAAACATTTTCTCAAAAATTTTTCAAAACTTCATAAAATAAAGATTTTTGAAACATTTTGAGAAAAATCGAAAAGAAAAAAAAGAATCGGGGGAATATTTTAAAGGAAAGTTTAGAAAAAAATTTGAAGAAATCTTTTCAAAAAATTTAAAGTAAATTTTTTTGAAAATTTTTTAGATAATTTTGACTAAAATGAAAACTATAGACGAATTACAGGTCTCCCAATGATGTACAAAGCCCTCTGAGAAAGGTTTTAGGGAAATCTTTGGGAAAAGTTGTGAAATATTTTGAGAAAAACTTTGAAAAAGATTTTGATGAAAAGCTTTGAAAAATTTTAGTGAAGATTTCTGAAAAATGTTGAGAAAACTTTTGAGAAAACTTTTGAGAACATTTTGATGAATGATTTTTTTTCAGAAATTTTTGTTTCATGGGTAACTGACAAATTCTACTGCTGCATAATCTGAACAATCATTTTGTTCCCTGTCATTTTCTCTTCCCTGTGGCCTCCTTCACCATCACCACCACATCCCTATTATCTCCACTATGATCACTGAAAGAAATTTGAAGTAGTTTCTATTCAAACATGCATTAGAAAAAATATATATAAGATATTTAACTCGAGAGTATTAAGTTTGAAAGCTATGATATATATATATATCATCATCATCATCACCATTTTACATTCATTTTTCCACGCTAGCATGGGTTAAACGGGTTGTCCTGCTGTGGGCAGTGTCCGGTCAGCTGACCTTGTCTTGCTCATATGCAGATTGGAGCACTCGACGAAGTGCACAGGTTGGTTTGGTTACTCCGGAGTAATGTAAAATAAAATAAAATAAATAAGTCAAATGTTTAAAATTTGGCTTCGTTTATTACTGCTATATATATTTTGGTGACAGCCATCTTTGGCTGTGACCCCTTCAGGCAGTTCGAATTAGTATGGTAGAGACGAGTACACATGTTCTTGAGGTGTATAACTTTGTCAATACTCTGATATGCCCAGTTCCTGGTTGGGTTGTTATATGATTCCAGTTCCTCAGTGAAATAACAACCCAACCAGGAACTGGGCATATCAGAGTATTGACGAAGTTAAACACCTCAACAACATGTGTACTCATCTCTACCACACTAATTCGGACTGCCTGAAGAGGTCACAGCCAAAGATGGCTGTCACCGAAATATATATAGCAGTAATAAACGAAGCCAAATTTTAAACATTTGACTTATTTATTTTATTTTATTTTATATATATATATGTATATATGAGTTAAAAAGTGACAAAAGCACTGTGTGTTTACTAATAAATATTATTTAGAAAATGTGAGAGAAACACAAACATAAACACAAGGACAATTCCCATTTGTCGACTAAGTGATGAGTATATATATATATATATATATATATATCCAGGGAGTGTAACTTGGAGTTACTGTAGGTTCACCCGGTGAGCACTCGATGTTTAGATTCACTTCAGTGTCGAGGTGTAGAGCTAGACAGAGTGTATTATAGTGAAATAAGATAACAAGGACGATTGGTTACTCCTAATAAATGTAATGAAGGAGTAACCAATCATCCTTGTTATCTTATTTCTCTATATATCATCATCATCATCATTTCATTTTACGTCCGCTTTTTCCCTGCTTGCAAGGGTGGGACGGGAACTGATTCTGGCTTGATTTCTACAGCTGGATGCCCTTCCTAACACCAACCTCATTTACAGTGAGTGCTGGGTGCTTTTTTGCCGTGGCACCTCCACGACCACTTTGCAGTGGAATGATATGGACCCCAGTCCCTATCATCTCATTTCTACAGCTGAGTAAACTGGAGCAATGTGAAATAAAGTGTCTTGCTCAAGGAAACAACACATCACCCGGTCTGAGAATTGAACTCACAACCTTTCGATTGCAAGACCAATGCTCTAACCACTAAGCCATATGCCTCCTTATATATATATAAATACATACATACTTGCAAATAACAATATATATCTGTTGATATTTCCTATTCATTTATAAATTTTTGTTTCTGTTTCAGGATCTGCCATATACTGTTTCTTTTCCATGTATAGAAGCAAAAAAGCCTGAAAATAAGCACAAAAATCGTTTCAATTGCTTACTTCCTTGTAAGTTGTTTTTATATTTCTATATTTTCTTTTTTTTTTCTTCATATTTTCTTTTTTTGTTTTGTCTAGTAGGAAGTAACTATATGTTTGTATCAAATATGCATAAACACACACATGCATGTAGATTTATACACACACATGCATGTAGATTTATACACACACATACATTTCATCCCCATCATCATCACTGTTTAATGTCCATTTTTTTCCATGCTTGCATGGGTTAGACAGGTCGTCCACGCCAGGCGTCAAGTCTTGCCAGGGTTGGCCATGTTGCACCTTACTCCGGCAAGGACTGTAAATTTGGCTGGGTATTTAACAGCTGGATGACCTTCCTAACACCAACCACGTTTACAGTGTGGAACATTTATATATCTATATATTAATACGCTATTTATATATCTATATATTAATACGCTATTTATATATCTATATATTAATATGCTATTTATATATCTATATATTAATACGCTATTTATATATCTATATATTAATACGCTATTTATATATCTATATATTAATATGCTATTTATATATCTATATATTATCTCTGTGCTCCTGAGGAGAAGGGTTGCACACTTTTTTTCGGGGGTGTGTGCGACCCCCCAAGGCGGGAGGATTTTGTTATAAATTTTATTTTGTTATATTTTATTTTATTTTTATATTTTGTTATTGCCTCCTCCTTATTGAGGACGCCTTTTTATGTAAACTACCCCCATTGTACTTGTCCCACTTTTTGATGCCTTGGTGGCAAATAAAAAGAAAATTATATATTAATACGCTATTTATATATCTATATATTAATATGCTATTTATATATCTATATATTAATACGCTATTTATATATCTATATATTAATACGCTATTTATATATCTATATATTAATATGCTATTTATATATCTATATATTAATACGCTATTTATATATCTATATATTAATACGCTTATACCTACATACCGTACGTCCGACCGTGTGTGTCACGCTTTCAGTAATTACATAGTAATTTATCTAGAGAATAAGAGAAACAGAGTTGAACAGCGACGAAATGCCATAATTGAAGAGCAGCCTTTGAGCAAGGGCGATGAACAGTGTAAGAGTTAAAGTGATACCCCAAAACGAATCCAACCATGGCCTCAGAAGGGGAATCACCTTTACTAGAAACATTGTATATATAGGGAACGGCTTTAAGGGATGTTTTTTATGTGTACTTTTATGAAATTAATTTTTAATAAACTTACATTAATATACTTAAAATAAAGGAAAATATAATTGTTTATTCACCAAAATACTGCAAATCAAACAACTTTGATTAACTGATAAATATTCATTGGACAATATTTAAATTTCAAAAATATCCGTGAATTTTTTCATGGGTCCAGCTAGTATATAATAATTATGCACACACATGTATGCATGCGCGTATGTGTCAGCACGTATTAGTATATATGCTGAATAAGACCCGTCCCACCCTTGCAAGCAGGGAAAAGGGGACGTAAAATGATGATGATGATGATGATGATGATTATGATGATGATGTGTCTAAGCAGATTTTAAAGGAAATAACTCTGTGCCTCCTTCACCTGTCGAGACCTTAATTTTAAAACAAAAGAGGTTGGGAAAAAATAATTAAAAACCACTTCTGGCAAGTATGGTATAGCAAGTCAAATCGGACATGAGAATATTTCTTTAATTTTCCTCGGAAGAAGAGATATTAATCTCAAAATATCAGGATATATGAATAAATTAAGATAAAAAAAACACCCCTTGTTTCTTACAACTTGATTATTTTCCGTCCAATCTGCATTGTCGTGGCTTTCAAACTTCGAGGTCTTTATAATAATAATAATAATAATAATAATAATAATAATAATAATAATAACAGGACTTAAAGTGGGAGGTAAAAAGGATTTGGAACTGCCATGAAGTAAAGTGGTCCCGATTGTCATAGGCGCACTAGGTACTATCTCAAAAAATGTCCAGGGATGGTTAAAGAAAATTGGCCCCAACACGCTTTTTGGAACCCCCCGCCGATACATCCTGAATATCTGAGGCTGCAGGTAGTGGCTTGATATTCATTTCAACAAACTTTCCAGTTAACTAACATCAATGACTGAGACTCAAAGAACAATAATCTCTGATAGTGGGAAACCTATGAACCTAAAATTTGTAGACAGGAAAAAGTTAAAAGAAACAACAGCTAAGGTAAACAAAGTCATCCCATACCTTGAGGCGAGGAACCTTCACCAATGCAACAATATCCTCAAAGCAACCGCAAATGCTGTGAGGAAATTACTTGGCATAAAAACGAGAGGAAACAACAAACAAGAAAGATCAGAACCTTGGTGGAAGAAATGACTGAATGGTCAAATCAAGGAAATGAGAAAAGACATTGGAAAGCTTGAGTCCCTACTGAATGGGACATTACAAAACATAGACACTAAAGATAGATTGAAAATAAAATACAAAACTAGGCGGAAAAAGCTAAATATTATCATAGAGGAACTGAAGCAACGCATTGTAGCAAAAAGTGCAAAGATTAGGCGGTATGAGAACAGAGTTAGTCAGTATAGACAGAACCGCATGTTTGACAACAACCAAAAGATGTTGTTTGGACAGCTTTAATAGAAAGAAAGAGGCAACGACGTGATCCCTGAGGCAGAACAGACTGGAGAGGAAAATGGGAGCAGGATGTTGAACATAATAGTCAGGCAGTGTGGATTGAGACAGTTCAAAAAGAGATTAGTGAACAAGCACACCAACAAACTGATTTGAGTATCACAGTTGAAACTCTTAAAGGGCAGGCCAAAAAACTAACCAACTGGAAATCACCAGGCCCAAATGGTGTGCAAGGGTATTGGATTAAAAATATAACATCCCTCCACCCGAAACTGACAACCATGTTCAATGACTGTTTGATGTCGGGTGAAGTACCAGAGTGGTTGACAAAAGATACCACAGTTCTGGTAATCAAGGGGTAATGATGTAACCAACATTATTATTATTATTATTATTATTATTATTATTGATTGAAGGGTGGTGGATTGGCAGTATTGGTAGAGGGTTGGACGCCATGCTTTCCAGTATAGTTACGTCCCTTTACGATCTGAGTTCAAATCACGCTGAGTTCAAATCACGCCTTTCATCCTTACGAGGTCGATAAAATAAAGTACCAGTAATGCACTGGGTAATTGCTGGCCTTGTGCCTAAAGTAGAAACAATTATTATTATTGATTACATTTTGCCTATCCTGGTTGTGCATTTAATAAAAATTTTGTCAAACTATTTGTAAAGATTAAATGATTAAATGTTATATATATATGTGTGTGTAAATGTTATATATATATGTGTGTGTAAATGTTATATATATATATGTGTGTGTAAATGTTATATATATATGTGTGTGTAAATGTTATATATATATATATGTGTGTGTGTGTAAATGGGCTGATCAGCCTCATTTGCATATGAAGCTGTATAAGTGGGCTCAACTTAGAATAGAATTAGAATTTAGCTTCGACATGACTGTATACAAATATGTATGTGAATTTTGTATATCTAAAATATTGCATATTTTAAAATAAACGTTTTGAAAGCCACAGCTATGAATAAAAGACTGTCAGTCAGCGCCACCAAGTGGTGTCCAGCAGAAGCAGGGGGGGGGGGTAACTGTCTATGCATTTCAGACTTAAAGGTTCTCATCAGGACAATGCTTGTGTGTGTTTGTGTGTGTGTGTTTGTGTGTGTATGTGTGTGTGTGTTTGTGTGTGTATGTGTGTGTGTTTGTGTGTGTGTGTTTGTGTGTGTATGTGTGTGTGTGTGTTTGTGTGTATGTGTTTGTGCGTGTATGTGTGTGTGTGTTTGTGTGTATGTGTGTGTGGGTTTCTGTGTGTGTGTTTGTGTGTGTGTGGGTTTCTGTGTGTTTGTGTGTGCCTGTGTGTTTGTGTGTGTTTGTGTGTGCCTGTGTGTTTGTGTGTGTTTGTGTGTGCCTGTGTGTGTGTGTGTGTGTGTGTGTGTGTGTGTGTGTGTGTGTGTGTGTGTGTGTGTGTGTGTGTGTGTGTGTGTCTGTGTGTTTGTATGTGTGTGTGTATTTGTGTGTGTGTACCCTAATAATATTAATAATTAGTGAAAGGAAATTTTTGGAAGCTAATTAATAAAAAAAAACAAAAAACCAATGTTGTTTATATTTTCTTCTTCTGGTTGTTTGACTCTATTTGTTATATCTATTAGACTCTATTTGTTATATCTATTAGACTCTATTTGTTATATCTATTAGACTCTATTTGTTATATCTATTAGAGTCTATCTGTTATATCTATTAGACTCTATTTGTTATATCTATTAGACTCTATCTGTTATATCTATTAGAGTCTATCTGTTATATCTATTAGACTCTATTTGTTATATCTATTAGAGTCTATTTGTTATATCTATTAGACTCTATTTGTTATATCTATTAGAGTCTATTTGTTATATCTATTAGACTCTATTTGTTATATCTATTAGAGTCTATTTGTTATATCTATTAGACTCTATTTGTTATATCTATTAGAGTCTATCTGTTATATCTATTAGACTCTATCTGTTATATCTATTAGAGTCTATTTGTTATATCTATTAGAGTCTATTTGTTATATCTATTAGACTCTATTTGTTATATCTATTAGAGTCTATTTGTTATATCTATTAGAGTCTATTTGTTATATCTATTAGACTCTATTTGTTATATCTATTAGACTCTATTTGTTATATCTATTAGAGTCTATTTGTTATATCTATTAGAGTCTATTTGTTATATCTATTAGACTCTATTTGTTATATCTATTAGAGTCTATTTGTTATATCTATTAGAGTCTATTTGTTATATCTATTAGACTCTATTTGTTATATCTATTAGAGTCTATTTGTTATATCTATTAGAGTCTATTTGTTATATCTATTAGACTCTATTTGTTATATCTATTAGAGTCTATTTGTTATATCTATTAGACTCTATTTGTTATATCTATTAGACTCTATTTGTTATATATATTAGAGTCTATTTGTTATATCTATTAGACTCTATTTGTTATATCTATTAGACTCTATTTGTTATATCTATTAGACTCTATTTGTTATATCTATTAGACTCTATTTGTTATATCTATTAGAGTCTATTTGTTATATCTATTAGACTCTATTTGTTATATCTATTAGACTCTATTTGTTATATCTATTAGAGTCTATTTGTTATATCTATTAGACTCTATTTGTTATATCTATTAGACTCTATTTGTTATATCTATTAGAGTCTATTTGTTATATCTATTAGACTCTATTTGTTATATCTATTAGACTCTATTTGTTATATCTATTAGACTCTATTTGTTATATCTATTAGACTCTATTTGTTATATCTATTAGAGTCTATTTGTTATATCTATTAGAGTCTATCTGTTATATCTAACTATTACACAAACCTATTGACTCACAGCATATGACATATTTTCATAGTTTTCTATATTGTTATTTTCAATTCAGATGATCATTCTCGCATTGTATTAAAAGCTGATGAATATTCTACATCTGATTACATAAATGCCTCTTTTATTGACGTAAGTTACTTTGGTATTCCTTCAATTTCTCTCTTTCTGGTACTTTTCATTCATTGAATGATATATATATATTTCACCGTATTTTTTGACTAAAGAAATTTTATCCTGATAATTGGATTTAGAACTCTCAGATAAATGGAAAAAGATGAGTATTGACGTACGTCAATACTCATTTTTTTCCATTTATCTGAGGGTTCTAAACCCCATTATCAGGATTAAATTTCTTTAGTCAAAAAATACGGTGAAAGCTATTCTATTTTCTAATTTCAAACCTGATCACTGTTTCAAAACATACTTACTTATCATATATATATATATATATATGTGTGTGTGTGTGTGTGTTAAGTATTTCCAAAGAAAAAGCAAAGGAAAAAAGAGTGCTCTATGTATAAAACAGAGCTATTTAATATATTTTCATATACTCGTAACCCCTCTTTCTGATGAGCGAACTAGACGTATGTTGATATTGTCTAGGGTCCTGAAACCTTTGGTAATGGAGTAGTTATATACCGTGTTGTTCACTTTCTAATTAAATATGTATGTATATATATATACATATATATATATATATATATATATATATATATATATGTATGTATATATATATATACATATATATATATATATATATATATATATATATATAATATAAGATCAAAAGATGGTTAAAGGAGTTCCATGTATTTTATTATGCGCATTTCAAAAACAAACATCATCATGTGATGATATTTGTGTTTTCATCAGATAAAACAGGAGAACATGATATGAAGGCTAAAAAACACTTGTGGATAGTGCAGTTTTAAATCAACATATATATATATATATATATATATATATATATATATATATATATATATATATATATATATCTTCTAGGGTGGGTAGAATTCCCGAGATCCATGGACGAGTTCTCTCCAGCGGTCTCTGTCCCTCATTATCGGTGCCATGTCCTGCGTCTCCAACAGACCAGTGTCTGTCCTTACGGCGCATCAACATACGTTAACCTTGGTCTTCCTCTTCCAGTGTGTCCATGTAGGGGCTGCTGTACGGGTCTGAGACTTGGACACTGACCAAGAGACTCACTCAGATGGTGGATGGGTGCTACACGAGAATGCTGAGGATGGCTCTGAACATTAATCGGTATACACTGAGGATGAAAAACTCAGAGTTGTACGGGAGCCTCCCAAAAGTCAGTTCAAAAGTGATACAGAGGAGACTGACGTTAGCTGGACATGCTCACCGACATCCAGAGGAGTTGATATATATATATATATTTATTTCACATTGCTCCAGTTTACTCAGCTGTAGAAATGAGATGATAGGGACTGGGGTCCCTATCATTCCACTGCAAAGTGGTCGTGGAGGTGCCACGGCAAAAACCACCCATCACTCACTGTAAATGAGGTTGGTGTTAGGAAGGGCATCCAGCTGTAGAAATCAAGCCAGAATCAGTTCCCGTCCCACCCTTGCAAGCAGGGAAAAGTGGACGTAAAATGATGATGATGATGATGATGATGATGATATATATTTATATATATATATATATATATATATATATGTGTGTATGTAAAAGGTGAACAGAAATAACAACACGATCGGTACAGTATATGGAAGGTATATATTAGGTTAACGCTTGATATAGCAGGAAGAGGGTCTTAACGTTTTGGACGCTAGTCCTTCATCAGAAGAAAGGATGAAAAATAAAATAGATTGAGGAGACGGGCGGGATGGAATTGGAAAAAATGTCTTTAGATAAAAATAATAGGTCCATTCATGTTGACATCTCTTGCAAAACTGTTGGTGCTGGTGTTTGGCCATTAATCGCTCGTATACATGAAACTGGCCTATCTGCTGATATGAAAATCTGGCTGATCAGTGGATCTGCTAATATGCAGATCTGACTGATTAGGCAGTCTGCTAATATGCAAATCAGGTCGATCAGTCACTGTATATTTTAAAAAATATCATATATTTTCATTAGCTCTGACAGTTGGCAGGTAAGCACTACACAGCACTGATGAAGGGTAATCCCCCAGAAACATTAGTGTCTCAGTTCTGTTTATACGCCAACACAAGATCAAGAATGACGGGGTCATTCTACTGACATGGCTTTAAAGAGGCTGTTTGTATGATTTTAAACGAATCGAATATTATTATTAATATTTGAAAATCTCAGATTACATTTATTGTATTCAGCCATATAGAGCGATAAACTATTTGTTAGTCTTACTCAGATTTATATATATACTCAGATTTATATATATATATATATATATATATATATATATATATATATATATATATATATATATATAAATCTGAGTATGTGTTGGTTAGTTACAGGGTAGAGCACTCAATGAAGTCCGCAGGTGGGTTTGTTTACTCCAGAGTAATTTAAAAACAAGAAGTGAATGCCTCAAAGTCCATTGTCCGATGTTCTACCGATTTTGCCAATCCACAAATAATAATAATGATAATACATACAAATGAAACTTATTGCTTTAAAATAAATGATATATTTTGATGTCTTCCTTTCAGAACAAGAGATATATTTCAACACAAGGTATTTTAAACTTTATCTCGCCTTTTCTTTATCTCTTTATATATCTTATTTTCATTTTATCTACCATATTTCCCGGCATCGAACACGCTACTTTGCCCCTAAAAAAAGTCTAAAAAATCTACCATGTTCCTGGAGGACGAAGGTTGTTTATTATTTTTTTTTTAATTTGTGGTTGTTAAAATTAGGGTGTGTCCTCAGGGACGAAGTGTCTCTGGTGCCAGGAAATTCGGTACTTATTTTATCATACCTCTCTTTTATACTCTTTATTTCTTTACATATCTACCTACCTACTTACCTAGTTACCTACCTACCCACCTACCTACCCACCTACCTACCTACTTACCTAACTACCTCCCTACCTAGTTACCTACCAACATACCTACCTACATAGTTACCTACCTACCTACCTACTTACCTACCAACTTACCTACCTATCTACATACCAGCCTACCTACCTACCTATCTACATACCTACCTCCCTCCCTTCCTACCTACCTACCTACCTACCTACCCATCTACCTACCTACTTACCTACCTACCTATCTACCCACCTACCCACCTACCTACCTACCTACTTACCTACCTACCTATCTACTTACCTACCTACCTACCTACAAACCTACCTACCTATCTACGGACAACTTCCAGAAGTCCCTGGCCTGGCAGTGCTACCGAGGGGCTTTACCCGTTCGAGAAAGGCTCTACAGACACGGGCGCCCGGGTAGGGACCCCGCCAAAAAGATCTGTCCCAGATGCGTGTGCGACGAGGAAACCGTTGCACACGCATTAGTACACTGCTCGGGCGTAGCCGATCTGTGGGGCTATGTCGAACAACTGCTGTCAAGGGTGGGACCGATCCGGTTGACCACCGAGTCTATTGTAATGATCAAGCCGCCTCCCCCCTTCAAAGATGAAGCAGAGGCGGTGTTTCTGTGCGTAATAGCCATGGCGAAAGAGGTTGTATGGTGGACGCGTCTGAAAGGACTGAGGTCGGGCACCTTTCTCTCTGGCCAACAACTGGTCCGTTTCTTCCGATATCATTTCGGAAGAAGGATCAGGATGGAGAGAGAGGTGCTGCACCCCAGCCGTTTCTATGAAAGATGGGTGAAAGTGGCGAGAATGGCCCGTGTGAATGGGCCTTCACTCTACATCAGACTATAGGTGAGGAAGATGAAAGACCAAGGGAGCACCCCTTCTCTGTGCTCCTGAGGAGAAGGGTTGCACACTTTTTTCGGGGGTGTGTGCGACCCCCCAAGGCGCCTCCTCTCTATTGAGGATTTTGTTAAAAATTTTATTTTTTGTTATATCTTATTTTATTTTTATATTTTGTTATTGCCTTCTCCTTATTGAGGACGCCTTTTTGTGTAAACTCCCCCCTTTGTACTTGTCCCACTTTTGATGCCCTAGTGGCAAATAAAAGAAATATATCTACTTACCTACCTACCTACCTACAAACCTACCTACCTACTTACCTATCTACTTACCTACCTACCTACCTCCCTACCTACCTACCCACCTACCTACCTACTTACCTACCTACCTACCTACCTACCTACCTAACTACCTACCCACCTACCTACCCACCTACCTATCTACTTACCTACCTACCAACCTACCTACCTACCTACCTACCCACCTACCTATCTACTTACCTACCTACCTACCTACCTACCTCCCTACCTCCCTACCTACCCACCTACCTATCTACTTACCTACCTACCTACCTACCTACCTACCTACCTACCTACCTACCTACCTACCCACCTACCTATCTACTTACCTACCTACCAACCTACCTACCTACCTACCTACCTACCCACGTACCTACCTACTTACCTACCTACCTACCTACCTATTTACCTCCCTACCTACCTACCTACCCACCTACCTATCTACTTACCTACCTACCTCCCTACCTCCCTAGCTACCTACCTACCCACCTACCTACCTACCTACCTACCTACCTACCCAATTACCTATCTACTTACCTACCTACCTACCCACCTACCTACCTACTTACCTACCACCTACCTACCTACCTACCTACCTACCTACCTACCTACCCACCTACCTACCTACCTACCTACCTACCTACCTACCTACCTACCTACCTACCCACCTACCTACCTACCTACCTACCTACCTACCTACCCACCTACCTACCTACCTACCTACCTACCTACCTACCCACCTACCTATCTACCTACCTACCTACCTACCTAGCTACCTACCTACCTACCTACATACCTACCTACCTACCTACCTACCCACGTACCTACCTACTTACCTACCTACCTACCTACCTATTTACCTCCCTACCTACCTACCTACCCACCTACCTATCTACTTACCTACCTACCTCCCTACCTCCCTAGCTACCTACCTACCCACCTACCTACCTACCTACCTACCTACCTACCCAATTACCTATCTACTTACCTACCTACCTACCCACCTACCTACCTACTTACCTACCACCTACCTACCTACCTACCTACCTACCTACCTACCCACCTACCTACCTACCTACCTACCTACCTACCTACCTACCTACCTACCCACCTACCTACCTACCTACCTACCTACCTACCTACCCACCTACCTACCTACCTACCTACCTACCTACCTACCCACCTACCTATCTACCTACCTACCTACCTACCTACCTACCTACATACCTACCTACCTACCTACCTACCTACCTACCTCCCTACCTACCCACCTACCTACCTCCCTACCTACCACCTACCTACCTACTTACCTACCTACCTACCTACCTACCTACCTACCTACCTACCTCCCTACCTACCCACCTACCTACCTATCTCCCTACCTACCTACCCACCTACCTACCTACCTCCCTACCTACCTACCTACCTACCCACCTACCTACCTACTTACCTACCACCTACCTACCTACCTACCTACCTACCTACCTACCTACCCACCTACCTACCTACCTACCTACCTACCCACCTACCTACCTACCTACCTACCTACCTACCTACCTACCTACCCACCTACCTATCTACCTACCTACCTACCTACCTAGCTACCTACCTACCTACCTACATACCTACCTACCTACCTACCTACCTCCCTACCTACCCACCTACCTACCTCCCTACCTACCACCTACCTACCTACTTACCTACCTACCTACCTACCTACCTACCTACCTACCTCCCTACCTACCCACCTACCTACCTATCTCCCTACCTACCTACCCACCTACCTACCTACCTCCCTACCTACCTACCTACCTACCCACCTACCTACCTACTTACCTACCTACCTACCTACCTACCTCCCTACCTACCTACCTACCTACCTACCCTGCTACCTACCTACCTACCTACCTACCTACCCACCTACCTACCTACTTACCTACCATCTACCTACCTACTTACCTACCTACCTCCCTCCCTACCTACCTACCTACCTACCTCCCTACCTATCTACCTACCTACCCACCTACCTACCTACTTACCTACCTACCTCCCTCCCTACCTACCTACCTACCTACCTACCCACCTACCTACCTACTTATCTATCTATCTATTATCTATCTGGGATGGACACACGCGTATAACTTGCTGAGTAAGTTCTGTTTAAATTTCTATAGAAATTCTTGTCTGATAACTTTAAATTTTGTACCATTTTGTAGAGGGACTGCCAGGTCAAACTTTGATCTGGTCAGTCTCTCAAAATATTCTGCGCCTTTGGGCGAAATAGTTAAAAAAAGTTTTTTCTTGTTGAAAAGTCAATATTTTTTTAAATGGCCGAAGCTTCTTCACCAAGATTCGAAGGAGGAAGGGGGAAGATGAACTTACAGCTTCCCCCTGCCACTGTCACAGTAGCAGAGGTCAAGAAGATAGGTCAGCCAGAGGAAGAATTCTCTCCACCTGTTAACCGACAACTTGACGTTACCATGGCAACAACCCAAAGAACCAACAGCAACAACAACAACAATGCGACGGTAGAAAACAACACCAATAACAATAACAATAACAACAACAAGACCAATAACGGTGACAACAACAACAATGATAACAACAACACCACCAACGACAACAACAACACAAACAAACAAAATTTCTCCTTCGCCGAGACGACAAGGAAAACCCTCGACTATCTGCCAGTAGATATAACAAAAGCGAAGGAGCTACTGGCGGATGCGAAAAAATATATAGTGTACGGGGAAAATGGTTCATTCACAATCCATTCCCCCCCGGAACTAAAAAGCCAGAGACTCCTAAACACGGTCATGTTTAGGACAATCTCGAACAAAAGTAAAAAACCAGCTCAACCATCACAGAGCGAGATAGAGCTGGTTTTAAAAGACGTCATGAAGGACATCACCTTCATTCAGAAGGATAGACTCTACGGGAGTCTATCCATTCTCATGAAGGACAGGGACACAGCAGTGAAACTGTCCATCAAACCAATCACATCCACCGCATACACCTTCTACCCTACGTACATGGGTAGAAGAACACAAAAAATAAAAATCCACACCATCCTGCCGATTATGGACATATGGTGGGTTTTGACAGGTTTTCTGGACCTGGAGGATGACATGCTGGTGTCCATGGGAAAGGCATCGGGTGACGCGTTCAGTGGAACGAGCCTCGAACTTGTAGTTCAAATGAGGCCCGAAAGGATCGCCCAGATCCCTGAACGCGTCATACTGGATGATCTAACCTTCATCAACATTACCGTTGAGGGTAGACGGCCCTCGTGTTACCTCTGCGGAACCAGAGGTCACCTGAGGGCTGTCTGTCCCCAACTTAATAAGAAAACCCCAATCCTGCCTACACCACCAACAACTGCACAACCAACACAATCACCACAACAACCACTACAAAAACAACCACCACAGCTCAAACCAAAACAAAACAATGTCCAACCCATCCCCTCCACTCAAAAAACAAAAACAATTTCCAAAACACCCGTACCGCAAACACAACCCGAAAATATACCCCTCCCCTCCAACGCGGAAGATGACCCTAGTTCGTCGTCAGACGAGGAGGAGCACTTCCACACAATCAAAAGAAAAAAAAAGAAAACACACCTCAGACACACAAATGAAAAAAACCCCTCCCCAAAACATAACACTGACACAAAAGAGCTCACAACAGCAAACAAAAAACACCACACAAAAACAAAAACATGCATACACATACATAAATACAAGAAACAAAAAACTGTTAAACATTGTGTACAACAACAATCTAATAAAAACACAAGGGCCTAACTTCACCCAGGCAGGGGATTTCCCCCACCTCAAAATGATTAAGGCCCCACAGGACACCTATAAAACTTTAAAAAACAATTTTAAAGAGGACGTGGGTCCCCCCTGCGTCGGGCCCATTAACCGAGTCCTCCTAAAAAACTATCCCACCCCCTCCCCAAACACCCTCACAACTCCAAGCTCCCCAACCACACAACACACTGATGCCCCCACACTTCCACAAACCACCACCCCACCCAACAACCCATCCCCCACCCTAATGGAAATTGTGCAGCCCGATACCCGGGACGCAGAGAGGTAAGTGCCTTTTCTCTTCACCACCAACATGGCTATGCTAAGAGTAGGCTGTTTAAATGCGCGTGGCCTGGGCTCAACTTGGAAGCAAGCAATGCTTCTAAATGACCTCAGGTCACAACGTATAGATGTGATGGTTATTTGCGAGGCCCGGATCAGCAACGTGCGACAGCTGGCCCCCACCTTTGATGACTTTGAGATGCACGCATCTCTCTGTCAGCCTGGAGGTGGGGGTGGAGTTGTCGTTCTGCTGCAAAAACATCTGGGTCTCGCAACACAGATGGTACATTTGGACCCGGAGGGTCGACTAGTGGTTCTGGACCTTGGCAGTGGTAAAGGCGGAGCGTTTAGGTTGGTAGCCGCCTACGGCCCTTTCGGGTCAATGCGGCCGGACTTCTTCCATCGTCTGGAGACTTTTCTAGGGACGTCCCGCTCCTTGCTATTAGTGGGGGACTGGAATGGTATCCTAGATGCACGCTGGGACTACGTAGGGGCCTGCCCCGATAGAGAGGGGTGTAATAGCCTCAAAGGGTTAATCGGTCGATTTGACCTGGCCGATAGATATCGACTAGATTTTCCGACTGCGCCAACCTGGACTTGGGCAAATCGTAGCGGATCATCTAGGTCGTACCTAGATAGGTTCTTAGTTAGAATTAAGGATAAGGACTTTTTAAGTTGTCCAAAAATGCGCATTGTTGGCTATTCAGACCACAAATTAGTGACCTGCATGGTCAACCTTGACAGAACTCATAGACAGGGCCCCGGTTACTGGAAGCTCAACTTGTCCTTGCCGGCAAGTAGAGCCTACAGGAATCGGATTAGTACGTTAGTTAAGGAACGGTTGACTGGAGCGATCGTCAACAGCAGGTGGTGGGTATCTCTAAAGAGAGAGGTTAGAGTAGTCTCGATAGAATTTAGTAAGGTTCTAGCTGCGGATAGGAATAGGAAGGAAAGGGAGCTAATAGATAGAGTAGAAGAGGCAATTAGAAGCGGCGACGTGGCCAGAGTGCTAGCGTCGAGAACGGCTTTGAGCCAGTTTTTCGACGCGAAGCACGAAGGCTGCGTTGTCCGAAGTAAAATACGTGCTCTAGGGAACGAGGGGACCAAAGCTGTTAGCTGGGCCCGCGTGACAGAGGCCAACAGTGGAACTAAATCCACCATCCGGTCTTTGCGAGACCTGGATGGACGGGCGATTCTTGAGCCTAAGCAGATGTGTGAGGCCTTTCAAAGGCACTTTGCCCGACTGTTCGGGAGGGGCGGGGAGCCGGTTGGGAACGTGGACTTCGGTCCATACCTCGACGGCCTGCCGCGCCTCTCGGACAGGGAGGCGAAGTCCTGCGAGGAGCCGATTTCGGCCGCTGAGATAGAGGACGTGCTGAGCCAATGCGGCAAACGCAAATCCCCGGGTCTCGATGGTCTTCCTTACGAATTATATCTAGCTATGCCGGACTTGTTCCCCGATCTCCTCGAGGCGGTCTACTGCAACTGGCAACAGAACGGGAGAATTCCCTGTACTGTGACCAAGGGCGTAGTCACGCTAGTGAGGAAGGACGAGAACAAGGGGGACGAAATAAGTAACTTCAGGCCCATAACACTGCTAAATACAGAGTTACAGATTTTGGCCAAGGTGCTAGCAAAGAGGTTGGCGCTTGTCGTGGGCAACCTGGTGGGAGATGCGCAGACATGCGCTATCCCGTCCAGGTCCATCCATGACAACCTCCACCTCATGCGATACATCATAGAGAGGGTTGGGAACGAACCCGGCTTTGGTGGGGCTCTGATCAACTTGGATCAATCTAAGGCGTTCGATAGGGTCGACCATGGTTACCTGGATGCGGTGCTAGCGGCGGCAGGCTTCGGAGCCGTTTTCAGGGGCTGGATCACTGCTATGCACAGCAGCCGCATCTGCTCTAGGGTCAAGGTGAACGGCTACCTCTCGGAGCCGTTCAAAATCGCGCGGTCCATCCGACAAGGGTGCCCTCTCTCCTCCCTTCTGTATGTATTGACTCTCGAGCCACTACTGCGGAAGTTGGAGTTGTTGCAGGGCATCCCTTTGGAACCGGGATTGCGGAAAGCGGTGTCGGCCTACGCCGATGACGTGACAGTAATGGTGTCGACGGCCTCCGAAATCGAGGCGGTCGGCACCTTACTGGAGGAGTACGAAAAGTTCACAGGGGCTAAGCTGAACCGGGACAAGTCGATCGGTTTGCAACTCGGCACGTGGAGGGGCAGACCGATGCCCTCCGATAGCGTCGTCGGACGCTGGACGGAGGGCCCGGTGAAGTTGCTCGGGGTCTGGTTCGGACCGGACCTCCAGGTGGAGAAAAACTGGGCGGAGGTTACGAACAGAGTGTTTGCACTGACCCAGAAGTGGGCCAGTTGCAAACTATCCCTGAAAGGTCGGGCGGAGGTGGCGAACACCCACATAGCGTCCGTCATCTACTACCGCCTGACCGTAGTGCCCTGCCCAAGGGAAACCCTCACCAAGATGGAGCGCGCGCTCTTCCAATTCCTTTGGAAGAGGCGGGCTCCTATGGTGAGGAGATCCATCTGCTGTCAACACCCTTCGAAAGGAGGGCTGGGGATGCCGTGGCTAATGATGCGTAAACACGCATTAAGGCTACGGCACCTCTACGTATTCCTCACCGGACAACCGGTGTGGGCCTCGTTTGTGAGACGAACCTTTCCCAGACTCGTCTCACTCACCGAGCTGCAATCCTGGGTCAAGCAAAGACCGAGAAAACTGGGCGCCTGGCACACTGAGTGTGCCCAGGCGCTCACCGCCCTCTGGCAGGCGGATCCGGTTATCAGTGGAGACTCCACCGCAACATTCTATAGAGGGCTGGTACGCAGCAGGTGCGACGACGCCCTCGGAGAAGCCCTAGACATGGAGGAGGACGAACTGGCCAGCCTTTTCGGTAGGACATTCAGCCCGGGACCTATGGACAACTTCCAGAAGTCCCTGGCCTGGCAGTGCTACCGAGGGGCTTTACCCGTTCGAGAAAGGCTCTACAGACACGGGCGCCCGGGTAGGGACCCCGCCAAAAAGATCTGTCCCAGATGCGTGTGCGACGAGGAAACCGTTGCACACGCATTAGTACACTGCTCGGGCGTAGCCGATCTGTGGGGCTATGTCGAACAACTGCTGTCAAGGGTGGGACCGATCCGGTTGACCACCGAGTCTATTGTAATGATCAAGCCGCCTCCCCCCTTCAAAGATGAAGCAGAGGCGGTGTTTCTGTGCGTAATAGCCATGGCGAAAGAGGTTGTATGGTGGACGCGTCTGAAAGGACTGAGGTCGGGCACCTTTCTCTCTGGCCAACAACTGGTCCGTTTCTTCCGATATCATTTCGGAAGAAGGATCAGGATGGAGAGAGAGGTGCTGCACCCCAGCCGTTTCTATGAAAGATGGGTGAAAGTGGCGAGAATGGCCCGTGTGAATGGGCCTTCACTCTACATCAGACTATAGGTGAGGAAGATGAAAGACCAAGGGAGCACCCCTTCTCTGTGCTCCTGAGGAGAAGGGTTGCACACTTTTTTCGGGGGTGTGTGCGACCCCCCAAGGCGCCTCCTCTCTATTGAGGATTTTGTTAAAAATGTTATTTTTTGTTATATCTTATTTTATTTTTATATTTTGTTATTGCCTCCTCCTTATTGAGGACGCCTTTTTGTGTAAACTCCCCCCTTTGTACTTGTCCCACTTTTGATGCCCTAGTGGCAAATAAAAGAAATATATCTACTTACCTACCTACCTACCTACAAACCTACCTACCTACTTACCTATCTACTTACCTACCTACCTACCTCCCTACCTACCTACCCACCTACCTACCTACTTACCTACCTACCTACCTACCTACCTAACTACCTACCCACCTACCTACCCACCTACCTATCTACTTACCTACCTACCAACCTACCTACCTACCTACCTACCCACCTACCTATCTACTTACCTACCTACCTACCTACCTACCTCCCTACCTCCCTACCTACCCACCTACCTATCTACTTACCTACCTACCTACCTACCTACCTACCTACCTACCTACCTACCTACCTACCTACCTACCCACCTACCTATCTACTTACCTACCTACCAACCTACCTACCTACCTACCTACCTACCCACGTACCTACCTACTTACCTACCTACCTACCTACCTATTTACCTCCCTACCTACCTACCTACCCACCTACCTATCTACTTACCTACCTACCTCCCTACCTCCCTAGCTACCTACCTACCCACCTACCTACCTACCTACCTACCTACCTACCCAATTACCTATCTACTTACCTACCTACCTACCCACCTACCTACCTACTTACCTACCACCTACCTACCTACCTACCTACCTACCTACCTACCTACCTACCCACCTACCTACCTACCTACCTACCTACCTACCTACCTACCTACCTACCCACCTACCTACCTACCTACCTACCTACCTACCTACCCACCTACCTACCTACCTACCTACCTACCTACCTACCCACCTACCTATCTACCTACCTACCTACCTACCTAGCTACCTACCTACCTACCTACATACCTACCTACCTACCTACCTACCTACCTACCTCCCTACCTACCCACCTACCTACCTCCCTACCTACCACCTACCTACCTACTTACCTACCTACCTACCTACCTACCTACCTACCTACCTACCTCCCTACCTACCCACCTACCTACCTATCTCCCTACCTACCTACCCACCTACCTACCTACCTCCCTACCTACCTACCTACCTACCCACCTACCTACCTACTTACCTACCACCTACCTACCTACCTACCTACCTACCTACCTACCTACCCACCTACCTACCTACCTACCTACCTACCTACCCACCTACCTACCTACCTACCTACCTACCTACCTACCTACCTACCCACCTACCTATCTACCTACCTACCTACCTACCTAGCTACCTACCTACCTACCTACATACCTACCTACCTACCTACCTACCTCCCTACCTACCCACCTACCTACCTCCCTACCTACCACCTACCTACCTACTTACCTACCTACCTACCTACCTACCTACCTACCTCCCTACCTACCCACCTACCTACCTATCTCCCTACCTACCTACCCACCTACCTACCTACCTCCCTACCTACCTACCTACCTACCCACCTACCTACCTACTTACCTACCTACCTACCTACCTACCTCCCTACCTACCTACCTACCTACCTACCCTGCTACCTACCTACCTACCTACCTACCTACCCACCTACCTACCTACTTACCTACCATCTACCTACCTACTTACCTACCTACCTCCCTCCCTACCTACCTACCTACCTACCTCCCTACCTATCTACCTACCTACCCACCTACCTACCTACTTACCTACCTACCTCCCTCCCTACCTACCTACCTACCTACCTACCCACCTACCTACCTACTTACCTACCTACCTCCCTACCTACCTACCTACCTACCTCCCTACCTACCTACCTACCTACCTACCTACCCTGCTACCTACCTACCTACCTACCTACCTACCCACCTACCTACCTACTTACCTACCACCTACCTACCTACTTACCTACCTACCTCCCTCCCTACCTACCTACCTCCCTACCTATCTACCTACCTACCCACCTACCTACCTACTTACCTACCTACCTCCCTCCCTACCTACCTACCTACCTACCTACCTACCTACCTACCCACCTACCTACCTACTTACCTACCTACCTACCTACAAACCTACCTACCTACCTACCCACCTACCTACCTACCTACCTACCTACCTACCTACCTACCTACCCACCGCCGCGCCTCTCGGACAGGGAGGCGAAGTCCTGCGAGGAGCCGATTTCGGCCGCTGAGATAGAGGACGTGCTGAGCCAATGCGGCAAACGCAAATCCCCGGGTCTCGATGGTCTTCCTTACGAATTATATCTAGCTATGCCGGACTTGTTCCCCGATCTCCTCGAGGCGGTCTACTGCAACTGGCAACAGAACGGGAGAATTCCCTGTACTGTGACCAAGGGCGTAGTCACGCTAGTGAGGAAGGACGAGAACAAGGGGGACGAAATAAGTAACTT
Organism: Eledone cirrhosa; assembly: GCA_964016885.1. NCBI lineage: Eukaryota > Metazoa > Mollusca > Cephalopoda > Octopoda > Eledonidae > Eledone > Eledone cirrhosa. The sequence goes on along the minus strand of OZ024754.1, from coordinate 14,072,493 downwards.
CAGGCCCATAACACTGCTAAATACAGAGTTACAGATTTTGGCCAAGGTGCTAGCAAAGAGGTTGGCGCTTGTCGTGGGCAACCTGGTGGGAGATGCGCAGACATGCGCTATCCCGTCCAGGTCCATCCATGACAACCTCCACCTCATGCGATACATCATAGAGAGGGTTGGGAACGAACCCGGCTTTGGTGGGGCTCTGATCAACTTGGATCAATCTAGGGCGTTCGATAGGGTCGACCATGGTTACCTGGATGCGGTGCTAGCGGCGGCAAGCTTCGGACCCGTTTTCAGGGGCTGGATCACTGCTATGCACAGCAGCCGCATCTGCTCTAGGGTCAAGGTGAACGGCTATCTCTCGGAGCCGTTCAAAATCGCGCGGTCCATCCGACAAGGGTGCCCTCTCTCCTCCCTTCTGTATGTGTTGACTCTCGAGCCACTACTGCGGAAGTTGGAGTTGTTGCAGGGCATCCCTTTGGAACCGGGATTGCGGAAAGCGGTGTCGGCCTACGCCGATGACGTGACAGTAATGGTGTCGACGGCCTCCGAAATCGAGGCGGTCGGCACCTTACTGGAGGAGTACGAAAAGTTCACAGGGGCTAAGCTGAACCGGGACAAGTCGATCGGTTTGCAACTCGGCACGTGGAGGGGCAGACCGATGCCCTCCGATGGCGTCGTCGGACGCTGGACGGAGGGCCCGGTGAAGTTGCTCGGGGTCTGGTTCGGACCGGACCTCCAGGTGGAGAAAAACTGGGCGGAGGTTACGAACAGGGTGTTTGCACTGACCCAGAAGTGGGCCAGTTGCAAACTATCCCTGAAAGGTCGGGCGGAGGTGGCGAACACCTATATAGCGTCCGTCATCTACTACCGCCTGACCGTAGTGCCCTGCCCAAGGGAAACCCTCGCCAAGATGGAGGCGCGCTCTTCCAATTCCTTTGGAAGAGGCGGGCTCCTATGGTGAGGAGATCCATCTGCTGTCAACACCCTTCGAAAGGAGGGCTGGGGATGCCGTGGCTAATGATGCGTAAACACGCATTAAGGCTACGCACCTCTACGTATTCCTCACCGGACAACCGGTGTGGGCCTCGTTTGTGAGACGAACCTTTCCCAGACTCGTCTCACTCACCGAGCTGCAATCCTGGGTCAAGCAAAGACCGAGAAAACTGGGCTCCTGGCACACTGAGTGTGCCCAGGCGCTCACCGCCCTCTGGCAGGCGGATCCGGTTATCAGTGGAGACTCCACCGCAACATTCTATAGAGGGCTGGTACGCAGCAGGTGCGACGACGCCCTCGGAGAAGCCCTAGACATGGAGGAGGACGAACTGGCCAGCCTTTTCGGTAGGACATTCAGCCCGGGACCTATGGACAACTTCCAGAAGTCCCTGGCCTGGCAGTGCTACCGAGGGGCTTTACCCGTTCGAGAAAGGCTCTACAGACACGGGCGCCCGGGTAGGGACCCCGCCAAAAAGATCTGTCCCAGATGCGTGTGCGACGAGGAAACCGTTGCACACGCATTGGTACACTGCTCGGGCGTAGCCGATCTGTGGGGCTATGTCGAACAACTGCTGTCAAGAGTGGGACCGATCCGGTTGACCACCGAGTCTATTGTAATGATCAAGCCGCCTCCCCCCTTCAAAGATGAAGCAGAGGCGGTGTTTCTGTGCGTAATGGCCATGGCGAAAGAGGTTGTATGGTGGACGCGTCTGAAAGGACTGAGGTCAGGCACCTTTCTCTCTGGCCAACAACTGGTCCGTTTCTTCCGATATCATTTCGGAAGAAGGATCAGGATGGAGAGAGAGGTGCTGCACCCCAGCCGTTTCTATGAAAGATGGGTGAAAGTGGCGAGAATGGCCCGTGTGAATGGGCCTTCACTCTACATCAGACTATAGGTGAGGAAGATGAAAGACCAAGGGAGCACCCCTTCTCTGTGCTCCTGAGGAGAAGGGTTGCACACTTTTTTCGGGGGTGTGTGCGACCCCCCAAGGCGCCTCCTCTCTATTGAGGATTTTGTTAAAAATTTTATTTTTTGTTATATCTTATTTTATTTTTATATTTTGTTATTGCCTCCTCCTTATTGAGGACGCCTTTTTGTGTAAACTCCCCCCTTTGTACTTGTCCCACTTTTGATGCCCTAGTGGCAAATAAAAGAAACATATCTATCAATCAATACACACACACACATACACACGCACACATACACACACAAACACACACACACACACAAACACACACACACACACACACACATACACACACACACACACACATATATATATATATATAATAATAATAATATGGATGAGGTGTTAAATTTTCATTACATTTATTGAGGTGTGATGTTCGTTTCACGATTGATCAGCTCAAGGTTTGATCTGTTTCAATTAAGCCAATCGATTGGAATCAAAAGCTCATCAGACTTCTTATTATTATTGTTATTATTATTACACTCTGTTTAGTACAACCTTAAGTGGAAGCACATGGCCTAGTGGTAAGGGTGCTGGACTTCCAATGATATTGTTGTGGGTTTGATTGCTGGGTTGGGTTGTTATGTTGTGTTCTTGAGCAAAACACTTCATTTCACGTTGCTCCAGTATACTCAGCTGAAAATGAGTACCAGCAATAGGTGGGGGTTTAACCCTGCAATGGACTGGCAGCCTCTCCAGGGGGGAAGTCTTGTACTCTCAGTCGCTTCACATCATGAAACCAGGATAAGCACCAGCCAAATGAGCCGGCTTAAGACAGACTTTAGATTTAGTACAACCCCAAGTACATACTGGAGTCTACACATTGACTGCTTACTTTGGTTAAACTACAATAACTTGATGTTACAATCCCTAAACTCTGTATTTATATGCATGGATGTATGTGTTAGCATGGAAAATGGACGCTAAACAATGATGATGTGCTGCTGGCATTAAATTGGCAGTGTCCTCGGCGAGATTTGAACTCATAGAGTTATGGCCCTTGCCATTCTGAGTTCAAATCCCACCGAGGTTAAATTTGCCTTTCATCCTTAAGGGGTCGATAAAATAAAGTACCAGTAATGCACTGGGTAATTGCTGGCCTTGTGCCAAAAGTAGAAACAATTAAATTGGCAGTGTCATAAGAAGATCAGGTAGAATACTTCCCAGTGTTCATTTTAGCTCTCTGTGCTCTGAATTCAAATTCCACCGAGGTCCACTTTCCCTTTTATCCTTTTGAGGTCTGAGGTCAATAAGAAAAAGGTACTGAGGTTGGTTCTTCCTCTATCTCTTTCTTACTTTCTTTTCTTCATTTTCCCCTTCTCTGGAAGAAATCTACTGGGTTCAGACCTGGAGAAGGGATGGACTCTGCCAGGTTTAAAATGTCTCAGGTACTCTGTATTTCGAAATGGTATGCTCTAAGACTCCAGCAGGAGTTACATGTTTATGAATGGATCAACAGATGGATATATGAGTGTATGTGTGATCCTGTAAATCGTGAGGGAGTCATAGAGGCATTGTAATGATATACAGCATTTCTAGGGCATTTTTACATCTGTCAGGCCATCTCTCTCCAGGCCGCGGGAGAGAAGACTGCGATGGTATGGACATGTGATGTGCATGGAGGATGACCGATGGGTAAAGAAGTGCCAAGAAATCCCAGCAGAAGGAAGACGCAGTAGAGGTAGACCACGAAAATCATGGGCGGAGGTGGTGAGAGCTGACCTCAGATTGCTGAAGCTCACGGAGGAGATGACAAAGGACCATGACGAATGGAGAGATGCTGTGTTGAATAAGACCCGTCCTACCCTTGCAAGCAGAGAAAAATGGACGTAAAATGATGATGATGATGATGATGATGATGATTTTCTTTCTCCTGGCCTGAGTACAGCAGATTTCTTCCAGAGAAGGATATAGAAAATGAGAGAATGGAAGTGAGAAAGAGATATAGAGGAAGAATCGACCCCAGTAGTAGACTGGTACTTTTTTTTTTTTTACCTTGAATCAATGAAAGACAAAGATGGCCTTGGTGGAATTTGAACTTATAGAACAAAGAGCCAGAGGAAACACTGCAAAGCATTACATTCTAATGACTCTGCCAATTCAATGCCTATATATGGGTATAAGGATGTATAATCTGTAATATTTATTATGGAATCTTTTAGTGCCAATGACCAAAACAATGACTGATTTCTGGAGGATGATATGGCAACAAAATTGTTCCATAATCGTTTTACTCACCAATGATAAGCAGGTAAAAATATATTGGAACTTTTATCTGTGAACTGTTGTTAAAAATGTTGTTGATGTTGTGGTTGTTGTGGTTGCTGTTGTTGTGGTGGTTGTTGTTGTTGTGGTTGTTGTTGTTGTTGTTGTTGATGTTGTGGTTGTAGTTGTTACTGTTGTTGTTGATGATGTTGTTGTGGTGGTTGTGGTTGTTGTTGTTGTTGTTGTTGTTGATGATGTTGTTGTGGTGGTTGTTGTAGTTGTTGTTGTTGTTGATGATGTTGTTGTGGTGGTTGTGGTTGTTGTTTTTTGTTGTTGTTGCTGTTGTTGTTGTTGTTGTTGTTTCTGCTGTTGTTGTTGTTGTTGTTGTTGTTGTGGTTGTTGTTGTTGTGGTGGTTGTGGTTGTTGTGGTTGTTGTGGTTGTTATGGTTGTTTTTTTTTGTTGTTGTTGTTGCTGTTGTTGTTGTTGTTGTTGTTGCTGCTGCTGCTGCTGCTGCTGCTGTTGTTGTTGTTGTTGTTGTTGTTGTGGTTGTTGTTGTTGTTGTTGTTGTTGTCGTTGTTGTTGTCGTTGTGGGTAAATAAAATAAAATAAATGTTTCCCCTCTCCTCAAATTTGAAGGCCTTTTGCCTAAATTAGAGATTATTAATCCCATGTGGAGGGGTGTGCAGAGTAGGGGTTTGGTTGGCACCACAGCTAGAGCATTTCTTATGACTCCTTATGTTCTGAGTTCAAATCCCATTGAGGTCAACATTGCCTTTCAGCTTTCTGAGGTTGATAAAATAAAGTACCAGTTATGTATTGGAGTTGATTTAATCAACTTTGCCCTTCACTGAATTTGCTGGCCTGGTGTCTAAATTAAAAATTAATATTTGAGGGTGCTGGATTGGCAGAATTGGTCAAGTATCAGATAAAATGCCATTGTACTGCCATTTTATATTCTAAGTTTAAATCCCGCTGATGTCAACTTTGTCTTTCATCCTTCCAGGGTCGATAGAAAAATAAAAATATATTTTTTTAAATGAGGCCCCTGAAGGTGTATAGCCCTAAGCTATAACTTAGCTTATAGGTAAGTCCAGCACTGATCCAATATTATTTTGGCAGTATCGGTAGAGGGTCGGATGCCATGCTTTCCAGCATAGTTACGTCCCTTTACGATCTGAGTTCAAATCCCGCCGAGGTTGACTTTGCCTTTCATCCTTACGGGGTCAATAAAATGAAGTACCGGTAACATACTGGTGTCGATTTAATCGACTCTCCCCTCCCCCAAAATTGCTGGCCTTGTGCCTATACTAGAAACCATTATATATTTAGCTTATAGGTAAGTCCAGCACTGATCCAATATTATTTGTAATTTCTTCAGCCTGGTTATGTGCAACATTTACCTCAAGTAAATAGTTCTGTAAATTTTGGATCGATCCGTGTGCAAGGAGTCCTCTACAACGTCCATAAGAACTACACAGTCTCAAAATATGCATTATGTCAGGTAAAACTTCACTTTCTTCTTCTACATTCCCCCAACCAATTCCTCCTCACCCTCTCTTTTGCCCCTCTCTCACACATAATCACATAAACTTACCATCACATTCTCATACTCATCTTCCTCTCCATATATATATATATAATCAGTTCCTGTCCCACCTTTGTAAGCAGGGAAAAGCAGATGTAAAATGATGATGATGATGATGATGATATATATATAGAGAGAAAATCATTTTTTAAAAAGGTTTATACAGCACACCTGGTATCATTCATCATCATTTCATCATTTCATTTTACGGCCACTTTTTCCCTGCTTGCAAGGGTGGGACGGGAACTGATTCTGGCTTGATTTCTACAGCTGGATGCCCTTCCTAACACCAACCTCTTTTACAGTGAGTGCTGGGTGCTTTTTTGCCGTGGCGCCTACACGACCACTTTGCAGTGGAATGATAGGGACCCCAGTCCCTATTATCTCATTTCTACAGCTGAGTAAACTGGAGCAATGTGAAATAAAGTGTCTTGCTCAAGGAAACAACACATCACTTGGTCTGAGAATTGAACTCATAACCTTTCGATTGCAAGGCCAATGCTCTAACCACTAAGCCATGTTATATATATAAATGATCTTTATAACATGTACAAAAATTGATGTTAAAAAATTGATGTTTAGCAAAGCCTGCTTTCTCTGTA
>OZ024754.1:13983639-14063639 GCA_964016885.1 Eledone cirrhosa | reverse complement strand
GCCTGATTCTAAGCCATTTGTCATGCGCTCAGTAACTCACTTCAACTTTACCAGTTGGCCTGAAGGTATGATTCCATCAAACCCAGAATGTATTATAAACTTTCGACAAAAAGTCAACTCTTGCAGTGATTTGAAATACCCAATTGTTGTTCAAAGCAAGTAAGTGATTCAGCATCATGCCTTTGTTGGTTTGTTTTTATTTCTTAATTAAAAAACTGACTTTTCTTGAATTTATTACGATGTGAAATTATCGATAGTGAAAAATAGGTTATATCCCAAACATCAGATGTAAGTAATCTCTCTATGAGTATGTATTTATTTTTCTTATTATTAAGTGACAGTTGGTTTCATGGCTTTTTAACAAGGACTCAACCACTAAATATAAATGTAGACAGATATTGGAGGTTACAGAGTTGTTGATTGAAAAGAGATAATATAGGAAGTATATTTGGAATGTAGTGAGTTTAGAATTGAAATAGAACTAGCTATACTAACTCAGTAATATAGTTGTTGTTAGTAAGCTATACTAACTAACTCAGTGATATAGTTGTTGTTAGTAAGCTATACTAACTCAGTAATATAGTTGTTGTTAGTAAGCTATACTAACTAACTCAGTGATATAGTTGTTGTTAGTAAGCTATACTAACTCAGTAATATAGTTGTTGTTAGTAAGCTATACTAATTAACTCAGCAATATAGTTGTTGTTAGTAAGCTATACTAACTAGCTCAGTAATATAGTTGTTGTTAGTAAGCTATACTAACTAACTTAGTAATATAATATAGTTGTTGTTAGTAAGCTATATTAACTAACTCAGTAATATAGTTGTTGTTAGTAAGCTATACTAACTAGCTCAGTAATATAGTTGTTGTTAGTAAGCTATACTAACTAACTTAGTAATATAGTTGTTGTTAGTAAGCTATACTAACTAGCTCAGCTTGAAATTGATAAAATGAAATAGCAGTCAAGTACTGGGGTTGAATCAATTGACTTTCCCTTCCACGCAAATTTCTGGCTTTGTGTCTAAATTAAAAACCCTTACATTTCAGAGCTGGTGCAGGGTCTACAGGAACGTATATCTGCCTTGATATTCTTCTGAAGAAGTTTGAGCAAAATATACCTCTTAATGCATCGTACAGCATTAGACAACTGTATAATGAAAGAAGTTTGATATTCACTCAGAGGGTTTGTATGAGATTCTATATTATATTCTCTGTAGATATTCAGTTTTAATATCATCATCATCATCATCATCTTCATCACCATCGTCACCATCATCGTCATCATCATCATCATCATCATCATCATCATCATCATCATCATCATCATCATCATCATCATCATCATCACCATGATCATCATCATCATCATCATCACTATTGAACGAGTATTTTTCCATGTTTGCAAGGATTAGACAGGTTTTCCACATTATGAAACAAGACTGGCCAGCTGGCCACATCGTACCTTGCTCAAATGGAACTATATTTTGGATGGATCTTTACAGCTGGCTTCCCTCCTTAACATTAACCACCAAATGAGAAGTAAAATGATATAAATAGTTGTTTATGAGTGCAAATTACTGAAATTACTATTTCAAATAGCAGATCTAAGTTCAAGACTTTGATTTTAATTTTTCTAGAATCAATAAAATAAAAGCAGTTAACTACCTAGATCCATATACCACCACCACCACCATCATCATCATCACCATCATCATCGTTTAACGTCTATCTTCCACGCTAACATGGGTTTAGACGGTATATACTCAAATATAAGCCAATACAAATACAAGCCAACCTCACTAATCTATGTTTGAGAAATGGGCAAAAATCGAAACCTTATTTACATAGAATTTAAAGTTGGTGAAAATTGTCAAAATATTGACCTCGATCTATTTTTTTGTCACATATTCCTCAGCTAATATTTGAGTATACAGTAATTAATCCTTCCCTCGTTTAACCATTTTGTTATTGATTTCTAATTAAGTACTTTGCCTATATGTTTAAAAAAAATTTGAAAATAATAAAAAGAATTGGGAGGAGTTTAATAAAATAACTAACATTTAAATTAATAAGCTGCTATTTGAAACATCATTTCACAAAAAATTTATTTAAAAAATAATGATGGAAACTTTTAATATAAATATGAAGAAATCCACCTTGTATGCTGATATGGTGTAACAACACCAATAGCAGCCAGTTAGTCATCTTGGTGACACAACAAAAAGCAGCCAGTCCACATTGTAATGTGGTTGGCATTAGGAAGGGTATCAAGCTGTAGAAGGGGTAGTGGATTGGAAGAATTAGCAGAGTGAAGGGGTGGTGGCATGGCAGAATTGGTACAGCAATGGATAAAATGCCATTGCAGAATTTGTTTTGGCTTTTTACGTTCTGAGTTCAAATCCCACTGAGGTCAACTTTGCCTTTCATCTTTCCAGGGTCAATAATATAAAGTACCAGTCAAGTACTGGGGTTGATGTAATCAACTTTGTCCGTCCCCAAATTTGTTAACCCTGTTAGCTTCTACTAAAAATTAATATTATATCTAAAACAGAAAATAAAATTAGATTTCTCTTTGGTTTAAGCTTAACTATTTTATTGAAAATGTAATTTTTCCTGTCACTAGGTACAGCTTGAATTTGTTTATGATGTCTTAACTGAGAGTATGCTAACTGCTGGTTGTGACATTAAAATGCATCATTTGAAAGAAGAAATTGACAGAATTTCTGTAAAGGACAGAACAACTGAACTGTCAATTGCAGACAATCAGTTCATGGTAAGCAATTCTCCCTCACTATACTCTCTCTTTCTCTAGCTCTGTATATCATGTTGTCATATCTATCTATCTATCTACTATCTGGTACCTTGAGTGCCTTCAGGCGCTCACAGCCCTTTACCAAGTGGAAACAGCAATCAGCAGAGATTCCATGCCAACATTCTATAGGAGATTAGTGGAGGATAAGTGCGATGACATTCTCGGAGAAACTCTAGGCATCGAAGAGGACGAACTGGCCAGTCTGTTGGGGAGGACTTTCCGCCCAGGGCCTATGGATAACTTCCAGAGATCTCCGGCCTGGTAGTGCTACCGAGGAGCTCTATCAGTTTGAGACAAAAGGGATCCTGCCAAAAGTTTGTCTCCAAGATGCGAGCAGGACATCAAAACCGTTCTGCACGCAATTGTTCAGTGCCCAGGGGTGACCGACCTGTGGAATTATGTCAAACAGCTGCTGTCATGTGCGGGACGTATCCAGTTGTCAGCTGAGTCCATAATGAGGATCACCCCGCCACCTTCATTTAAGAATGAAGGAGAGTCGGCTTTCCTCTGTCTGGTGGCTATGGTGAAAGAGGTAATATGGTGGACGAGGTTAAAAGGACTGAGAGCAAACACCTTTCTCTCCGGACAACAACTTATCCCCTTCTTTAAGTAACACTTCAGAAGGAAGGCGAGAGTGGAGAGAGAGGTGCTACACCCCAGTAAAATCGCTGAAAGGTGGGTGAATGTGGCGAAAATGGCCCGAGTGAATGGGATTTCTCTGTATATAAACCTGTAGCTTGAGGAAGATAAACAGAGGGAAGACAGAAACACCTACAAAACGTGTTCCTGGTGTTGAGGGTTGTTCTATCCACGGGGTGTAAAACAACCCTGCAGTAACGTTCCCCCTATTGGGGATTTCAATTGTTATTTCATTATATATAGTTTATTGTTATTTATTATTGTTAAAGTTATATGATTTTTATGTCTTGTAATGTCCCATTTTTGTACGCCCCTGTGGCTAATAAAGAAAGATATCTATCTATCTATTATCTATCTATCTATCTCTATCTACCTACCTACCTACCTCCACCTCCATCTGTCCATCCATCTATTTGATATATTCTTCAATCATCTGTAGGTCTTTCATCTTTAACCCTTTAGCATTTACATTACTTTATATATACTTTTATATTTTCATGGAAAACACTTTATTTCACATGATTATTTGAAATAATATCGAATCTATAAAATTTTGATATTATTTATTTTGACAACAATACCTTAACATCAGTATGAGCAGCCAGTTATAATAATAATGAAATATTGGGTACAGTGCTCAGGTGCACTACAACTCCTCAAAAAGTGTATGTATAGTACATAGGGTAATGTACAAACGTCAGGAAAATGAACAGTGCATGAGTCATGATATACACGTGTGCATGTGTATGGAAGGGGTACATCAGGTGTAGTTTTGGCATATTTCGGGAAGCATGAGGGTTTTAAAGGATGTTTATATATATTATAGATCATCATCATCATCATCATCATTTTACGTCCGCTTTTCCCTGCTTGCAAGGGTGGGACGGGAACTGATTCTGGCTCAATTTCTACAGCTGGATGCCCTTCCTAACACCAACCTCATTTACAGTGAGTGCTGGGTGCTTTTTTGCCGTGGCACCTCCACAACCACTTTACAGTGGAATGATATGGACCCCAGTCCCTATCATCTCATTTCTACAGCTGAGTAAACTGGAGCAATGTGAAATAAAGTGTCTTGCTCAAGGAAACAACACATCACCTGGTCTGAGAATTGAACTCACAACCTTTCGATTGCAAGGCCAATGCTCTAACCACTAAGCCATGTGCCTCCATGATGTTTATATATATTTATAGCTGGTTTGAAGAGAAAGAGATGAGAGAATTCTGGCTAGATATGGCTAGATATGGCCGGTTTAAATGCTAAAAGGTTAAGTCTTTCATCTCTACATATATCCATAGTCTTGGACAATAAAACAGATGTCTTGATCCTCTCATCTCTTACATCAGAATGATTGCCTATTTTCGTGTGAATGCAAGGAAACAACACATCACCCGGTCTGAGAATTGAACTCAAACCTTTCAATTGCAAGGCCAATGCTCTAACCACTAAGCCATGTGTCTCCATGATGTTTATATATATTTATAGCTGGTTTGAAGAGAAAGAGATGAGAGAATTCTGGCTAGATATGGCTAGATATGGCCGGTTTAAATGCTAAAAGGTTAAGTCTTTCATCTCTACATATATCCATAGTCTTGGACAATAAAACAGATGTCTTGATCCTCTCATCTCTTACATCAGAATGATTGCCTATTTTCGTGTGAATGCAAGGAAACAACACATCACCCGGTCTGAGAATTGAACTCAAACCTTTCAATTGCAAGGCCAATGCTCTAACCACTAAGCCATGTGTCTCCATGATGTTTATATATATTTATAGCTGGTTTGAAGAGAAAGAGATGAGAGAATTCTGGCTAGATATGGCTAGATATGGCCGGTTTAAATGCTAAAAGGTTAAGTCTTTCATCTCTACATATATCCATAGTCTTGGACAATAAAACAGATGTCTTGATCCTCTCATCTCTTACATCAGAATGATTGCCTATTTTCGTATGAATCTATCTATCTATCTAAGGCGGGTAAAATTCCCGAGATCCATGGACGAGTTCTCTCCAGCGGTCTCTGTCCCTCATTATCGCTGCCATATCCTGCATCTCCAACAGACCAGTGTCTGTCCTTAGGGCATCAACATATGTTAACCTTGGTCTTCCTCTTCTAGTGTGTCCATGTAGGGGCTCCCAAAGGATGAATGCAAGTTTCAAAATGAACCATTATCGTATCAATAATCTTACATGTAATTTTGTTGTTTGCAGAACATCATTGGACAAACTGGGCAAGACAATAATTACATCTGTGATCTACTTGAAGAGCTATATACTAGTAAGTATCAGTTAATAGGATATAGTGGAGTGGAGAATGAGAATAACATATATATATGATATGTCTTAACTAATGTATAACACACACACACACACACACACACACACACACACACACACACACACACACACACACACACACACACACACACACACACACACACACACACACACCAATATGCCAACTTACTGATACATATACACATGCATATTCATACACAGACACACACACACACACCAATACATCAACATACTCATACACATACACATGCATATTCATACACACACACACACACCAATATGCCAACTTACTGATACATATATACATGCATATTCATACACAGACACACACACACACACACCAATACATCAACATACTCATACACATACACATGCATATTCATACACACACACACCAATATGCCAATTTACTGATACATATACACATGCATATTCATACACACACACACCAATATGCCAACATACTCATACATATACACATGCATATTCATACACATACACGCACTAATATATTCACACACACACACACCAATACATCAACATACTCATACACATACACATGCATATTCATACACACACACACACACCAATATGCCAACATACTCATACATATACACATGCATATTCATACACACACACACACACCAATATGCCAACTTACTGATACACATACACATGCATATTCATACACACACACACACACCAATATGCCAACATACTCATACATATACACATGCATATTCATACACACACACACCAATATGCCAACATACTCATACATATACACATGCATATTCATACACACACACACACCAATATGCCAACATACTCATACATATACACATGCATATTCATACACATACACGCACTAATATATTCACACACACCAATGCATCAACATACTCATACACTCATACACATGCATATTCAAACACACACACACACACCAATACATCAACATACTCATACACATACACATGCATATTCATACACACATACACCAATATGCCAACATACTGATACATATACACATGCATATTCATACACACACATACACCAATATGCCAACATACTCATACACATACACATGCATATTCATACACACACATACACACACATACACTCTAGTCAGTTAGATTTTATCCTCATCAGAGGACGTGACAGATGGACGGTCGTAAACACAAAAGCCTTCCCTAGTGAGGAATGTACATCCCAACATAGCTTAGTTGTCAGCGACCTCACGGTCAGAACTAGACGAGCCCTGAAACAGAGGCCAACCTGGAGAAGAAAGATCTGGAAGCTGAAAGTCCCCTCAACCAGTAACAGATTTAAAGATATTTTACTCAACGCCTACGACAGTAAAGAAGAACAGATAGAGACATTTAGAAGAGAACTGGGAGTTCCTAAAAAATAACTTACTAGAGGCGACGGATGAGGTTTGTGGCTGGAGTAAGACCTCAAGCAGGAGGAGAGTGACTTGGTGGTGGAACAATAAGGTAGATGAAGCAGTCAAGGCCAAGAGACAGGCATGGAAAGAATGGAAGAACGGGGGGAGCAGGGTACATTACATAGAGACCAAGAGGGAAGCTAGGCGACAAGTATACTTAGCTAGGAGGGAAGCAGAGGATAGAAAATTCAAGCATGTTTTACAACGTGAGGACCAGAAACAGGAGGTATTCAAGATTGCGAGGCAGTGTGTCAGAGATAGTTGTGATGTCATTGGAGAGAAGTGTATCCGGAATGATAAAGGTGAGCTTGCCCTCACAAGTGCTGAGAAGAAAGATGCATGGAAGAGTCATTATGATAGATTACTAAATGAGGAGAATGCATGGGAAGAAGAGACCCTACCCCACGTAGACCCTATAGAGGGACCAGCAGTACAAGTCAGCGGCAGCGTAGTAAGTAAGGCAATCAGAGATATGAAGATAGGGAAGGCAACCGGTCCATCGGGTATAGCTGCCGAGATGCTGAAGGCATCTGGGTCTGTAGGTCACACTATAACCACACGTATCGTTAACCAGGTAATACTAGAGGGGGCCATACCAAAAGATTGGTGCAGTAGCATCATTGTCAACTGCTACAAAGGTAAAGGCGATGCACTAGATAGAGGAAACTATAGAGGTATAAAGTTGATGGACCAGGTCATGAAAGTAACAGAAAGAGTTATAGCACAGCTGATTAGGGACCGGGTGAATATAGACGAGATGCAATTTGGGTTTGTACCAGGGAAAGGCACCACTGATGCCCTCTTCCTTGTGAGGCAATTACAGGAAAAGTACCTAGCTAAAAGTAAGCCACTCTACTTGGCATTTGTCGACCTTGAGAAAGCCTTTGACAGAGTTCCACGTGCTGTAATCTGGTGGGCTCTTAGAAAACTAGGAGTAGATGAATGGCTTGTGAAAGCGGTACAAGCCATGTATAGGGGAGCAGTCAGCAAAGTTAGGATTGGCAATGAGTATAGCGAGGAATTTAGCGTACAGGTTGGGGTCCACCAGGGCTCTGTTCTTAGCCCTCTCCTGTTCATCATAGTCCTGCAGGCAATAACGGAGGAGTTTAAGACCGGATGCCCATGGGAACTCCTGTATGCTGATGACCTCGCACTCATAGCTGAATCTATGGTAGAACTAGAGAATAAATTCCAAACCTGGAAGCAGGGACTAGAGAGAAAGGGCCTCAAAGTCAACATGACAAAGACTAAGGTCCTTGTAAGTAGACGAGAAAACAGAACCCAGATCCCCTCAGGGAAATGGCCTTGCTCAGTATGTAGGAAAGGTGTAGGTAGAAACTCCATTCTCTGCCCCAAATGCAAACAATGGGTACACAAGAGATGTAGCGGGATCTCAGGAAGCTTAATTAAGAATGTAGGATTCACATGCAGCAGCTGTGCTGAAACAGCAAGCAAACAGCCACAGGAAACAAGTACCACCAATCTCTGGGAGGGCCCTGTAGAAACAGTAGACAGCTTCTGCTACCTAGGTGACCGAATTAGCAACGGAAGTGGGTGCTCAGAAAGTACAATAACTAGGGTAAGAACGGGATGGAAGAAGTTTAGGGAACTACTACCACTGCTAGCTGCAAAAGGCTTCTCCCTCAGAATGAAAGGCAGACTGTATGATGCGTGTATCCGAACAGCGATGTTGCATGGTAGTGAGACCTGGGCGCTGAAGGTGGAAGACTTACGTAGATTAGAGAGAAACGAAGCCTGCATGCTCCGATGGATGTGTAACAGTAATATACGTGAACGACAAAGCATAAAGGAATTGAGAGAGAGACTGAGCATAAGAGGAATCAAATGCTGCGTGCAGGAGAGGCGGTTACGCTGGTATGGACATGTGATGCGTATGAAGGATGACAGCTGCATAAAAAGGTGCAGAGCACTAGAAGTTGATGGAAACCGCGGAGTGGGGAGACCCAAGATGACTTGGGATGAGGTGATAAAAGCCGACCTTACCCAACTACACCTCTCAAAGTCAATGACACACGACCGTGACTTCTGGCGTCACGCAGTAATACAGGGTACCCGACCTCCCATGGGTACATGCTGAAGCATATAAACAATATGCCCCCCCCCCCTCCACCGCAAGGTGGCCGTGGAGGTGCCACGGCAAAAAAGCACCCAGTCCACACTGTAAAGTGGACGTGTAGGCGCCACGAAAAAGCACCCAGCACTCACTGTAAATGAGGTTGGTGTTAGGAAGGGCATCCAGCTGTAGAAATCAAGCCAGATCAGTTCCTGTATGAGCAAGGCATGGTCAGCCGACCAGACACTGCCCACAACAGGACAACCCATCTAACCCATGCTAGCGTGGAAGAACGGACGTAAAACGGTGATGATGATGATGATGACACACATACACCAATATGCCAACATACTCATACATATACACATGCATATTCATACACACACACACCAATATGCCAACATACTCATACATATACACATGCATATTCATACACATACACGCACTAATATATTCAGACACACACACACCAATACATCAACATACTCATACACTCATACACATGCATATTCAAACACACACACACACACCAATACATCAACATACTCATACACATACACATGCATATTCATACACACACACACCAATATGCCAACATACTCATACACATACACATGCATATTCATACACAGACACACACACACACACACCAATACATCAACATACTCATACACATACACATGCATATTCATACACACACACACACACACCAATACGCCAACTTACTGATACATATACACATGCATATTCATACACACACACACCAATATGCCAACATACTCATACACATACACATGCATATTCATACACACACACACCAATATGCCAACATACTCATACATATACACATGCATATTCATACACACACGCACACACCAATATGCCAACATACTCATACATATACACATGCATATTCATACACATACACGCACTAATATATTCACACACACACACACCAATACATCAACATACTCATACACTCATACACATGCATATTCAAACACACACACACACACCAATACATCAACATACTCATACACATACACATGCATATTCATACACACACACACACACACCAATATGCCAACTTACTGATACATATACACATGCATATTCATACACACACACACACACACACACACCAATATGCCAACATACTCATACATATACACATGCATATTCATACACACACACACCAATATGCCAACATACTCATACATATACACATGCATATTCATACACATACACGCACTAATATATTCACACACACACCAATACATCAACATACTCACACACATACATACATGCATGCACCAACAACCTCATACGCGTACATACACACACACATACACAACTTACACACACATACACACACGCATACACACACATACACACATGTGCACACAAACAAGCACACTTACTCATACACATAAACAAACATATTCACATAGGGTCAGATCAAGTCCTTTTGATGCCCCAAGCTCCAAAACATTACTGTGTGCCCCCCCCAAAAAAACCCCGTTATCCCCCCCCCCCCCCACACACATACACACACATACACACACTATGTATAAAGTCTAAAACAATTGTTTTTGATAAATGACAAATATATTTAATTTGAATAAAAGGGAGTCCCTCATCCCTTGATGCCCTAAGCATGTTTATGTTGCTTAATGGTTAATCCAGCACTGTGAAGGCATGTGGCTTCATGTTTAGACGGTTTGCCTCATGATTGTAAGACCATGAGTTCGATTCCCAGTGGCATCTTGTGTCCTTGAGCAAGCCCCTTTATTTCACATTGCTTCAGTCAATTCTGCTGGAAAACATGAGTTGTATCTGTGTAATTCAATGGGCCAGCCTAGTCACACACTGAATCTCCCCGAGAACTAAAATATTGAGGGTACACGTATCTGTGGAATGCCCAGCTATTAGCACGTTAAATTAATGAGCAGGCTGTTTCATTGGTTATATCAAGTGGAACACTCGTCAGAACAGATGGCCAAGGAACAAATCTACCCTTGCGCATATCTAAAGTCTGTGTCAAGCCCAGAGGCTCATCAGGGCAGTGTTTATCCTCGTTTCCATGACATGAAGCAATTGAGAGTACAAAACTCCCCCTGGACAGGATGCTAGTCCATCGCAGGGCTAAATCCCCAGCTATTGCTAGTACTCATTTTTTTTCAGCTGAGTATACTGGAGCAACATGAAATGAAGTGTTTTGCTTAACCTGTTGACTACCACATATATTTTACACAGCTACAGTCGCTGTGCCGGGTTTTTTTTCTTCAGTAAAATGACTATATTTTTAAACAAACATTCATTAACAACACATATCTGAATGATTGAGAAATGTCACATCAATAAACTAGTAACCCCACCTAGCTTTGAAGTTATGAACTGTTGGAAAAGAGTTCAAACATGTTAGGACGAGTTATCTCATCTGTGGCACTGGAATACAAACATGTTAGGACGAGTTATCTTGTCCGTGGCACTGGAATACAAACATGTTAGGACGAGTTATTTTGTCTGTGGCACTGGAATACAAACATGTTAGGACGAGTTATCTTGTCTACGGCACTGAAGAGGTTAAGAGCACAACACAAAAACCCAGTCCAAGAATTAAACTCATGATATTATGATTATAAGTCCAACGCCCTCACCACTAGGCCATATTCCTCCACCCTGCACATAATTATAGGATAAACATGTAAAGAATATCAGCAACATCTTCTTTGTTCATTCCATAAAAATTTTTAAATGTTTTTAATGGTGATTTTTTTTTTCAAATATTACAAAGGTAAATGCAATTTGTCCACAAAGAATTACCAAATTTCCTTGATTGAGGTAAGTAGCTGACATTCAGGAAAGTAACAAGAAGTGGATTGTCAGAATCATGAGAATGTCAGACAAAACACTTTATGATATTTACTGTATATACTCAAATAAAAGCTGATATAAATATAAGCTGACCCCACTATTTTATGTCTGAGAAATGGGAAATAATCCAAACCTTATTTACATAGAATTTGATGGTGAAAACCATCAAATTATTGACCCCCAATATAAACCAACCCCCCTCTACCATCGATCTTTTGGTCACACATTCCTCAGCTTATATTTGAGTATATATAATATATGTGATATAGTTGTTGTTAGTGAGCTATAGTAACTAACTTAGTAATATAGTTGTTGTTAGTAAGCTATACTAACTCAGTAATATAGTTGTTGTTAGTAAGCTATACTAACTAACTCAGTAATATAGTTGTTGTTAGTAAGCTATACTAACTAACTCAGTGATATAGTTGTTGTTAGTAAGCTATACTAACTCAGTAATATAGTTGTCGTTAGTAAGCTATACTAACTAAGTGATATAGATGTTGTTAGTAAGCTATACTAACTAACTCAGTGATATAGTTGTTGTTAGTAGCTATACTAACTAACTCAGTAATATAGTTGTTGTTAGTAAGCTATATTAACTAACTTAGTGATATAGTTGTTGTTAGTAGCTATACTAACTAACTCAGTAATATAGGTGTTGTTAGTAGCTATACTAACTAACTCAGTAATATAGGTGTTTTTAGTAGCTATACTAACTCAGTAATGTAGTTGTTGTTAGTAGCTATACTAACTTAGTAATATAGTTGTTGTTAGTAGTTATACTAACTCAGTAATATAGTTGTTGTTAGTAAGCTATACTAACTCAGTGATATAGTTGTTGTTTGTAGCTATACTAACTAACTCAGTAATATAGTTGTTGTTAGTAGCTATATTAACTCAGTAATATAGTTGTTGTTAGTAAGCTATACTAACTCAGTAATATAGTTGTTGTTAGTAGCTATACTAACTAACTCAGTAATATAGTTGTTGTTAGTAGCTATACTAACTAACTCAGTAATATAGTTGTTGTTAGTAGCTATACTAACTAACTCAGTAATACAGTTGTTGTTAGTAAGCTATACTAACT
This sequence comes from Eledone cirrhosa, assembly GCA_964016885.1. Classification (NCBI taxonomy): domain Eukaryota; kingdom Metazoa; phylum Mollusca; class Cephalopoda; order Octopoda; family Eledonidae; genus Eledone; species Eledone cirrhosa. The sequence goes on along the minus strand of OZ024754.1, from coordinate 14,050,404 downwards.
AACTTAGTAATATAATATAGTTGTTGTTAGTAAGCTATACTAACTCAGTGATATAGTTGATGTTAGTAAACTATACTAACTAACTCAGTAATACAGTTGTTGTTAGTAAGCTATACTAACTAACTTAGTAATATAATATAGTTGTTGTTAGTAAGCTATACTAACTCAGTGATATAGTTGTTGTTAGTAAACTATACTAACTAACTTAGTAATATAGTTGTTGTTAGTAAACTATACTAACTAACTCAGTGATATAGTTGTTGTTAGTAAACTATACTAACTAACTCAGTAATACAGTTGTTGTTAGTAAACTATACTAACTAACTTAGTAATATAGTTGTTGTTAGTAAACTATACTAACTAACTCAGTGATATAGTTGTTGTTAGTAAACTATACTAACTAACTCAGTGATATAGTTGTTCTTAGTAAGCTTACTAACTAACTCAGTAATACAGTTGTTGTTAGTAAGCTATACTAACTCAGTGATATAGTTGTTGTTAGTAAACTATACTAACTTAGTAATATACTACTATAACTTGCCAGTGATCTTTAGACAAATAAGTTATATTTTCTTTTAAAATTATGTTACTACATGATATTTTAGACAATTGTTGTTGTATTTTCAGGGCTATGAAGAGGACAAGTTCATCTTAGCTATGTCTCCAGATCAACATTCTTTTTTAGAATTTTTGAATATTATTAATAAACACAGCTGTTTCACGATAGTAACATTTAGAGACAGAGACAATGTAAGTTAAAACCTTTAAGGAAATGTGTGCTGATATCCATCTCGTTCTGTTCCCTAGTTTCATATGCCCCATTATTAGACTATATTGGCAGTATTGGTAGAGGGTCGGACGCCATGCTTTGACGTATATAGTTACGGCCCTTGCCATTCTGAGTTCAAATCCTGCCAAGGTTAACTTTGCCTTTCATCCTTACGGGGTCGATAAAATAAAGTACCAGTAATGCACTGGGTAATTGCTGGCCTTGTGCCTAACGTAGAAACAATTATTAAGGGATAAAGGCGGTGGATTGGCAGTATCGGTAGAGGGTCAGATGTCATGCTTTGACGCATAGAGTTACGGCCTTTGCCATTCTGAGTTCAAATCCCACCGCGGTTATCTTTGCCTTTCATCCTTACAGGGTCGATAAAATAAAGTACCAGTAATACACTGAAGTAATTGCTGGCCTTGTGCCAAAACTAGAAACAATTATTAAGTCATACTATTATGGTGAAGCTTCTATTTCTATTTCAAATCTATTGTTATTTTGTTTCTATTCTATAAGGGGTCAAATGAATGTGATTGTAAAACATGAAGTGTTCATTCAAACTCTAAGAAATGTAATAATCAACCTCTATTTATAAATTCTAACCATTTACAAAGTGTTATTAGTAATACCTATAGCCATAAGCATGTGTTTAAGCAGTCTCTCCTCTGATAAAAACATGTTACTTTGTGGTTAGGGCATTTAGCCTACAATTGTAAGGTTATGAGTTCTATTCCAAGTGGCACATTATGTCCTTGAGCAAGACACTTTATTCTATGTTTCTCCAGTCCAAAAATGAGTTGTACCCATGAATCGAAGGGTCGTATTCTGTGGTCATATTCTGTGTGATACTGAATCTTCCTGAGAACTAGATGTCTATGAAATGCTCAGCCACTTGCACATTAATTTTATGAGCAGCTGTTGATATAATTGTATCTGTACCTAGCTTGCAAGGTCCTTGCAAGCCATTCATTTATGCCTACCTCTCTTGGTACTCACAAGATTACAGAACAGGGACCACTGTCAAATGCCTTCTCTAAATCCACAAAAGCCAGGTACAGAGGCTTACTCTTTGCCAAGTATTTCTTCTGCAGTTCTCTCACAAAGAAGAGGGCATATAGCTGTATTACATCTCATCTAGCTTGATTCTGACTCTAATTAAATATGTTATAACCCTTTTGGTAATTATCATAAACTATGCTATTACCCCGTTTTTAACCCTTTTGGTAATTATCATAAAATATGCTATAACCCTTTTGGTAATTATCATAAAATATGCTATAACCCTTTTGGTAATTATCATACAATATGCTATAACCCTTTTCGTAATTATCATACAATATGCTATAACCCTTTTCGTAATTATCATGTCCGAGTCCATCAACTTAATACCCCTGTAGTTACCCCAGACCATCAATTCAACACCCTACTCTTATAATATTTTTGCTTTTCTATGCAGGAAATTCTCAGTTATTTGCCAAAGAAAATTGGTTGTTCTCTTGATTTTGGTCCCTTTAACTTAGAGCTTATTAATTTCATAGAGAATGATTTATTCCAACGCAGTGTCTTGAGAATATCTTTTAAAAAAGAGGTAAGCACTTCTACAACAACTTTATTGTTGCACATTTTAAATTGTAGATTCTGCTCCGTTCCTCCACCTTCACCTCCTCCTCCACCTCCTCCTTCCTCATTCTCTTCTTCTTCCTCCACCTCATTCGCCTGCTCTTTTTCTTCCTTGCCCTTGTCCCCATCCTCTTCATCTCCCCCACCATCACCTTCCCCCGCAAGCACCTGCCCCGGCCAGCACCTCCACCACCAGCATCTCCCCTACTCTCACCTTCCACACCAGCACCTCCACCACCCACACCAGCACCTGCCCCGCCGGCACCTCCACCCCACCACCATCACCTCCACCACCAGTACACCCCACCAACATCACATCCACTGCCAGTATAATACCCCACCATCATCACATCCACCGCCAGTATAATACCCCACCACCATCACCTCCACCACCAGTACACCCCACCACCATCACCCCCACCACCAGTATACCCCACCACCATCACCACTACCACCAGCACATCCCACTACCATCACCTCCCCCACCATCACCTCCACCACCATCACCTCCCCCATCAGCACATCCACCACCACCACCACCACCACCACCATTACCACCACCACCACCACCACCACCTCCACAACCAGCACATGTGATATCTCTCAGTGATGTGATATATATAATATATACACTATGTGATATCTCTCAGTGATATGATATATATAATATATACACTATGCGATATCTCTCAGTGATATGATATATATAATATATACACCGAGATATCTCTCAGTGATATGATATATATAATATATACACTATGTGATATCTCTCAGTGCTATCATATATATAATATATATAATATATACACTGTCTGATATCTCTCAGTGATATGATATATATAATATATACACTGTGTGATAATCCCTCAGTGATATGATATATATAATATATACACTATGTGATATCTCTCAGTGATATGATATATATAATATATACACTGTGTGCTATCTCTCAGTGATGTGATATATATAATATATACACTGTGTGAGATCTCTCAGTGATATGATATATATAATATATACACTATGTGATATCTCTCAGTGATATGATATATATAATATATACACTGTGTGATATCTCTCAGTGATATGATATATATAATATATACACTGTGTGATAATCTCTCAGTGATATGATATATATAATATATACACTGTGATATCTCTCAGAGATATGATATATATAATATATACACTGTGTGATATCTCTCAGTGATATGATATATATAATATATACACTGTGTATATTATATATATCATATCACTGAGGCACATGGTTAGAGCATTGGCCTTGCAATCGAAAGGTTGTGAGTTCAATTCTCAGACCGGGTGATGTGTTGTTTCCTTGAGCAAGACACTTTATTTCACATTGCTCCAGTTTACTCAGTTGTAGAAATGAGATGATAGGGACTTGGGTCCCTATCATTCCACTGCAAAGTGGTCGTGCAGGTGCCACAGCAAAAAAGCACCCAGCACTCACTGTAAATGAGGTTGTTGTTAGGAAGGGCATCCAGCTGTAGATATCAAGCCAGAAGCAGTTCCCGTCCTACCCTTGCAAGCAGGGAAAAAAACGGACGTAAAATGAAATGATGATGATGATGATGATGTGTGATATCTTTCAGTGATATGATATATATAATATATACACTATGTTGTTTGTAGGAGTCAAGTTATTACACCATTGTGAACCACTTTGATGCAACATTCTGGCCTGACAAACACGAGTTACCCCCTTGCAAGGACATGCTTTGTTTTATAGAAGCAGTCTCACAACAGAACAGCAGAGATATGGCAATAGCTGTACATTGTAGGTAAGTTGGTTGAGCATCATTAGTACATCTTATATTGAATATATACACACACACACATGCACACACACGCACACAGGCACACGTATATACGCATAGGTATATATGTGTGTATATACTCTGGATCTGAGCATATCAATGGACTAACAAGGTAAAATCTATTACAACATTATGTTTTCCTGTTTTTTTTGGTCAAGTTCTTACTGCCTGATGAGGTCATAGCTGTTGAATAATGGCTATCACTGAAATATATATAGGAGCGAATATGAATAAATGAAACTAATTTTATCCTGTTGACTTACACTTCTTGTTTATATATATATAAGTGTGTGTATATATATATATATATATATATATATATATATAGTAATAATTGTTTCTACTTTAGGCACAAGGCCAGCAAATTACCCAGTGCATTACTGGTACTTTATTTTATCGACCCCGTAAGGATGAAAGGCAAAGTCAACCTCGGCGGGATTTGAACTCAGATCGTAAAGGGACGTAACTATGCTGGAAAGCATGGCGTCCGACCCTCTACCAATACTGCCAATCCACAATAATAAATAATATATATATCTAGGGCGGGTAAAATTCCCGAGATACATGGACGAGTTCTCTCCAGCGGTCTCTGTCCCTCATTATCGCTGCCATGTCCTGCATCTCCAACAGACCAGTGTCTGTCCTTAGGGCATCAACATACGTTAACCTTGGTCTTCCTCTTCCAGTGTGTCCATGTAGGGGCTCCCCCAGGAGCACTGAGTGCAATATATATATATATATAGTAATAATAATAAATGTGAAGACTAAAATCCGAAGAGGGCTTGATAAGGATAATATATATATTATCAGAAGATCTTGTTAAGGGTGAAAGCAGCGATTCTTTGCTTAAACTTTAATTTGTTATTTTATATATATCTACACACGCACACACATACACACATATATATATATATTCACTGCTTACAGTAACGCAATATTCAACCAGTATATTGTTCTATTTATAGAGATGGTTGTACCAAAAGTGGTTTGTTCATTGGCCTCTATTCTATAATTTGTATGGTAAAGGCTGAACAATCTTCTGTCAATTTCGTCAGATTTTTGAGACAAATGAAGAAATCTCAACCGAAAATTGTACCTGACAAGGTAAATGATTATTTTTTTTAAAATCTGATATTATTTATTTAACTTCTTTTGTTATAGAGATGGTGTCAGGATAAAATGATGTCCACACCCACATGCACACATATATATGTAGGAAAATATCCATACTTTAAGGTGGCAATAATTATTGTCACCTTAACCCTTTAGCATCAAGACCTGGAGTTCCCACAGGTACAAGCCGAAGCTGAAGCATATAGACAATATGCCCTCCACGCCCCTCCCACTGTAAAGTGGTCACGTAGGTGTCACAACAAAAAGCACCCAGTCCACTCTGTAAAGTGGTCATGTAGGCACCATGGTAAAAAAAACACCCAGCACTCACTGTAAATGAGGTTGGCGTTAGGAAGGACATCCAGCTGTACCAGCTGTAGAAACCAAGCCAAAATCAATCCTGTATGAGCAAGACATGGTCGCCTGACCTGGCATTGCCCACAACAGGACAACCTGTCTAACCCATGTTAGCGTGGTAACATTGACGTAAAACGGTGATGATGATGATGATGATTACTCTATATTTACTATTGTATTTTCATGGTAAACACTTTATTTCACATAATTATCTCACATAATATCAAATCTACAAGATTTTGGTATTATTTATTTTGAGAACAATACCTTAACATAATTATGAACAGCCGGTTACAGCCGGTTTGAACTGGAAGAGGTGATAGAATTCTGGACAGATTTGGCTGGTTTAAATGCTAAAGAGTTAAAGGGGCAATGATCATTGCCATCTTAAAGTGTGAATATTTTCCCACATATTATTTGCTCTATATATATGTACAAAATGTTATGTTTCTCAAGAGATATATACATTTTTGTCTCTATATATATTTTGAACTTGTATAATTGATGTTCTGAATTAAGGTCCATTGAGCTTTTTTGTTGAGAAACATGATCATTACATATTTAATATGTATTGATACCTTAACATAGTATATATATATATATATATATATATATATATATATATATATATAGTTATCTAATAAACAACATAAGATAATTATTTCATTTACCAGTGGTTTCTTGAAAGCAAACAAATCTGCTTTCAGTCATCAGAATGAAAAAATCCTGGTGTTTTTATTAAATACCAGGATTTTTTAATTCTGATGACTGAAAGCAGATTTGTTTGCTTTAAAGAAACCACTGGTAAATGAAATAATTATCTTATGTTGTTTATTAGATAACTATTAAGCTCTGTGACCTACATAGAGCAGTCTTTTTTCTTGGACCTTTCCAACGGAATTACTTCATTCACACACACACACACACACATATATATATATATATATATATATAATCAAGACATATATATATATAATATTGCTTTCATGTACACTAACAATCATCTGCTATATATATTTGCCTCTCTCTTTTCAGACATCCTATACATACTGCTTGAATGTGGTAAAAACGTTCCTTGAAAAGGAATCTTATTATTCAGAAGCTCTCTGAAGAAGTTTTTCTCCTGTCTTTCAAAGAACTCTCCAGAACTTCTGTCCTCATGGTTATATTTCAAAGAACATTTAATCATCTTCAGCCATCCTGTTAGCAACTAATAACAACAGAGAAGATTGGTATTGATACAGTCTCATCATTGTTGGCATCATATATACACACACACACATACACACATACACACAGATATATATATATATATAGCGAGACGAGCCGACCAATCTTGCCTCAAGTTGGACAATTCCCGTCTAAACCCATGCTAGCATGGAAGATAGACGTTAAACAATGATAATGATGATGATGATGATATATACATATCTCTCTATATATATAACAGAGTGTTGTAGTTTGCTTGAAGCATTGTTGAATAAGAAACACAAATTTAAATAATTTTGAAAACCATACAATGCACTAGAAAAAAAATTAAAATTTCTTAGATAACAAAAAAATCTTACTGTAGCAAATTTAATAATCCCAAATAATTTCCAAACAAGTCCGATCGATCCTTTAAGTCTCTCATAGGGATACTCCCTTGATAATGGGTTTTAAACCCCAAAATATTTGGGATTATTAAATTTGCTAAGGTAAGATTCTTTTGTTATCTTAGCAATTTAATTTTCTTTCTAGTGCATTGTATGTTTTTCAAAATTATTTAAATTTGTGTTTCATATATATATATATACATAAATATATATATACATAAATATACATATATATATATACATATATAATAAATGTAATCTGAGTTTTTCGAATATTAATAATAACATTTGATTCATTTGTAATTATACAAACAAGCCTCAACTTTATAGCCATGTCAGTAGAATGAACACTTCATTCTTGCTCTTGTGTTGGCATGCTAACAGAATTGTTGGCATTCTACTGACATGGCCATTATTATGTGGATTGGCAGTATCGGTAGAGGGTCCGACGCCATGCTTTGCAGCACAGTTAAGTCCCTTTACGGATTGCGTTCAAATCCTGCCGAGGTTAACTTTGCCTTTCATCCTTACAGGGTCGATAAAATAAAGTACCAGTTGAACACTGGGATAATTGCTGGCCTTGTGCCAAAAGTAGAAACAATTATTAATATTCGAAAAACTCAGATTACATTTATTGTATTCAGCCATGTAGAGCTAAATTTTCTTTTTTATAGATATATACATATATATATATACATACATATATGTACGTATATGTATATACATATATATATACATTTATGTACATATACATATATATATATATATACATATATATACATATATATACATATATACATACACATACACATATATATATATATATATATATATATATATATATATATATATATATATATGTATAAACGTTTGAATTTGTAAAGCCAAACAATGCAGGTATGGACATAGAATAAAAATGCAAATGCAAAAGATATTGTTGTCTTAGATTTATTTAAATGTCCTTAATTTTTTAGATAATATCTCTTCTTCGGAGGGAAGTAAAGGGGTTAAACCAGTGTTCTAAATAGCTTGTCCAAGCTATTTAGAACACTGGTTTAACCGCTTTACTTCCCTCCGAAGAAGAGATATTATCTCGAAAATTAAGGACATTTAAATAAATCTAAGGTAAAAGACTAATTGTCAACAATATCTTTTGCATTTGCATTTTTATTCTATGTCCATACCTGCATTGTTTGGCTTTACAAATTCAAACGTTTATACCCCATTACACAATGCTTCAGGTGAACTATAACTTCCTCCTATATATATATATATATATATATATATATATAACAATCAGACGTAAAAACGATGATGATGATGATGATATATATATATATATAATAATAATAAGGAACGAAGTATCAAAATATCATCATTATGTTTATTCACGTTCAGTGTGCATTCCACAATTGATCCGATCAAGGTACAATCAGTATTGAGCATGCCCGATTCTAGAATCAACGGCTCATCAGAATCGTGGTTTACTTAATATATATATATATGTGTGTGTGTGTGTGTGTGTGTTGACAGATATGAGAATGAGTACTCAACACCGAAGTAGAGTTTGATGTTCTTCATTCTGGATGGAGTTTTGCCTATGTACTCACAGAAAGAGGTGAGATAATTCTGGCCTGATGTGGCCGGTTTAATTTTAAAGGGATTTGTTTCTCTTTTGATCTGACTGATACTTGACCGAAGTGCCATATTAAGCTAGGGATTCTTTGTCTGATCATTTCTTTTCTCTGTGTTGGCCTTGAAGAATGGTCACATTCTTAACAATGGTCAAAATAGGTAAGTCAGTAATTTTCATAATCTCTGATTACCTGGCTGATTTTATTTGTACATGTAGGTTCATGTATATATGATTTAATCTGGATTGTGTTATAGATTCATGTCTGTATATTATATTAATTTCTATTTAAATAATTGTTTTTACTTTTGGCACACAAGGCCAGCAATTACCCCAGTGCATTACTGGTGCTTTATTTTATCGACCCCGTAAGGATGAAAGGCAAAGTTAACCTTGGTGGGATTTGAACTCAGATCGTAAAGGGCCGTAACTCTATGCTGCAAAGCATGCAGTCCGACCCTCTACCGATATTGTCAATCCACCACCCTATGTAAATAATGACATTGAGGTTTATACCTTTTTCATCGCCTATTGTTATATATTTTATATATTGCTATATTTTTTATATCATATTTGTGTTTTTTTATCTTGGATTCATTTCACTTATTTCTTTAATGGCTTCAGTATTTTCATGATTATTAATATTTTTTTGGTTTTATCTTGTGTTGTAAGAACTAGACTTCTCAACGTATGGCATCCTGTCATCTAAGTGGATAGTATGAGGGTTTAAAGTTGAGAGACAATGGGAGGAGGTGGAACATGGCTTATTACATAATGGGGTTGTAGTTGCTACAGATGATAATAGCTTTGGCTTTATTATATAGAAACTACATAATATGACAGTTGCACCTTGATAGATAGCGTATGTCTTCCCCCATTACATCGCTGTTGCAGTCTGGTTACATATGGGTGGGTGGCGTTTGATTTGTCAGATTTGGAGGGTGAGTACGGTTTGGCAGGAGTCATGGATATAAGTTGGCATTTGGTTCAGGATGTTTACTGCGGGTTAGTAGATTGATTGGGTCAATAATGGTCTTATACACATGGAGAGATGCTGTGCTGAAGAGGACCCGTCCCACCCTTGCAAGCAGGGAAAAGCAGATGTAAAATGATGATATATATATATATGATATATATATATATGATGATATATATATACATGGACACACTAGAAGAGGAAGACCAAGGTTAACATGTGTTGATGCCCTAAGGACAGACACTGGTCTGTTGGAGATGCAGGATATGGCAGCGATAATGAGGGACAGAGACCGCTGGAGAGAACTCGTCCATGGATCTCGGGAATTTTACCCGCCTTAGATAGATAGATATATGGAGGCACATGGCTTAGTGATGGAGGCACATGGCTTAGTGGTTAGAGCATTGGCCTTGCAATCAAAAGGTTGTGAGTTCCATTCTCAGACCGGGTGATGTGCAAGACACATCACCTTGAGCAAGACACTTTATTTCACATTGCTCCAGTTTACTCAGCTGTAGAAATGAGATGATAGGGACTGGAGTCCATATCATTCCACTGCAAAGTGGTCGTGGAGGTGCCACGGCAAAAAAGCACCCAGCACTCACTGTAAATGAGGTTGGTGTTAGGAAGGGCATCTAGCTGTAGAAATCAAGCCAGAATCAGTTCCTGTCTCACCCTTGCAAGCAGGGAAAAGCGGACGTAAAATGATGATGATGATGATGATGATGATGATATATCATCATATATATATATATATATGTATGTATATAAGTAGAAGGGATTTTTAATTTGTTGGAAATACAGCAAATATAAATGTTTATAACTGATTCAGAGCACTCGACAGACTTCTGGAGTAAATATTCAATATATATATATATATATATATATATATATATAATATATATATATATATAATATATATATATATATATATATATATATATATATATATATATATACACATACATATATATATATTGTTTCCATTTATTCACCACTTCAATACTGTACCAAGTTTCCCATTTATACATAAAACCAATTTAATAAAAGAAACATTTATTATCCACCAATGTTTTACTTCTTTTAATTTTGATTTTATTGACCAATCAGTAAATAAAGGTATTACTTGATAGGAATTTGCATTAGCAAGATGTTCTTGAAAAGTATAAAACATCACTATGACTACATCACATTAAACATTAACCTCTTCTGTGCCTTGTTTCCAACAGTCATAACTTCAAAGTTATGAACTCGTTTCCAACAGTTCATAACTTCAAAGTTATGAACTTGTTTCCAACAGTTCATAACTTCAAATTTATGAACTCGTTTCCAACAGTTCATAACTTCAAAGTTATGAACTCGTTTCCAACAGTTCATAACTTCAAAGTTATGAACTCGTTTCCAACAGTTCATAACTTCAAAGTTATGAACTCGTTTCCAACAGTTCATAACTTCAAAGTTATGAACTTGTTTCCAACAGTTCATAACTGCAAAGCTAGATGGGGCTACTAGTTTATTGATGTGACATTTGTCAATCATTCAGATATGTGTTGTTAATGAATGTTTGTTTTAAAAAATAGTTTATTTTACTGAAAAACAAAACAAAAAGAAAACAAAAAAAAACGGCACAGCAACTGTAGCTGTGTAAAATATACATGGCAGTCAACAGGTTAAAGTGTTTATTCTAATAGTGCAAGTTTTCACAGCAACCTGTTAACTAGTGAAGATACTATAAACATTTGAATTAACAAATCATATAAAACTGCATTTGCTGCATCACATTAAAAATTAAGTCTTTACTCAAATATTGGCCTATCCAGAGGTCAGTAGCCCCACTACAGTACTGACCTGGTCTATGTTGTAGACACATACAACCCTTGCTAGCAAGGAAAGTGGACGTTAAAACAATTATGATGATGATGATGATGATATTTATATATATACACATTACACTTTCAGTTGTTTTGTATATGCATCTTTATTTCTTTAATTATTACTGATTACAAGCTTAAAATTTGAAATTTCATAAATATTCATCAAAGCTGTTTGATAATCTGAAATTCCAAACAGGTAGTGCAGCAAAAGGTGAAGAAGTCGCTCAGCCAGTGAACTCTGTAACAGAATATAAATTATATGTTTTAATCCTTTAGCATTTACATTACTCTATATATATACTATTGTATTTTCACAGTAAAGGCTTTACCTCACATAATACCTCACATAACATTTACATTACTCTATATATATACTATTGTATTTTCACAGTAAAGGCTTTACCTCACATAATACCTCACATAACATTTACATTACTCTCTATATATATATACTATTGTATTTTCACAGTAAAGGCTTTACCTCACATAATACCTCACATAGCATTTACATTACTCTATATATATACTATTGTATTTTCACAGTAAAGGCTTTACCTCACATAATACCTCACATAACATTTACATTACTCTCTCTATATATATACTATTGTATTTTCACAGTAAAGGCTTTACCTCACATAATACCTCACATAGCATTTACATTACTCTATATATACTATTGTATTTTCACAGTAAAGGCTTTACCTCACATAATACGTCACATAACATTTACATTACTCTATATATATATACTATTGTATTTTCACAGTAAAGGCTTTACCTCACATAATACCTCACATAACATTTACATTACTCTCTATATATATATATTATTGTATTTTCACAGTAAAGGCTTTACCTCACATAATACCTCACATAACATTTACATTACTCTATATATATACTATTGTATTTTCACAGTAAAGGCTTTACCTCACATAATACCTCACATAACATTTACATTACTCTATATATATACTATTGTATTTTCACAGTAAAGGCTTTACCTCACATAATACCTCACATAACATTTACATTACTCTATATATATACTATTGTATTTTCACAGTAAAGGCTTTACCTCACATAATATCTCATAATATTGAATCTAGGAAATTTTGATATTATTTATTTTGAGAACAATACCTTAACATCAGTATGAGTGGCCAGTAATGGCCAGTTTGAACAAAAAGAGGTGAGAGAATTCTGGCCAGATATGGCTGGTTTAAATGCTAAAGGGTCAAAAAATAAAACCTCTAAAAAAAAAATCAGTAAAATCTTAAAAAAAAAGAAATTTGTAATTGTCTTACAGCATGAACTGATCTATAACGTTTCAGTTGATGTGTAGGTCTGAGGAACTTTACTCTAAAATCTAGGGCCTTCTCACTTCTATTGTAGGAACCCCTCCCTCCCTGGTTGACCTCCACCACTTCCTATCTCTGGCCATATTGGGTCATGTGGGGCTGAGGTATCCAGTCAGATCGTCAAGGAACTTTACTATTGCTGGATATTATTTTGTGAAAGACAAAAAAGCTCTGAATGTCATTGTTGTACCATTTTTCCTACTACTAATTAGTTTCACAAACTTAATTTGTTCCTGAATGCCATTCGTCACCCAAAATGTTCATAAACCAAAACTATTTTTCCCGTACAAAATGTTAAGAGAGAAATACAGTGAGAGAGAGAGAGAGAGACTGTGGGTATACAACAGATAGATATCATCATAGTAACTAACTGCACAGCAAGTCACACCTTCCCGCCAATACTCCAAGCTTGTTGACAACTGTTGTTGCTGGCTTGAGTGTTCATTACTCGAGACACTGTTCGTGAACCGAGGCGTTTTATGTTTGGAAAAATTGTTTGTGAACCAATTTGTTCACGATGAGAGGTGTTTGTGAACCGAGATTTCACCATACTTCTAGCTGATTCAACTGGGATTCTTATAGGGAAGTGAGGTTCCACCATATTTCTAGCTGACTCAACTACTGGAATTCTTATAGTGAAGTGAGGTTCCACCATATTTCTAGCTGACTCAACTGGAATTCTTATAGTGAACCGAGGTTCCACCATATTTCTAGTTGACTCAACTAGAATTCTTGTAGTGAAGTGAGGTTCCACCATATTTCTAGCTGACTCAACTGGAATTCTTGTAGTGAAGTGAGGTTCCATCATATTTCTAGTTGACTCAACTGGAATTCTTATAGGGAAATGAGGTTCCACCATATATAGCTGACTCAAGTGGAATTCTTATAGTGAACTGAGGTTCTACCATATTTCTAGCTGACTCAACTGGAATTGTTATAGTGAAGTGAGGTTCCATCATATTTCTAGTTGACTCAACTGGAATTCTTATAGTGAAATGAGGTTCCACCATATTTCTAGTTGACTCAACTGGAATTCTTATAGAGACACAAGGCTTCAGATTTACAGAAGACAGGGAAATAGAATGAGAAATGTCTCAAGAGCAATAGTAAAGTAAATGAAGTGAAATTGATATAACCAGGACTAGGACCTAGGTGATAGGCTTATAATGACTGGTTCAGACGATGAGGGGCAACACACATGAGCCTGTTGATGGCCCCTAAGACTTATAGAAAGAAAGGTAGATGTTATCCTTAAATGGGAGGCTTTGCCTGAATATTTACAATAGTGGACTCTGGCTGAGGCAGCCAAGAGCCGAGAGGTAATGTTAATCTGATTGACAGATTAAGTCTACATCAGTGGAAGTAGGTATAAATAGTAAAGAACTTATGAGAAAACCCCTACAATAGTGGTGACAGGTAGAAATATTGTGGCATATATGAGAAAAACCTTACCACACTGGAGGTAGATAAAAATATGGTATCTATGAGAACATTCCAAGAATGAAAGCAAGGCAAATGAAGTGAAATTTTGAGAACCAACAATTGAAACAAAGTAACTGACTTATGTACTGAACCTCTATTGGTTCTGATGATCAGTGCTCCAGTTGTTTAACCAATGAAACTGCGTGAAAGTGACTAGCATTCCACTGATATGTATGCCCTTAACGTAGTTCTCAGGGATATTCAGCATGATACAGTTTGGCAAGGCTGACCCTTTGAAATACAGGTACAATTAACTAATTTTGTTAACTGAAGCAATGTGAAATAAAATGTCTTGCTCAAAGATTCAACACATCTCTGGTAATTGAACCCAGGACCTTACAGTCTCAAGCTGAATACTCCAACCAATAAACCACATACCTCAACTTAAGTCATAGACTTCATTAAGTGGAAGCCTACCTCTTTCTTTTCTGAAATGTTCCCCACAACTAAATACTAATTTCCCAACAGTTTCTCAAAGGTTTGCAATTGCAGCAACTCACCACATTTGAGCCCAGCATCTCTTGAGTGGTCACAACTTGTTGATTTCCAATTGCTTTTATTGCATAAAGTTATTGATGACTCATTTCCAGAACAATTCATATTTTCCAACCAGATCCAACCAGATCCAGGACCAAAACGTCCATCTGTAATTGCTTGACCAGTGCTGAAATATAATAAAAAAGTATTGACCTGTAACCCCTGATTGAATCATAGGAGTACCGTAGTGGCATAGTTTGGGCATTTTAAACTTGCCAGAGCTCATCCTCTCCTCTCCGGATTTGAACACAGCCAAATTCTTCCAGAGAAGGAGAGAGAGGAAGTGAGAAAGAGATATAGAGGAAGAATCGTCCCCCAGAAATGCAATGGTACTTTTTTATATTGACTTCAAAAAGACAAAAGGAAAAGTTGATCTCGACTTGATCTAAATCCTTGGGTTAAATTTCCCAGCTTTTACCTTTCTCTATACTTTTTCTTTCTCTTTTTTTTGTCTACTTCTATCTCATCACTTGATGTCTTATGGCACATTTCTTACAATTCAAATTGTCTGTAGACATAGCCACAAAACAACCAATAAGTTTGGAGCTTGTATCTTACAGAACCAACAAGATATAATCAAATATTGGTGAATTAGTAGTATCATTACAACATTGGACAAGATACTTCACAACATTTAGTTATGGCTCTTTATGTTCTGATGTTCGAAGTATGTCGTACTTACCTATATCCCAACATTCGGCAGACAACGTGAGCATCATATTGATCCCAATTGGTATTACAAACTGTTCCCCATATACCAGCATAGTTGAACTCTATGCGGCCTTCACGTGGAGATTTACCTCCAACCAGTCTACCCTGTAGTTGACCTTCAGACAGAATAAAATATTATTTCATTAAATGAACAAACAGTATTAGTTGAGAAAGAAAATAAAAGAGGGCAAAGAATGTTGTGTCGTTTGTATTTTCTTGAAATGTCATTCCAACCAACCGTCGACAGTCGATTGACTTTCATCAAATTAGACCAAGGAAACAATATTTCCAATAGAAGGAGCAATGGGAAATAAGATGTTTTGCTCAAGGACATAATGCATCGCCTGGTCCAGGAATCAAACTCACTCCCTCATGATTGCAAATCCAATTCTCTTACAACTTAGCCACGCGCCTTCACTACCGTAAATTAATACAGACCTTGCTTCATCATCATCACCACCACCACATTCACCACCATCACCATCATCACTCACACCATCACCACCACCACCACCACCACCATCATCATCACCATCATCACCATCATCATCACTATCACCACCACCACCACCATCCTCACCACCACCATCACCATCATCGTCACTATCACAACCACCACCATCACCATCACCATCACCATCAACACCACCATCACCACCACCACCTCCACTACCATCACCATCACCATCATCCTCACCACCACCACCGTCACCATCACCCCCATTTTCCATCTATTTCCCATTCTAGGATAGGTTAGATGGGTTGTCAGGCAGCTCAGACAGTTATGTCATGCTTGTATATTTTATTTTGACATAGTTTCTACAGCTGGATGTTGTTTCTGATGTCAACACCCTTGCACAGCATCTCTTAGGTTCATTTCCTCAAGGTACTACTACAACCACCTGACAAGGTGGGCTGGGTGCTTTTATCATGGCACCAGGACTACCACTTTACAGTGTGAACTACTTTACAAGGTGGACCATGATATAATCCAAAATGTCTTAAAGCCGATAAAAAAAAGCTCATTTATATATTTTTCCATTCTTTAGATAATTGTTTCTACTTTTTGGCACAAGGCCATCAATTATCCCAGTGCATTACTGGTACTTTATTTTATCGACCCCGTAAAGATGAAAGGCAAAGTTAACCTCGGTAGGATTCGAACTCAGAATGGCAAGGGCCGTAACTCTATGCGTCAAAGCATAGTGTCCGACCCTCTACCGATACTGCCAATAAGGAGTAGTTTGACTTTGCTGAAAATTTCAGCAGATTGAGTGGCAGCATATATATTACCTTGTGTTATTTATCCTCTCTTTACCATATTTCTAATGAAAGACAATGCCTATAATTTCCAAACAATGTTTTAAATATTCAAGAATTTAGAAAGATTGCTCTGATCAATCGACAAAATCCCAGACCTCATTTGCTTACCAGGTGGGGTGGACCTCATCAAATTGGACCAAGGAAACAATGTTTCCTTAGGTTTGTCTATTGCTGATACGATCTACCTGTCGCAACTCCAGACAGAAGGAGAAACATGAAATAAAATGTCTTGCTCAAGGATATAACACACCCCTCCCTCGCAATTTGAGAATTGAACTTGCAACCTAACAATTGTGAATCCAACTCTCTAACCACTAAGCCACACACTTTAGAGAGGTACAAGTAATATTACTAACTTTCTCATTATTTAACTGAGGTTCACTTTGCCTTTCATCCTTACGGGGTCGATAAAATAAAGTACCAGTAATACACTGTAGAATTGCTGGCCTTGTGCCAAAAGTAGAAACAATTATTTAACTGGGGACTTAAAACATAACTTAAAGGTTTATTTATAAGTTTTTTGAAGGAAGGTTTTTAAATAAATATAAACACTTCAAAATAAACATTTTTGTGACATAAAACCAGAAGTGGTTTTAGGCAGTTTGTTATTAAAGAGTTAATGACACCATAGTTGTTAATATAGACAAATAACATGCTTCTATAATACATTTAACATAATCATCATCACCACCATCATCATCACCACCATCACCATCATCATCACTATCACCACCACCATCAACATCACCATCACCACCACCACCTCCACTACCATCACCACCACCACCATCACCATCACCCCCATTCTCCATCTATTTCCCATTCTAGGATAGGTTAGATGGGTTGTCAAATTCTGAGGCTAGTCAGGCAGCTCAGACAGTTATGTCATGCTTGTATATTTTATTTTGACATAGTTTCTACAGCTGGATGTTGTTTCTGATGCCAACACCCTTGCACAGCATCTCTTAGGTTCATTTCCTCAAGGTACTACTACAACCACCTGACAAGGTGGGCTGGGTGCTTTTATCATGGCACCAGGACTACCACTTTACAGTGTGAACTACTTTACAAGGTGGACCATGATATAATCCAAAATGTCTTAAAGCCAATAAAAAAAAAGCTCATTTATATATTTTTCCATTCTTTAGATAATTGTTTCTACTTTTTGGCACAAGGCCATCAATTATCCCAGTGCATTACTGGTACTTTATTTTATCGACCCCGTAAGGATGAAAGGCAAAGTTAACCTCGGCGGGATTTAAGATGCTTCAATAATACATTTAACATAATCATTTCAAACATTCCCCATCAGACAACATAAACTACTTTCCCAAAATAGACTTCAAAATAAAAAAATCATTTTTCAATTATCTAAATTGATCAACTGCATTAGGCTAATTACATTTCCAATCTCAATTTCCTATCTTTATAGCATTTCTATGCTTTAGCACTTTCTTATACTTATATATACATATATATATATATATATAAATTGAAACAAAATGAAAACGAAATTTCATTTCTCACTCTTAGTATGGCACTTACTTAAATGTAAGTATGAATGTATACGTACATACATATATGTATACAGACGTACAGTAGCATGCACATATATATATATATATACATATATACATACATATGCATACAGGTACACATACATATATGCACGTATCAGTTTAGCGGCGCTTATTATAACGTCGCTTTGTTCGTTTGTAAACAAATTCAACAGCCTGAATTTATGCCATACGGTGTTAAGGCAACCACGTCACCTTTTTGTTCAACACTGACACAGGAACGATGTACTAGTTTCAAGCTTGTTAGCTATCATCAGCACCGTTTACCCATCTGCCAGATAGTTGAACGTTCGAAAGTATATACTTTCCTTATGAAAATTAACGGCTGAGCAGCCTAATTTGCATATTGAGTGAGTTAAATCGGTCAGGCATACCGAAAACGATAAGTTGAAAATAAAAATGAAAACGAAATTTCATTTCTCACTCTTAGTATGGCACTTACTTAAATGTAAGTATGAATGTATACGTACATACATATATGTATACAGACGTACAGTAGCATGCACATATATATATATATATATACATATATACATACATATGCATACAGGTACACATACATATATGCACGTATCAGTTAATCCTTATATATATATATATATATTCTCAGCGTTTCAAAAACCAAAAATTCAGCTTCATACATTGTATATATATATATATATATATATATATATATATATATATATATATATATATATATATATATATATATGTTATATATATATGCGTGTGTGTGTGTGTGTGTGTGTATATGAGTGTGTATGTTACGGTGCTGATGATAGCTAACAAGCTTGAAACTAGTACATCGTTCCTGTGTCAGTGTTGAACAAAAAGGTGACGTGGTTGCCTTAACACCGTATGGCATAAATTCAGGCTGTTCAATTTGTTTACAAACGAACAAAGCGACGTTATAATAAGCACCGCTAAACTGATACGTGCATATATGTATGTGTACCTGTATGCATATGTATGTATATATGTATATATATATATATATGTGCATGCTACTGTACGTCTGTATACATATATGTATGTACGTATACATTCATACTTACATTTAAGTAAGTGCCATACTAAGAGTGAGAAATGAAATTTCGTTTTCATTTTGTTTCAATTTATCGTTATCGGTATGCCTGACCGATTTAACTCACTCAATATGCAAATTAGGCTGCTCAGCCGTTAATTTTCATAAGGAAAGTATATACTTTCGAACGTTCAACTATCTGGCAGATGGGTAAACGGTGCTGATGATAGCTAACAAGCTTGAAACTAGTACATCGTTCCTGTGTCAGTGTTGAACAAAAAGGTGACGTGGTTGCCTTAACACCGTATGGCATAAATTCAGGCTGTTCAGTTTGTTTACAAACGAACAAAGCGACGTTATAATAAGCGCCGCTAAACTGATACGTGCATATATGTATGTGTACCTGTATGCATATGTATGTATATATGTATATATATATATATATGTGCATGCTACTGTACGTCTGTATACATATATGTATGTACGTATACATTCATACTTACATATATATATATATATATATATATATATATATATATATGTGAGAAAAGCCACAGACCCTCCATCTCAACTCACCTTTTGAAAAGCAGAAGAACTGCGAAACCGGTAAAGGAACCAAATAAATATATATAATTTAAAAAAAAATAAGACTCCAGTTGCATTTTCGATTTCATCTCTTTTTCTTTATACTTTCACTTGTGTAGGACACCTCGGTTATTTTTCATTTTGTAAAAAAACCCTCACTTTCTAATATATATATATATATATATATATATATATTAAGAGAGTAAAACAAAGAATCCTTTAATACATCAAAAGTTTTTATTAGCCGACAATGTTTCGTCCTATTAAGGACTCATCATCTAATCCTTATATATATATATATATATTCTCAGCGTTTCAAAAGCCAAAAATTCAGCTTCATACATTGTATATATATATATATATATATATATATATATATATATATATATATATATATATATATGTTATATATATATGCGTGTGTGTGTGTGTGTGTGTGTATATGAGTGTGTATGTTACCCATTTCTTGTCCCTCATCCACACAGATGATAATTATTTTCTGGAGCAACATCTTCCGACAAAGTATGATATAATCAATTGTTAAACAGTTTTCGTCAGCCAAAAAAATTTTGCTTCATTGAAACATGTGTTAGAATTATTAATAAATGAAATATTGATTATCAACATCTCTGCCTCTGTGATTTTTCCAAAACTTATTACCAATATATGTATATATGTATGGTCCCGTAACTCCTGATAGAGTCGTAGGGGCATCGTATTGATATACAGCATTTCTTGGGCATTTAAAACCTGGAGGAGCCCATCCCTCTCCATGTCTGAGTACAGCAGATTTCTTCCAGAGAAAGATAGAAAGTGAGAGAGGGGAAATGAGAAAGAGATCATCATCATCATCATCATCATCATCATTTTACGTCCGCTTTTCCCTGCTTGCAAGAGTGGGACGGGAACTGATTCTGGCTTGATTTCTACAGCTGGATGCCCTTCCTAACAACAACCTCATTTACAGTGAGTACTGGGTGCTTTTTTAGCCGTGGCACCTCCACGACCACTTTGCAGTGGAATGATATGGACCCCAGTCCCTATCATCTCATTTCTACAGCTGAGTAAACTGGAGCAATGTGAAATAAAGTGTCTTGCTCAAGGAAACAACACATCACCCGGTCTGAGAATTGAACTCACAACCTTTCGATTGCAAGGCCAATGCTCTAACCACTAAGCCATGTGCCTCCAGATATAGAGGAAAAATCGACCCCAGTACTAGACTGGTACTTTTTTTTATCGACCTCGAATGGATGAAAGGCAAAGTTGACCTCGGTGAGATTTGAACTCCAAGAGCAGAGAGCTGGAACAAATACCATAAAGCATTCTATCGAACGTTCTAATGACTCTGCTAATTCGACACCTGACTAATGTATACATATATTTATATAAGCAATCACTGTGTATGAAGCTCGAAATCTCGAACTTACTAAGTGCCAAAGAAATAAATTTATAAGAAAATATAGGAAGCTCAGATGCAGAAGATAACTGCAATTATAGTCAGTTTCTATAAAATAGTTTATAAAAATCAGGTACAGACTCCTAGAGACAGGAAAATATTGTTCAGTGGCCACTATGAAGAATCAAACTCAATGTCTACCAGATAGTGGCTAGGTACTCAATCCATTGAACTAAGAGACACCTGACAACATCTTATTGTTTAAATAAGAAGCTGAATTAAACGGCTTTTGAAAATATAAAGTGAACTTTTAAACCACACAGAATCAAATATTTTCACAGCTCATACGTTATAGAATTATGTAGACATTTCTATGTTTGAGCTAATATTTATTATACTTACCACATTGTACACCTGCTGCATTGGAACTTGAACAGTTAGCGTCACCCCAGTTACTTTTGCGGCACTGAGTTAGAGAAGATTCATGCCCAGTGCACTTCACATTATCTAGCCATACTTTATGGAAGATTTGACCAAAGTTGGAATCAAGGAAAGCAACTCCATCCCTGTCAAAGAATGAATACATTTAAAAAAATATAAATATGTTCTTGATAGGGCAGTAAATTGGCAAAGTTGTTAAAATGTCAGACAAAATATTGGCAGAGTCATTAAAACGTCAGGCAAAATATTCATTCAAAGTCCAAATCCAGCCAAGGTTTCTGGTTTAGACACAAGGCCAACACATTTTAGATTTACATGACCTTTCACCCTCTCTTTTTCTTAGAAATACATAACCTTTCAACACATCAATAAAACCTACACACAATTAAGTTAGTTAATGTCTGTCACAAGTCTGGAGACTCAACAAGCTGGTGCTTATCTTGGTTTCCGTGGAGTTAAGTGATTGAGAGTACAGAACTTCCCCAAAGACAGGATACCAGACCATCACAGGACCCCCAGTTACTGATGGTATTCACTTTCAGTTGAGTATACTGGAACTATGTGAAATAAAGTGTTTTGATGAAGAAAACAACATGACACCAGTCCAGGGATTGAACCTATCACTCAGACTCAGAAGCTCCCGCGTCTTGTGACGCATGAGGCAATCATAGTGTTCCACCGCGTTCGGTCAGCAGCCAGTTGCACAGCGTCCCGCCATTGTCTGTTTGTCGCTCGCAGATCCCTCTCAACTGTCTGGCGCCAGTTCATTTTTGGTTGCCCTCTCCGTCTGCTTCCCTGTGGGTTCCATTTAAGTACTTGGTTCGCCAGTCTCTCCGGGAGAAGTCTCAAAGCGTGCCCAAACCAGCCCAGGCGTCGCTTGCAGATGGCAGAAGAGACCAGCTGCTGGTTGGTGCGGTTCCTGACTTCCTGGTTTGTTACATGGTCACTCCATTTAATCCCCAGGATCTTTCGCAGACACCTGGAATTGAACCTATGGTATTATGATTATAAGTTCAACATCTTAACCACTAAGGCCACATGCCTTCACTACATATAATGTCATGCAGATATGATGTCACTATGGTCCCCCTATGACTGTACTAGGAGGTACACACACATACATACACACATGCACAGAAAATACATACACACACACACAGAAAATACACACACACACACAGAAAATACATACACACACAGAAAATACATACACACACACACAGAAAATACATACACACACACACAGAAAATACACACACACAGAAAATACATACACACACACACAGAAAATACATACACACACACAGAAAATACATACACACACACAGAAAATACATACACACACACACAGAAAATACATACACACACACAGAAAATACATACACACACACAGAAAATACATACACACACACACAGAAAATACATACACACACACAGTTACATACATAATACATATCATCATCATCATCATCATTTTACGTCCGCTTTTCCCTACTTGCAAGGGTGGGACGGGAACTGATTCTGGCTTGATATCTACAGCTGGATGCCCTTCCTAACACCAACCTCATTTACAGTGAGTGCTGGGTGCTTTTTTGCCGTGGCACCTCCACGACCACTTTTCAGTGGAATGATAGGGACTGAGGTCCCTATCATCTCATTTCTACAGCTGAGTAAACTGGAGCAATGTGAAATAAAATGTCTTGCTCAAAGAAACAACACATCACCCGATCTGAGAATTGAACTCACAACCTTTCGATAGCAAGGCCAATGCTCTAACCACTAAGCCATGTGCCTCCACATACATACATATATACATATATACATAATATATAAATACATAGTAGTTGAAGCTAGCTGCCCACCAGATGCCAATATAATATCAAAGATTAGCGAAAAAGAGAATATTTATGCAGAACTAATGAGAAATCTGCAGATTCTCCACCCTGATTACACCTTCAGATTTATGCCTGTGATTATTGGGGCACTGGGGTATGTTAGTAACTGCCTCAATACAAATCTTGAGTAGCTAGGCTTCACAGAACCAGAAAGAACACAACTAGTTAGGAAATTACAAGTACAATCCATTAATGCAACAGTGAAAATATGTAAAACATTCCAAAAATTCAACATCTAATAACTGCATATACACATGTACAGATACAAAGCATATACACATGCACACATACAACTCAAAACATCCACATCCACACATACAATAACATCCATATCTACACATGCATGCATGCATACATACATATCTACCTAATTGATGTTGTGTAAATTCCAATAAGAGAGTCTTGTGTCTATGTTAGAAACCGACTCTCTCTCTATTGGAAAAAAATTTGTGAAATTATAAAACCAGAAGAACACACACACATACATACACGCACACACATACATACATACACACACACATACATACACACACACGTACATACACACGTACATACACACGTACATACATACATACATGATGATGATGATGGCTGCCCCCTCGTTATCGAGTATGGCCATTGCACGATATACCATTATTAATAATTATTAACTAATTCTATCGTGCAATGCCTGTGCGTGAAGATATTTTTTTGAAGTGAGGAAAGACTGTGCACTGAGCCAATCCCACTTTCTGAGAGACAGTAGCTATAACCCGAAAAGAAAAAAATGATCAACATCATCGGTAACTACTGAGCTGCAGGTTTTATATCAGAGTTATTTCTGATGTTATAAAATTGAACATTGAACAACATATTATTAATAACATAAACTAGGTTAATGTTTACATCCTGAGATAGATTGAAGGGAATAATTAAAATCATTAGTGTTAACATATTTAATGGAAGTAGAATTAAAACGCTAATTAGAAATAATTATGTAGTGGTGGAAAAACATTGTTGTCAATTACTGGTATCTATTTTTATTGTTACAGCAAGCTTTTTGTTGAAAGATGGGTGAGAGAGGTAAGAATGGCCCGAGTGAATGGACCTACTATGAGTATATGCCTGTAAATTGAAGGTGGAAAACTGGGAGAGGACAATTGCCCCGGTGGTCAGGGTCACCGTGGCTTTTTTTAATGGGCTTTCTCCACGATGGCCCTCGGAAGTCTCCCCCCTATTGGGAAATTTTTCATTGTTCTTTTATTACATCCTCTGTTTTTTTTTGTTGTTTTACACGCAGAAATGCCCATTTGTACTGTCCTGTATTGTCCTGTACTGTCCTTAATGTCTACTTTGTGTAAACCCTTGTGGTTAATAAAGAAAGCATTGTTACAGCAAGTACAGGAAACATTTTTTGATATTTTTGGTTTTCTTATGAAAGACTAACAGAATTAAACAGAATAACCAGTGTAAAATATTAACTCTTATCTCTAGAGTGAGTTATTTGGAAAAAGTATGACAAAAAGCACCCAGTCCACCCTGTAAGGTGGTTGTACTGGCGCCACAACAGAAAACACCCAGTCCACCATGTAAGGTGGTTGTACAGGTGACATGATAAAAAGCACTCAGTCCACCCTGTAAAGTGGTTGTACAGGTGACATGACAAAAAGCACCCACTCCACCCTGTCAGGTGGTGGTATTGGTGATATGACAAAAAGCACCCACTCCACGCTGTAAGGTGGTGGTACTGGTGACATGACAAAAAGCACTCAGTCTACCCTGTCAGGTGGGTGTACTGGTGACATGACAAAAAGCACCCAGTCCACCCTGTAAGGTGATGGTGTTGGTGACATGACAGAAAAGCACCCAGTCCACCCTGTAAGGTGGTTGTACAGGTGACATGACAGAAAAGCACCCAGTCCACCCTCTAAGGTGGTGATACGAGTGCTATAACTGATGCAAGTAGCTGTGTATCTGTGGTGTAAAAGATGGCCTGAGACAGTGAGATGTTGAGTAGAGTGGTTGGGGGGACGGAAGTGACGAGCGACAGGAATGTCTTTACCAAGTTGTGTGTCTCTAAGGTGTTCAGTGAATCAGTCCACTAGACGGTGGCCTGTCTGTCCAGTATAGACCCACAAAAGGAACACTTGAGGGCATAGGTGACGTTGGTGGAGGTGCAAGTGAAAGAGTGGCAAATGCAAAAGGAATACATATATATCTCTCTCTATATATATTATATTTGGTGAAGGCATGTGGCTGAGTGGTTAGAGAATTGGATATGTAATCGTGAGGTTGTGAGTTCAATTCCTGGACCGGGCGATGCGTTATGTCCTTGAGCAAGACACTTTATTTCACGTTGCTCCTTCTACCTGGAGTTGCGACCGATAGATAGTATTAGCAATTGGAAAGACCAACGGAAACATTGTTTCCTCGGTCCGATTTGACGAAAGTCGATCGTTAAGAGATATATTATATATATATATATATATAGAGAGAGAGAGAGAGAATGGAAAACGAAAAATCAGTGATGCGTCGGAACTCAATTTATTGCGTATTACAATTGTTTCCACGGCGAACAGCTCGAGGTGCGATCTGTTTGTGGATCGACCTGACTCTGGATTCGCAAGTTCCTCAGATACGTCTATTGATTTCGGATGCTCCGTAGGAGTATAGAGTGCCCAACTGGCATACCGACTATGGACACACCTTAGCTACCATAAGACACATATATATATAATAATAATAATTATTATTTCTTATATAGGCACAAGGCCAGCAATTTTGGCGGAGGGGAAAGTTGATTGAATCGACCCCAGTGCGTGACTGGTACTTTATTTTATCGACCCCGTAAGGATGAAAGGCAAAGTTAACCTCGGTGGGATTTGAACTCAGACTCTATGCTACAAAGCATGGTGTCCGACCCTCTACCGATACTACTAATCAATAATAATAAAGAGGAAAATGCGAAATTGAAGATGTTAGGGTCCTTTATTAATTGAGCCGTTGTACATATTTCCATGACGATAGATATCGTGATTTCTTCAGACATCAAAAATTAATTAAAAGATAACATTTTCGAGGTAATTTTGGGTGGAAAGGAGCAGACGAAAAAAAAATTGTGTGTTTTTGCTTGGAGTGCCCGCCCCCTTCTAATTTTCAGAATATCCTGATAGCACTGCATAGTCACAGGGGTGTGGGTGGCTGACTACTTGACTACAACCAAGAATACCACCCACCTTATGTATTCTCTCTATCTACCAGACCCCCACCACCTCAGCTGAAAACTCTATATGATCAGTTGGAGTTCAGACCAGCCAAAATTGATTTACTGCTAGCTTTGGTGGTCTGCAGAATGTAATGCGTTTGTACCTGCTACCTGTTTATGGTGGGATAATATATAGACCATCGTTCCCAAATTGAGAAAGTTATGTACTGCTATGGTTAATATAACTTATAGAAAATATTAAAGGTTTCACAACCCGCAAACCCAGAATAAATTCTAGAATTCAGACGTGGATGGGTGCTACACGAGAATGCTGAGGATGGCTCTGAACATTAATCAGTATACACTGAGGATGAAAAACTCAGAGCTGTATGGGAGCATCCCAAAAGTCAGCTCAAAAGTGACACAGAGGAGACTGAGGTTGGTTGGACATGCTCACCGACATCCAGAGTTGACATTGCACTCAGTGCTCCTGTGGGAGCCCCTACATGGACACACTAGAAGAGGAAGACCAAGGTTAACGTATGTTGATGCCCTAAGGACAGACACTGGTCTGTTGGAGACACAGGACATGGCAGCGATAATGAGGGACAGAGACCGCTGGAGAGAACTCGTCCATGGATCTCGGGAATTTTACCCGCCTTAGACAGATAGATAGAATTAAAAGTTAGAAAACTGGAAAGCTAAATAACAGTCAATATGCTAAGAATTATATCTAACTGGTAAAGTGTATATTGGTATTAGGGTTGGGTTCCGAGCCAGATATTAACTTGTTCTGACTCCCCACTGGCAAACACTGGCCTCTTGTCGAGAATGACTGGCAATATTTAAAGTATCTGATGTAACAAATGTAAAAATTAAACAGTCCTGTAGTTGGTATCCCGGTCAATCCGGTGGAGACAAATAATACATGGATGACTTAAAGAAAAATATAAGAAAAGGTACAATGAACGGGGAAAACGGTATCATAAAGAGAATAAAGGAAAAAAAAAACATATATATAAAGGTAAAAAAGGGTATAAAAGAATTATAGAGAGAATGAATGAAAGGAAATGCAGGAAAAACCCGTGATAAATATCTGAGTGGGGGCGAGTTATAGAGATTCAGTTATATATAAATGTAAAAAATGTAAAAAGAGGAAATGCAAGGAAAAATCATACATCATCATCATCATTTCATTTTACGTCCGCTTTTCCCTGCTTGCAAGGGTGGGACAGGAACTGATTCTGGCTTGATTTCTACAGCTGGATGCCCTTCCTAACACCAACTTCATTTACAGTGAGTGCTGGGTGCTTTTTTGCCATGGCACCTCCACGACCACTTTGCAGTGGAATGATAGAGAACCCAGTTTCTATCATCTCATTTCTACAGCTGAGTAAACTGGAGCAATGTGAAATAAAGTGTCTTGCTCAAGGAAACAACACATCACCCGGTCTGAGAATTGAACTCACAACCTTTCGATTGCAAGGCCAATGCTCTAACCACTAAGCCATGTGCCTCCATATATATATATATATATATTTCGTTTCTGAATTTGTTTAGCAAGATTCTTTATCTGAAAACGTGTGTTGAAACCGATATTGCTATACTTTGGGAGGGTGATGTTGCCAATAAGAAACACACGCACCAGTTGCTTTCACTTCAATTTATTATAAATTAAATTTATAAATTTAGGAATTTATAAATTTCCGATTGGTTGGTTGGTTCCACAACCAGACGATTGTTCATATATTGTCAAAGTTCTTTCGTCACACATTCTGTGACCTCTTCAGTGACTGGAGATTCTTTTCTTTGTTTTTGTGCCTCTCCTTTGTTCTGTCCTACGCCATATATATATATATATATATATATATGTCCTACGCTATATATATATATATACATATATATATATATATATATATATATATATATATATATATATATATATATATATATATATATATATATATGTTGGTAGGTAGATAGATAGATATATAAATAGATAGATAGATAGATAAATATATAGGTCCAGTCCAAACTAAAAAGGTTGTGTAGGTGTCACGACAAAAAAAAAAAACACCCAGTCCACACTGTAAAGTGGTCGTTTAGGAGACACGGTAAAAAGGCTCCCAGTCCACACTGTAAATGTGGTTGGTGTTAGGAAGGGCATCCAGTCGTAGAAAACCTGCCAGATACAGTCTTATATGAGTGAGACACGGTGACCCGATCAATCTTGCCTCAAGTGGGACAATTCCCATCTAACCCATGCAAGCGTGGAAGATAGACGTTAAACGATGATGATGATGATGATGATGATGATAGATAGATATGCATACTTACGTATATCCCAGCATCTTACAGACAACATGAGCCTCCTTGTCTGTCCAGCCATTGTCACAAATTGAACCCCACTGGTTGTTGAAATCAATCTCCACATTACCACTGATGTCATTTTTGCCCCCGGTTAACCTCAAGCGACCTTAATAGAAGCAAAGAGAAAGAAGAAAGACATAAGTCATGTATTTAGTTTGTGAAATCATGGGGATTAGTGGTTACGGAATTGGATTCACAATCATGAGGTTACGAGTTCAATTCTCAGATCAGGTATTGTGTTATGTCCTTGAGCAAGGCACTTTATTTCACATTGCTCTTTCTGCCAGGAGTGGTGACTGGTAGTATCAGCAATGGAAAGACCAGTGGAAACATTGTTCCCTTGGTCCAATTTAACAAGGCCTACCCTACCCTACTTGGTAAATGAATGATATCTGGGAACTTCCTTATTTAGTTGGTGTAGACATGGGTGCAATGCTGTATGTCTACAAAGATAAGGAGATCCATGGATGAGAAGGAAATTATGTTAGTGTTACTGCCTTGCCAAAGTTACTTACCTCTTTCAAGAGAAGTGAAAAAAATGTTGTTTTTATTATTTTCAAGATTATTTGAAATACAGTCTATTAGTCTTTTCACAACATTCTAAGCATCTTATAACTTTGTTTTATCAATTGTTGTATTAGTCTTAATCATCATCATCATCATCATCATCATTTCATTTTACGTCCGCTTTTTCCCTGCTTGCAAGGGTAGGACGGGAACTGATGCTGGCTTCATTTCTACAGCTGGATGCCCTTCCTAACACCAACCTCATTTACAGTGAGTGCTGGGTGCTTTTTTGCCATGGCACCTCCACGACCACTTTGCAGTGGAATGATAAGGACCTCAGTCCCTATCATCTCATTTCTACAGCTGAGTAAACTGGAGCAATGTGAAATAAAGTGTCTTGCTCAAGGAAACAACACATCACCCGGTCTGAGAATTGAACTCACTAACCTTTCGATTGCAAGGCCAATGCTCTAACCACTAAGCCATGTGCCTCCATAGTATATTTAATTTCATTTACCTCTGTATTTTATTTACTTTATTCTTAACTCTGAAGCCGAGATTCATTCGGTTTCCTAAATAGAATTTTAGTCTATGACTTCAGTTATACCATTTACATACAAAATATAATTTAGAGATATATCAGATGAAAGAATGGTATTTAACTAATGTATTGGAGTCACATGGCTTAATGGTTAGAGCATTGGCCTTGCAATCGAAAGGTTGTGAGTTCAATTCTCAGACCGGATGATGTGTTGTTTCCTTGAGCAAGACACTTTATTTCACATTGCTCCAGTTTGCTCAGCTGTAGAAATGAGATGATAGGCACTGGGTTCCCTATCATTCCATTGCAAAGTGGATGTGGAGGTGCCATGGCAAAAAAAGCACCCAGCACTCACTGTAAATGAGGTTGGTGTTAGGAAGGGCATCCAGCTGTAGAAATCAAGCCAGAATCAATTCCCGTCCCACCCTTGCAAGCAGGGAAAAGCGGACGTAAAATGATGAACACCAACAACAACAATTGGTACGCGATGGGGCCCACCCACAGCCCCGGTGGACAGAATGGAGAAGGCGTTTCCTCCATATGCAACCACTATAAATGAAACTTAAGAGTCTACTTTGTTGGTTCAGCCGACAGGATGGAAGAGAATTGAAGCTGTTCTGAGTTTACTTCTTTCTTTATGACTCTCATCTCTTTTATCAGAGGGAATTGGTGTCCATACATCCTCAATATAACATCATCATCATCATCACAATCACTGTCATCATCATCATCATCACTGTCATCATCATTGTCACCACTACAGTTATCATCATCATCATCATCATCATCATCATCACCATCATCACCATCATCATCATCATCATCATCATCAACACCATCATCATTATCATCATCATCGTCATCATCATCACCATCATCATCGTCACCATCATCGTCACCATCATCGTCACCATCATCACCACCACCACCACCATCATCATCATCACCACCACCACCACCATCACCATCACCATCACTATCACCATCATCTCCCATCATCATCATCTCCTATTGTCTAGCAAAGGTAAAGAAAATACTGCATGAGTATGACATGCTTACTGCATTCTACAGCTGCATCTTCATCATGTTTGCAGTGGTTCAAACCCCAGGAATTCTTCTGGCATTCAGTGATAGATTTTTCATCTCCTTTACATTCAACACGTGACAACCAGATCCGACCTGAGCCTGCTCCAAATTTAGCTGATCCGTACGCTACACCACCGCTACAACAAATACATACAAACAATAAAGGTAACAATAACACAGTCTGCAGAATTATAAGTTATAATTATTGTACATTATTTGAGTTCAAATCTCGCCGAGGTTAACTTTGCCTTTCATCCTTACGGGGTCGATAAAATAAAGTACCAGTAATGTACTGGGTAATTGCTGGCCTTGTGCCTAAAGTAGAAACAATTATTTTGTGGTGGATTGACAGTATCGGTAGAGGGTCGGTCGCCATGCTTTGAAGCATGATCTGAGTTCAAATCCCGCCGAGGTTAACTTTGCCTTTCATCCTTACAGGGTCGATAAAATAAAGTACCAGTAATACACTTGGATAATTGCTGGCCTTGTGCCAAAAGTAGAAACAATTATTTTGTGTTACATCAACAATAACTTTAACAACATAGACAGAAGGTGCAGTGTCATAACTATAGGGACCATATTACTATAGTCATATGATATAATATTATAACTGCAATAAATGGCACATGGTATACACTTTAATGTAGTAGTGCTGGTACCATAAGATACACCAAGACTACTCTGTAGAATGGTAATTGTGGTGTCATAATAAGTTATACCCAGTACACACTGTAAAGTGGTAGTGCTGGTGCCATGATGAAATACACCCAGCACATACTGTA
Source organism: Eledone cirrhosa (assembly GCA_964016885.1). NCBI lineage: Eukaryota > Metazoa > Mollusca > Cephalopoda > Octopoda > Eledonidae > Eledone > Eledone cirrhosa. Next base: position 14,017,803 of record OZ024754.1, on the reverse strand, counting down.
AAATGGCAGTGCTGGTGCCATGATAAAATACACCAAGTACACACTGTCAAATGGTAATGCTAGTGACATGATAAAATACACCCAGTACACACTGTAAAGTGGTAATGCTGGTGTCATGATAAAATACACCCAGTACACACTGTAAAATGGAAGTGCTGGTATCATAATAAAATATACCAAGTACACACTGTAAAATGGCAGTGCTGGTGCCATGATAAAATACACCCAGTACACACTGTAAAACGGTTGTGCTGGTGCTATGATAAAATACACCCAGTACACACTGTAAAGTAGTAAAGCTGGTGTCATGATAAGTTGTACCCAGTACACACTGTAAAGTCCTAGTGCTGGTGACAGGATAAAATACACCCAGTACACTCTGTAAAGCGGTAGTGCTGGTGTCATGATAAAATACACCCAGTACACTCTGTAAAAGGTTGGTTTTAGGAAGGGCAGCAAGCCAATATTATAGTAAAAAAAAAACAATATCATAGTCACACTGTTCAATATCAAAACAATAGAGCTTGATATCATAGTAATACAGCCCAATATCATAGTGATACTGTCTGATATCATAGTGATACTGTCTGATATCATAGTGATACAGTCTGATATCATAGTGATACAGTTTGATATCATAATGATACAGTTTGATATCATAGTGATACAGTCTGATATCATAGTGATACAGTTTGATATCATAGTGATGTAGTCTGATATCATAGTGATACAGTTTGATATCATAGTGATACTCTCTGATATCATAGTGATATAGTCTGATATCATAATGATACAGCCTGGTATCATAGTGATACAGTTTGATATCATAGTGATACAGTTTGATATCATAGTGATGTAGTCTGATATCATAGTGATACAGTCTAATATCATAGTGATACAGTCTGATATCATAGTGATACAGCCTGATATCATAGTGATACAGTTTGATATCATAGTGATACAGTCTGATATCATAGTGATACTCTATGATATCATAGTGATACAGTCTAATATCATAGTGATACAGTCTGATATCATAGTGATACAGCCTGATATCATAGTGATACAGCCTGATATCATAGTGATACAGTCTGATATCATAGTGATACACTCTGATATCATAGTGATGTAGTCTGATATCATAGTGATACAGTTTGATATCATAGTGATACTCTCTGATATCATAGTGATACAGCCTGATATCATAGTGATACAGCCTGATATCATAGTGATACACTCTGATATCATAGTGATGTAGTCTGATATCATAGTGATACAGTTTGATATCATAGTGATACTCTCTGATATCATAGTGATATAGTCTGATATCATAATGATACAGCCTGGTATCATAGTGATACAGTTTGATATCATAGTGATACAGTTTGATATCATAGTGATGTAGTCTGATATCATAGTGATACAGTCTAATATCATAGTGATACAGTCTGATATCATAGTGATACAGCCTGATATCATAGTGATACAGTTTGATATCATAGTGATACAGTCTGATATCATAGTGATACTCTATGATATCATAGTGATACAGTCTAATATCATAGTGATACAGTCTGATATCATAGTGATACAGCCTGATATCATAGTGATACAGCCTGATATCATAGTGATACAGTCTGATATCATAGTGATACTGTCTGATATCATAGTGATACAGTTTGATATCATAGTGATACACTCTGATATCATAGTGATACAGTTTGATATCATAGTGATACAGTCTGATATCATAGTGATACAGCCTGATATCATAGTGATACTGTCTGATATCATAGTGATACTGTCTGATTTCATAGTGATACACTCTGATATCATAGTGATGTAGTCTGATATCATAGTGATACAGTTTGATATCATAGTGATACTCTCTGATATCATAGTGATACAGCCTGATATCATAGTGATACTGTCTTATATCATAGTGATACAGTCTGATATCATAGTGATACAGCCTGATATCATAGTGATACACTCTGATATCATAGTGATACAGCCTGATATCATAGTGATACAGTCTGATATCATAGTGATACACTCTGATATCATAGTGATACAGCCTGATATCATAGTGATACAGCCTGATATCATAGTAATACTGTCTTATATCATAGTGATACAGTCTGATATCATAGTGATACAGCCTGATATCATAGTGATACAGTCTGATATCAGTGATACAACCTGATATCATAGTGATACAGTCTGATATCATAGTGATACAGTCTGATATCATAGTGATACTGTCTGATATCATAACAATACTGTATCATATAATAGTGGGGTAGTGGAATATCATAGTATGGCAGAACAACTAATAATTCCCCTACTTGAATCCAAGTGTCTGACAGACCACTGAGGCATCAGTATCATCCCATCCATTGTCACAAATTGTACCCCAAGCATTATTGAAGAACACCTCAACACGACCCTTATTCACACCAGGTTTATTTTGATCCATCAGTCGAACTGATATATTTCCTGGAAAATAGAAAAGAGAGTAAGTAGAATTACATTTTATATGTACCCAGCTCTTAATTCTGTTACATGACTGACACAAATATTTGACAGAAATCATACATGTATGGGGTCCATAATGCTTATTTGAGTCATAAGGGTAGCATTATGATAAACAACATATCTTGGGCATTTAAATTTGATAGACTTTACCCCCTCTCCCTAAACACCGCTGATTTCTTACAGAGAAAGAGAAATAGCAAGAGACACAATAACAGCCTTAAAGATGTTTTAGAACAAAACTCAATATATTTTCTTATAAAGAACTCATAGCTTAGATTAGAACATAGCTTAGAGTACATACCAACATTAAAAAAAACCACCACCACTTTTAGATATAAAAATGCCACAAGATATCCCAGTCTAAATTAGTTTTCTCAAATCTTTTTTTTTTTGATAAAGGGGTTTTATCCCAAAATATTAAGGACTCTTAAACAACTCCAAAGCAGACCTGAATGGATGTGAATGGAGAGCTGATCTCAGATTGTTAAAGCTCATGGAGGAGATGACAAAGGAACACGAGTGAAGAGATACTGTACTGAGAAGGCCATGCAAGTGTGGAACAATGGATGTAAAAGGATGATGATGATTAAACAATTCCAATGTAACATTCCAACATCTTTGTTATCATTATATTTTTGATATTTAATGTCCCATTTGCATTACTGTAGCCTTCTGTTTTCTATACTTAACACAATGCTTTAAGCAAGCTATAGCATCCTCTCATAGAACTTACAAATATCACCCATAAACAAACAACCAAACAAATAAATAACATCAACAGCAAGCTAATGAGGGAGCCTCTATATGGTTACTTCAATTGCTAGAGGTAGCAGTAAAATCTCCTTTAAATTCCATCCTACCATCTAAAAACATGAGAGGACACATTACATAATGTGCTCCAAGATATACTATGTCTAAAAAAATGACAGGATCCTCACCGGTGGAAAGCTTTTGGACAACAATAACAATAACAATAACAATGAAATGATACTCACTACAGAGAACTCCTGCATCTTCTTCATGAGTACAATCATTTTTGCCCCAATCATTTAATTTGCAGCCTGTAATGAAATGTTCTTTACCAGAACATTTCACATCATCAAGCCAGATGGGTCCTGTTCCAGGGCCATATCTCGCTTTACCATAAGAAATGGCGTCACTGAAATATAAAACAGCATATTTTATCTTATCTTGAATATTTTCACATCACTATAGACTCAGTCTAAAGATTCATTCATTTAAGTCAAATTGTTTGCCACAGCATCTGTTTCTTTGTGGTCTGGTCTTCATTGAACTAAATAAAGTTAGGCCGCACCGAGAAACATGAAGAAGACATCTTCTTCTTTGCCCACTTATTTCTGGGAGGGTTGTGGAGGCAGAGTCCTCAAACACTCCTTCCAGTGAGTCCTGTCAGAAGTAACCATCTCCAATTGATTCGGCTGGATCCCCAAGCGAGACCAGCTAAGCTCATAGATGTTATCCAACCATCTTGCTTGGGGTTTACCCCTTGGTCTCCTGCCAGTTGGTTTTGCCCATAAAATCTGTCCAGTGATTCTTTCCTGAGACATTCTAACCACATGTCCGTAATATCGGAGCTGTGATCTCTCAATCCGCAGAAGTAAGGGTTCTACTTGGAGTGACTCTCTGATCCCTGAGCTACACACTCTATTTAGTAATGTTACTTCAAAGACCATTTAGAGGAACCCCATTTCAGCAGCTTGTATTCATGATCGTATTCTTTCGGTAATTACCCAAGACTCATGACCATAGGTAAGGGTTAGCACAAATACTGAATTGAAGATAACGACATTGGCTTTAACACCTCCCTTCTGCTGATTACCAATGAAAAGTCTGAAACTTTTTAATCAATACACATACACACTCATGACAAAAGAGGCTTGAAAGGACTCTTCAGTTGTGTCAAGGGTATGATAACCTCCCTAGTGTTGGTGGTCTACATGCTAAATGCCCCTGTACACACTGTAAAGTGGTTGGTAATAGGAAGGGCATCCAGCCATAGAAAACTTGCCAACATCCTAAAAGGATAAAATGTAGGATATACTGAGAATGTTAGGTAGAAATCACACTAACATTGCAACACTGAATAATAACCACATCCATCCACGATAATAAAAAAAGGAATTCTGAAGTCTTACTTGTATCCTAACATTCTACAGACTACAAGAGCACTATCATCATTCCAACCATCATCACAGACTGATCCCCATTTCCTGTTAAAATATACTTCCACACGACCTTCTGCTGATGTTTTTCCAGCCACAAGACGAACAGTAAGATTGCCTTAAAAACAACAACATTTACATAGAATACAGAATGCAGACAATTCTTTCTAATGACTACAAAAATGAAATTTATAAATAGGGGCCAGTATTTTGTGTTGCAGCATGTTCTCTACCTCCAACCTTGTCATTTTGGCCAAGAACCTCAGTACTGTCACATATAACACAGAGGAGAGAAAGATAGCCAGATATGGGGTTTTGACTGACTGCTTCCTGTCCATGCTTGTCACCATCAAGATCTCTTGTATCCTCAGTCCCTAAATTGCCATTTCCCTCTGCAATATTGATAGGAATGCACCCACCTGAGAGAATAGCCCTATGAGGTGGAGTGGTTGATGCAGTGAGTGTTGCTGGTTGTTCTCCATGGTAGCGCCTTTGCCATTATGTCCACAGAGCACAGCTGAGATATGCCATCTAGAATGGAGTATAGAGTTTGTCACTTCCATATCCAGTTTAATATGGTAATCTTGGAAAGACAAATTAATAAACTTGTTGCACTCTGAGAGCACCAAATAATCTCATTGTATCTAATTTTAGATTATTAAAAATGTCAAACATTGATAAGACTAAAATTCATGTCCAAAGGATTAAGATAAACAAGACTGACAGGACAATTACTCTAAACTCTTTGTATAGCCATGAACAGATAAGATAATTCTTCTGTATTTGATGATGTTATTTAAATCCTTATGGGAATTTTTCATGAATCAGCTTTGTAAGAGATACCCTAGGAAATATGTACTTCATATCCTGTTAGGATATACGTCCTGTAAGTGGTGCCAGCAAATTAACAGATATACTAATGTAATTAATATGACATGGGACTTACCACAAATGAGAACTACCACAAGCCTAAAATCTGTCATTTCACAACAACAGTTTTCATTAGCCATTAAACAGAAATCAATATTAACCTTTAGAACGCTGAGCTTTTTTATGAATTGCTTTCCTTGATACGGTATTATATACTAAAGGTAGATTACTCTCTTGTCGCAATTTCTCGCCGACAGCGTTAAGGAATCAAAATATAAATTTTATGAATGTTAGATTTGTCAAAGTACTCTAGAAGGTTTTAAAATTCAGGTTTGGTTATCATGGAAACACAAAGCAACTTCTTTCTCCAATGTGTTCAACTATATTTAACCCTTTAGCATTTACATTATTCTATATTACTCTTATATTTTCATGGTAATTATCTCACATAATATCAAATCTATGCGATTTTGATATTTATTTTGAGAACAATATCTTAACATAAGTATAAGCAGCCATTTATGGCTGGTTTGAATAGAAAGAGGTGAGAGAATTCTGGCCAGATATGGCCAGTTTAAATGCTAAAAGGTTAAAGTAATTTAATTACAGGGATGGCAAATTGGCAGACCCCTTAAAATGTCTGAGAGAATACTTTATGGCGTTTGTTCAGGCTCCTTTCACTCACTGAGTTCAAATCTTGCCAAGGTCAACTTTATCTTTCATCCTTTCGAAATAGATAAAAAAAAGTACCAGTCCAGTATTAATGTTGATTCTTCCTCTAGATCTCTTTCTCATTTCCTCTCTATCACTCTTTTTCCCCTTCTCTGGAAGAAATCGGTTGTGTTCAAACCTGGAGAGGGGATAGGCTTCATCAGGTTTAAGAATATACAAGAAATGCTGTATATCAGTACAGCACACAGGTGGCTCCACCAGGAGTTGTGGGTCCATATATACAATTTAATCATTATGGATTAAAGTAATTCTGTATTCGATGCTGACTCTACCATTCCACAATAACTCTTAATATCTTGTACCACATGGAACCACATTTACAAAACATCATAACAACACAGTGGCAACATCATATTAAATATCATAATCTCTACTCTAATACTCTAATACTGCAAATTTTCACCGTAAACATTTGAATTAACAGATTCGGTTTTAGGGGTGCCATAGGGGCATATCTTGGGCATTTTAAACTTGGTGGATCCCATCCTCTTTCCAGGTCTGAAAACAGCCAAATTCTTGCAGAGAAGGAAAGAAGTAGAATCAACACAGTACTGGACTAGTATTTTTTAAAATCACCTTTGAAAAGATGAAAGACAAAGCTAACCTTGGCAGAATTTGAACTCAAAGAGCACAGAGAACTGGAACAAATACTTCAAAGTATTCTATCCAACATTCTAACAACCCTGCTAATTAGATGCCTCATTAAATATCACATGTTGTTAAGAGTTAATAAAGTGTCATCATTATCATAATCATTGTTTGATGTCCATTTTCCATGCTAGCATATTTAATAGAAAAAAACATTTACACTGAACTAATTGGATTCATCAAAAAACAGATACAATTCCAAACCCAGTTTCTATAGAAGTATTTCATTAACCTTTTACCATTCACATTACTCTATATATATGCTATTATATTTTCACAGTAAAGGCTTTACCTCACGTAATTATCTCACATAATATCAAAGCCATGAGATTTTGATATTATTTATTTTGAGAACAATACCTTATCATTGGTATAAGTGGACAGTTATGGCTGGTTTGAACAGAAATAGGTGAGAGAATTCTGGCTGGATATGGCCAGTTTAAGTGCTAAAGGGTTAAAGCATCAAAGAAACAAAAAATACTTACTACAGGAAATGCCAACATCCTGTTTGTGAGTACATTCAGTAGTACCCCATATATTGCCTGTACAGTCTGCAATGGACTGTTCACTACCATTACAGTTAGCCTCATCCACCCATATTGGTCCAAAGCCTGATTTAAAGCTACCTAATGGTCTAGTGATAGCATCACTGCAATAAGAACAATAACAACAATAACAACAATTATATATATACAGTGAATCTTCGCTTATCCGGACGGTCAAAACCAAACAGTTAGAAAAAGATCCGGTTAAGTGAAATAACCGGATAAGTGAATTCTAAAATCCCATTGTTACATAATGCTTGTGGTTTCTAATGTTTTGGCTTCTTTTAGTCAAAATAAAAGACAAATGCTAAGTAAAGAAAGTTTATTAGAATAACAAAAGAACAGCTAGAATTTATAAGAAAATTAATTAAACAAACATAAGAATAACTAAAAACTTGGTAAAACTGAATTGTGTCAAACCATAAAAAGTTAGTACTTTTTTAAAAATGAATAAATAGTAGTATAGAAATAGCCGTCTGGTAAATCGAATTTCAGAAAAGCGATATAAGCAAAGATGCACTGTACATAAATATATATATATATATATATATATACGTTATTCCGGGTTGAATCGGAGGTAACCACAGTAAGTAAGGTACTCAATACATAGCAGAGTATAACAGTTTTAATATAGATGAGATTCTACAGGACTAGAACTGTTTCATTCATTAGAAATCATCAGGAGTCTTGTAGAATCTCATCTATATTAAAACTATATATATATATATATATATATATATATATATATATATATATATATATATATATATATATTTAATTATGTATTATATATTTAATTATTGCATTACCCAAGGTTTCATGGAGTCAGACAATTCTAACAGAAGCATCTGAATCCGTTCCATCTGAATAAAGATTTCTATCTGATGAAACAGATTCAGACGCCTCTGTTAGAATCGTCTGACTTCATGAAACCTTGGGTAATGGAATAATTATATTGTGTTGTTTATTACATAATTAAATAGCTCTGTACTATATATAGAGCACTCTTCTTTCATTTACCTTTTCCACAGAAATACTTTACACATATATACATATATATATATATATATATATATATATATATAGTTTAAAAATAAATATATATATATATTTCAGAAGATCCCATTAAGGGTGAAAGCAGCGATTCTTTGCTTAAACTTTAATCTGTTATTTTAATAAATATTTGCTCTACGGTTCTTATATATTTGATATATATATTTATCCTTATCGAGCCCTCTTTGGATTTTAGTCTTCAAATTTATTATTATTACTATATATATATATGTATGTCAACTCTGGATGTCAGTGAGCATGTCCAGCTAACCTCAGTCTCCTCTGTGTCACTTTTGAGATGTCTTTTGGGATGCTCCCATACAGCTCTGAGTTTTTCATCCTCAGTGTATACTGATTAATGTTCAGAGCCCCTACATGGACACACTACATGGACACACTAGAAGAGGAAGACCAAGGTTAACATATGTTGATGCCCTAAGGACAGACACTGGTCTGTTTGAGATACAGGATATGGCAGCGATAATGAGGGACAGAGACCGCTGGAGAGAACTCGTCCATGGATCTCGGGAATTTTACCCGCCTTAGATAGATAGATATATATGTAGAAGTTATATTTAATTTGTTGGGATTCCAACAAACTTAAAAGTTTATAACTGATATAGAGCACTCAACAATTTACTGGAGTAAATATTCAATATATTAATAAATGGAAACTATATTTATAAAACCATAATTATTTTATTATATATATTTTAAGGGCAACCAAGCCAATCTTGGTGCGCTTTCATCAGATAAAATACAAAATTTGTTTCATAAATAGTGACATAACAATGGAAAACAACCTTGACGGTTGTTTCCAGTGAATTTTCAACCATCAAGATTGTTTTCCATGGTTATGTCACTATTTATAAAACAAATTTTGTATTTTATCTGATGAGAGCGCACCAAGATTGGCTTGGTTGCCATTAAAATATATATAATAAAATAATTATGGTTTTATAAATATAGTTTCCATTTATTAATATATTGAATATATATATATATATAGTTCAAAATAACAAATCAACAAACAAACGCAGGAGTAAGTGGTACATGTTGCTATTAGCTTCACACTGGTGAGAGTGTGTGTGTGAGGGTGGGGGGTTACAACATTTCGGACATAAGTCCTTCATCAGAAGAGTGGGGGAGCGGAACTCTGAGAGGGATATATATATATAATATATATATATATATTGTTATACTTGGGGAGGGTCATATTTGCGTAATATTGCCAGAATTAATAACAGAACACACTCACTGTTTGGTTGGTTTTCGCTTCTCGCTGTCTTTTATATCTGCGATCTAACTTACTCGGTCCTCAATGTTGCCATTGACTGACCGACGGTCAAAAATAATACAGATACAATATAGACACAAACACATATATATAGTTTACATAATTTACATAAATCTTTCGTTGCACATCTGCAACATCGTCAGTGGTGTTATATTCTTTGTTCCTCCTGTTGTGAAAAACCTCGCTAAACTATATATATATATATATATATATATATATATATATATATATATATATATATATATATATATGAGAGATAGAGAGAGAGATGTGGAATGCTTAGGCACAGAAAATACTACACAATGTCTTATAGGGTAAATATCCTTAACACAGAAAAATAAGTTCATAGCAGTTCCTAACAAATTCTTTATCCATCTCTAAGTTTTTTATAAGCTATTTTACAGTAGTTTCTATGCCTGGGTATTCTACATCTTCATTAAAACAACAAGAGCTCAGCCATTGGGCACTAACTCGTTACTATATATATATATGTATGTATGCATATGTATATGTATATATAAAAGGCCGGAGCTCAGCCTGACTCTTTTCCTATATATCATCATCATCATAATCATCATCGTTTAACGTCTATCTTCCACGCTAGCATGGGTTTAGACGGGAATTGTCCCACTTGAGGCAAGATTGGTTGTCTCGCTCATATAGGGCTGTCTGGCAGGTTGTCTACGGCTGGATGCCCTTCCTAACACCAACCACGTTTACAGTGTGGAATGGGAGGTTTTTACTGTGTTACCTACATGGCCACATTACAGCGTGGGAGTGTGTGTTTTTTTGTCGTGATACCTACACGATATATATATATATATATGTAGATAAATCTACCAAAATATACGGTAGTGTCCAATCCGTATGAAGAACTCAATGTAATCCAAATATCATGAAAAGAGATGTATTCAAAAATTTTTTCAATGAAAATCACAGGAAAACAGAGTCAAGATAAATTAATAAAAACAATGAATTAAAACAAAGAAACAGTTCCTTATATTAAAAAATTCATCATTTTACGATCGTTTCTAGGATATATATGTGTGTGTTGGTATGTATATCATATAGATCTATGTAAAAGTTTTACAAACTATCAGAGGGAATATACATACCTACACATATATATGCTGTCTTCTGAAGACAAGTTTTCTTACCTGTATCCCAACATACGACAGATGACCAGTGCATCTCTTCGATCCCAACCTCGTTCACATACTGTACCCCAGGCACCATTATAGAAAACCTCCACACGACCATTGCTGCTGTTAGTGCCATCAACCAATCGTGTCGTAACGTTTACTACAATGATAAAAACAATAACAACAACAATATATAATCATAAAACAAAAGGTAAAAAAAAAACACGTTTTACTGGCCTTAATTATTGCATTGTGGCCATACTGGGGCACTATCCTGAAGGTTTTATTTTAAATTGAAGACTTGTGTAAATTGGAAAGGAATGAAGCTTGCATGCTCCGATGGATGTGTAATAGTAATATACACGAAAGGCAAAGCATAAAGGCTAGGAAGGGCAGCTGTAGAAACCAAGCCAAAATCGGTTCTGTATGAGCAAGACATGGTCACCTGACATGGCATTGCTCACGACAAGATAACTCATCTAACCCATGGAAAAATTGACGTTGAATAGTGATGATGATACACACACACTTTACTGATGTTTGTGCATTGCCCTATGTACTGTACATGCACTTTTTTGATGAGTTGTGGTGCACCTGGGCACTGTACACAATATTTCATTATTGTTATTGTTATTATATCATGATTCATACACTGTTCATTTTCCTGACACTTTATTATTCTATGTACTATACATGCACCTTTGATGAGTTGTAGTGCACCTGAGCACTGTACACAATAATTTCATTATTATTATTATATATATATAGAGTCCTATCAGGTTCCAGTTGCTAATAGCGTTACCGTGTCAGTCGTCAGAAACAGTCATGGCTGGCATAGGCTGGTCATAGGATTCGGTCGATCGATTGGTTATTGATTAGGCGATACCCGCTGATGAAGCCGCATAAGCCGATTGTGCATTGTTGCCTAATATATGCAGACAGATGGTGCAGTGCACCTTACTGCTGTATTAGTGCGGCAGAAACTCGAGTCCGGGAACCTTATAGGATCCCGTTTTATGTGTGTTGTGTTGAGGCAAATAACTATGTGTATACTCTGGGAATGTAGCTTACATTGCTCATGGCGTGCACTAAGATACAACTGGTACTGGAATTGATAAATATGCTGGGTCCGTCAACCCTTATTATATACATATACACGACCGTGACCTCTGGCGTCATGCAGTAATACAGAGTACCCAACTTCCCATGGGTACAAGCCGAAGCTGAAGCATATAGACAATATGCCCCCACACCCTCCCACTGCAAAGTGGTCGTGGAGGTGCCAGGGCAAAAAAGCACCCAGCCCACACTGTAAAGTGGACGTGTAGGTGCCACGGAAAAAAAAGCACCCAGCCCACACTGTAAAGTGGACGTGTAGGTGCCACGGAAAAAAAAGCACCCAGCCCACACTGTAAAGTGGACGTGTAGGTGCCACGGAAAAAAAAGCACCCAGCCCACACTGTAAAGTGGACGTGTAGGTGCCACGGAAAAAAAAGCACCCAGCACTCACTGTAAAGTGGTCATGTAGGTGCCAGGGAAAAAAAAGCACCCAGCACTCACTGTAAATGAGGTTGGTGTTAGGAAGGGCATCCAGCTGTAGGAAACAAGCCAAAATCAGTTCCTGTAGAGCAAGGCATGGTCAGCCGACCAGACACTGCCCACAACAGGACAACCTGTCTAACCCATGCTAGCGTGGAAGAACAGACGTAAAACGGTGATGATGATGATGATGAGATATATATATATATATTGTCAGGTCGCTATTGAGTGCTACTGGTAACATGCAACCCAGTATAACCTGTCTCATGGTCGGGTCGTCGGTGACCAAACCGGAAACCCCACCAAGCTTGCTTGGTGATGAGGGTCATATTTGGACACCCTGTGGGATGAAAAACAAGACCCGGCAAAGGGCGGAGGATCTCAGAAGGGTCAATGGCCATCGAAATAGTACATTTTTTATTTTCACCTGGGAGTGAAAGGCCCTCAGTTGTTGTCACAACACCTGTCTAGGAGAGGGAAACTCTGAAAAAAAACCCTGCAGCACGGAAGCATCCGATGATGTTGACCAGTTCCCCTTTTCGGGTAGTGTTTTTGATGCTCAGACAGTGGGATTCGTCGAGTTCAAGGCCTTTACCCGCTTTTAAAAACCTTCAAAACACAGGCATTGCTTGTTCAGGATCTGTTACAGGTTCATGTGGCTGGCCATAGCCTAAAAGTGCACCAAACTCTATAATCTGACAAGTGATTGCAATACTTTTAGCAGAGTTTGCAGCCATCATATACATATATGTGTGTGTGTGTGTGTGTGTGTGTGTGTGTGTGTGTGTGTGTGTGTGTGTCATACTTCCTTACAGTTCTTGGTACCAAATTTTTCTAAAATGTTATTCATCTCGATGCTATAGTAGAATTCTCTTCCACGAGATTGTCACGATTTGATAATTAATTAGTTTGTTATTTGTTTAATTAATTCATTAATCGATGGATTGCTTGATTCATTTTAGACAGTACTTACAGCAATGAACACCTGCTGCACCTGGATATTTGCAGTTAGATTTACCCCAGGGGCTGTGACTGCAGTTTGCGATGGAATACTCATTACCAATGCATTCTACTTCATCTAGGAATATCGATTGATTGCCTCTCCCAAACTTGCCATTGGTGTAGGCCACTGCATCACTGTAATTCAAGAAGGTAGACGCCATGAAGTTATATATAAAATACCAGTAACAACAACAACAACAACAGCAACATCAGTAACAACAACAACTAGTTGTTTTTTTTTATACTAAACCACCTGAAACTGCCCCTGATTCTATGATTTAAAACTGTTTATTTTAAAGTGTTTATATTTATCTAAAAACCTTCCATCATAATTTTATGTAAAAACCTTTGTTATAAAACTTAAGACCATTGATTACCAACTGAATTAATTATAGAAATATAAAATATACTGAAGTGAAAAGCAACCCAAACCAAACAGTGAGTGTGTTTTACTATATATTTCTGGCAATAGAGTTACGGCCCTTGCCATTCTGAGTTCAAATCCTGCCGAGGTTAACTTTGCCTTTCATCCTTATGGGGTCGATAAAATAAAGTACCAGTAATACACTGGGTAATTGCTGGCCTTGTGCCAAAAGTAGAAACAATATTATAACAATATGACCCTCCCCAAATATAACAATAAAGAAAGTTTGTTATATTACTAAATCACTCCAAATTCTTGATTATTTACAAGATTATTTGAAAACTATATACAATGTTATTTATTAGAAATATGGTAATGGACGTAAACTGAACTATCATTTTACTGTCACCAATTGATCTCTCTGTTGTTTTACTTAAAACATCTGTTAACACCACTCTAGAAACTTAATAGGAGTTTTGATTTCATTGAAGCTTTTAAATAATAATAATAATGAAATTATTGAGTACAGTGCTCAGGTGCACTACAACTCATTAAACTTTAATCTGTGTTTATAATAAATATTTGCTCTATGGGTTTTGATATATATATATTTTATATATATATATATAATCTTTATAGAGCCCTCTTCAGATTTTAGTCTTCACATTTATTATTACTATATATATATATATATATATATATATATATATATATATATAACAAAGGAAATGTGGTAAAGAACCAGGTGGACCATAACGCACCAAAGTACTCAATACTTAGGGTAGTAGAGTGGGTAATAGGAATAAGTAAGACCCCCGACGGCTGAGCTCAAGCCGTACAGAATTAGCCGTCGAAACGGCTTGAGCTCAGCCGTCGGGATCTTACTTGTTCCTATATATATATATATATATATATATATATATATATATATATATGCATGTAGGCGCCACGGAAAAGAAGCACCCAGCACTCACTGTAAATGAGGTTGGTGTTAGGAAGGGCATCCAGCTGTAGAAATCAAGCCAGAATCAGTTCCCGTATGAGCAAGGCATGGTCAGCCGACCAGACACTGCCCACAACAGGACAACCCATCTAACCCATGCTAGCATGGAAGAACGGGCGTAAAACGGTGATGATGATGATGATATATATATATCAATTCCCTAAATTTGTGTCCAATTGAGAATCTGGTCAGAATGATGTGGAATCGTATACTTACTGATAACCCAGCATATGGCAGACTACCAGGGCATCACTTCTATCCCAGTTGTCTTCACATATTGTTCCCCATTCTCCAGCAATACCAATTTCCACACGACCCAATCCAGGAACCATGCTACCAAGAAGTTTAATCGCAACCTCTTCTGCAAAAATAATGGAAAAAGAAATAGCCTATATTACAAGTTTGGGGAGCTGCTTCCTCTGCTGACGAAGAAGGGTTTCTCCCTGCGTACGAAAGGCCAGTTATATTATGCCTGTGTGAGGAGCGCGATGCTGCATGGTAGTGAGACATGGGCAGCAACTGCAGAGGATATGCGATGGCTGGAGAGAAATGAGGCAAGCATGCTCCGTTGGATGCGCAGTGTCAATGTGCGTGAACGACCCAGCATGAATGTGTTGAGAGAGAAACTGTGTCTGAGAGGGATAGAATGTAGTGTGCGAGGGAGGAGACTGAGGTGGTATGGACATGTGATGCGCATGGAGGATGACCGATGGATGAAGAAGTGCCAGGAAATGCCAGTTGAAGGAAGATGTGGTAGAGGTAGACCACGAAAAACATGGGCGGAGGTGGTGAGAACAGACCTCAGATCGCTGAAGCTTACGGTGGAGATGACGAAGGACCGTGACGAGTGGAGAGATGCTGTGCTGAATAGGACCCATCCCACCCTTGCGAGTAGGGAAAAGCGGACGTAAAATGATGATGATGATGATGATGATACACAGGTTAATTCTAATCATTGAATTGACAGACCACCTCTCTAGTGCTGGTGGAATGATACAATGCACCCAGTCCACACCGTGAAGTAGTTGCTGATTGGAAGGGCATAGAGTTCATTGATATATAAATATATATATATATATATATATATATATATATATATACAAGTACCATCATATATATATATATGTATATATATATATATATGATATGAAGAGAACATGACCCATAAAATAATGATAATGATGATTACCATTCATATATATATATATATACATGTACCATCATATATATATATATATATATATATATATATATATATATATATATATATGATTACCATCATATATATATATATATATATATAGATAGATGTACCATCATATATATATATATATATACATGTACCATCATATATATATATATATATATATATATATACATGTACCATCATATATATATATGTATATATATATATATATATATATATATCTATATATATATATATATATATATGTATATATATATTTGATGAGTTGTAGTGCACCTGTGCACAATACACAATGATTATTATTGTTATTGTTATTCCTTGAATCTCAGTCATTGATGTTGGTTAACTGGAAAGTCCGTTGGATTGAATATCAAGCCACTACCTGCAGCCTCAGATATTCAGGACGTATCGGAGGGTTCTTGCCGTTCCAAGCAAGCATGCCTTTTGAAGCGTTCCAAAAAGCGTGAAGGGGCCGATTTTCTTTAACCATCCCTGGAAACCTTTGGAGATAGTCCCCAGTGCGCCTATGACAATCGGGATCACTTTGACTTCATGGCAGTTCCAAATCCTTTTCACCTCCCACTTTAGGTCCTGGTATCGGTTAATTTTCTCCCTCTCCTTCTCTTGCACTCTCGTGTCGAACGGGCAGGCCACATCCACAATCAGGCACGATCTTTTTTCTTTGTCCACAACCACCAGGTCAGGTCTATTGTGTTCCAGTTTTTTGTCCGTCTGTATCCTAAAATCCCACAGCACCTTCACCTGACTGTTCTCCATCACCGCCTCTGGCCTATGCTCATACCATTTCTCAGAATGTGGTAGATTGTTTACTTTGCACAGGTGCCAGTGGATCACCCTGCCCATCACATCGTGTCTCCAGCCCTTATAGTGGGTCTGGGCTAGGTGTTTACACTCGGACACAATGTGAGCCACAGTCTCCTCTCTCTCTCCACAGATCCTGCACAGTGGGCTAGCCTCCTCCTTGTAGATATGGTGCTTCAACCACTTCGTTTTGAGGGCCTGCTCCTGCGCAGCCATTAGCATTCCTTCTGTAGCCTTTTTGAGGTCTCCTCTTCTCAACCAGTTCCATGTCTGTGGATCTCTAAATTCAGTTTTCTCAAAGAAGGTACTATGAAGGGATTTTCCCTTAAGGCTGCTCTTCCTCCTTGATGTTATTTCCTCCTTGGATATCCCCTGGCCTACTGTCCCCTCCTTCAGTACAGCTCTGAGCATTGGCTCCTTACTATAGGTCACGTATTTGTATAGGTTGTTTTTCTCCATCTGAACACAGTCCTCTATGCTGATAAGACCTCTTCCACCCTCAGATCTCCTTAGGTAGAGTCTATCGACATCACTCCTCTTGTGGAACATGTTGTAGATAGTCAATAGCTTCCTAGTCTTCCTATCCATTTCTTTTTGTTCAGCAACATTCCATCTCAGAATTCCCGCACTGTACCTAATAATAGACACAGCTCGGGAATTTACTGCGCTTATGGCATTTCTGCTGTTCAGATGTGACTTCAATACGCTCCTTACTCTCCGAATGTATTCAGTTCTTAACAATTCCTTCATTTTTTTGTTCTTTATGCCATCAGCCTCCAGAACGCCCAAATACTTGTATCCTTCCTCAGAGTCAATTTCCTTTATCATCTCACCTGTTGGTATCTGGATCCCGTTACTTCTGCTCAACCTACCCCTCCTCATCACAATGACTCCACATTTACCAATACCAAACTGCATACATATATCACTGCTGAAAATACGGACAGTGTCAACAAGCACATCCAACTCCTTCTCACTTTTCCCGAAGAGCTTAAGATCGTCCATGAAGAGGAGGTGATTGATGGTAAGCTCTCCCCTTCCCAACTTGTATCCTGCTCTCACTTTTCGCAGCATAATGGTCAAGGGCATCAGGGCAAGGACAAACAACAGAGGGGACAGGCTATCTCCCTGGAAGATACCTCTCTTGATCTTCACGCTTCCCAAGGATACTCCAGTTGATGTCAACTCTGTCTCCCAGGACCCCATACTCCTGCCCAGCAACTGTCTGATGTTATCTGCCACCCTGAAGATCTCCAGGCTTTTGGTGATCCAGGAATGAGGCACCATGTCAAATGCCTTTCTGTAGTCTATCCATCCCATGGCAAGATCAGTGTGTCTCCTCCTGCAATTCCCCATTACCATCTTATCAATAAGCAACTGGTCCTTTGTACCACGTGACTTCTTTCGGCATCCTTTCTGTTCGTCCGGCAACAAGTTGTTTGTGTGGAGGTGATGGTAGATTTCCTCAGACACAATGCTCGTCAACAGTTTCCACATTACGGGCAGACATGTGATAGGTCTATAGTTGGTAACATCATTACCCTTGATTCGGTCTTTCATTATCAGAACTGTGGTACCTTTTGTCAACCACTCTGGCACCTCACCCGACACCAAGCAGTCATTGAACATGGCCGTCAGCTTCGGGTGGAGGGATGTTAAATGTTTAATCCAATACCCCTGCACACCATCTGGGTCTGGTGATTTCCAGTTGGTTAGTTTTTTGGCTTGCCCCTTAAGAGTTTCAACTGTGATACTCAAATCAGTCTGTTGCTGTGCCTGCTCACCGATCTCCCTCTGTACTGTCTCAATCCACCCTGCCTGGGCATTGTGTCTAACATCCTGCTCCCATATTCCTCTCCAGAATGTTTTAGCTTGTTCCGCCCCAGGGATCAAGTCGTTGCCTCTTTCTTTCCCCTCAAGCTGTCCAAACAGCATCTCCTGGTTGTTGTCGAACATGCGGTTCTGTTTATACTGACTGACTCTGTTCTCGTATCGCCTGATTTTGGCACTCTTTGCTACAATGCGTTGCTTCAATTCCTCTATGATAATATTTAGCTTTTTACTCCTAGTTTTGTATTTTATTTCCAGTCTATTTTTAGTGCCTATGTTTTTTAGTGTCCCATTCAGTAGTGACTCAAGCTTTCCTATGTCATTTCTCATTTCCCCGATTTGCCCACTCAGTCGCTTCTTCCACCACGGCTCTGCTCTTTCTTGTCTGTTGTTTCCTCTCGCTTTTATACCAAGTAGTTTCCTCACTGTATTTGCTGTTGCTTTGAGGATATTGTTGCACTGGTGAAGACTCCTCGCCTCAAGGTATGGGATGACTTTGTTTACCTTAGCTGTTGTTTCTTTTAACTTTTTCCTGTCTACAAATCTTAGGTTCATAGGTCTCCCACTATCATTGTTCAACTCATCTACCACTAAATTTAGGATGTCAACCGAATCTTGTCCTAGCCCGTCAGCATTCATCTCCTCAGTGGCCGTATCTCTGTTCCAGGTATTATTTATCTCAGTATTCAGATCATTGTCTGCTTCGGGTGGTTCCTCCGTTCTCAGGACCTCCTCACCTTCATTTCCCGCCGGCTCGCTTGTCTGGCATACTACACCCGCCATCTCCAAGCCATTCTCTCTGCTCAGTTCCTCCAGTTCCAGCTCGCTTATCCACCCATTAGTTCTTATTACCCGAGCCTGCCCGGCCAATTTTTGTTCATCTAATTTAAATAAACCAATCTCGTTCCAGATGTTATGCATCCGTCTCCTGTAGCCCCTCTCCTTGGGGTTACTTTTCAGGTAGCATTGCATAACAGTTCTATTCAATTCTTTCGTCCAGTTGGTTCTGGCCCCTTTCCTTCTTCTTCTTCCTCCAACATCAGCAGTATTTGGTTGACAGTCAGGTTCCTGCTGCTGAGCCAGGGGGCACCTGTTGGGTGAGAGTCTGTCACATGACGTTCTAGTCTCCATTTCACCGTTATTCGAACTGTTTATGTTCGATATTTAAACACTCTTATCGAGGATTGGCGAATGTATGTTTACATAGCCATCTGTGGATCCGCCATCCCACTTGGCCCTTGTGTGGCATTATCACCACGCTGTATACGGACACACATAAACAAACAAACACACGGGCAGAAAGGGCCCCAAAAATGAATAAGCATAAGTTTCATTGTAATGTAGTATTCGAATGTCTGACTTAGTTTTTGTTTTTTAAGTTT
The DNA here is from genome assembly GCA_964016885.1 of Eledone cirrhosa. Lineage (NCBI taxonomy): Eukaryota > Metazoa > Mollusca > Cephalopoda > Octopoda > Eledonidae > Eledone > Eledone cirrhosa. The sequence goes on along the minus strand of OZ024754.1, from coordinate 13,997,646 downwards.
TACTTTTTCCCCCCTCTTCTCTGTCCGTCCGCCTGCTTCTCTCTTCATTCTTATTTTCTTTACGTTTTTGGGGTTTCTTTTTTTGTTTTTGTTTTTCTCTGTTTGTTTTTCTCGTTTTTTGCTGTTGTTGCTGTGCTGCTTTTGTTGTTTGTTTTTTCTTTTTTCTTTTGAGTCTATCTATATATTTTGATGCCTTCCTCTTTGTTAGTAGTAGGAATTCTATAATGTGGAAGTGGCAGCCAGCAGAGACTGGCGGCGTTGGCGATACTGAGACAGTGGTGGTGGTGATGTCGATACCGAGGCAGTGGTGGCGGTGATGCGACCGTATTACTGTAGTGATGGTGCTGTAGCGGTGGCAGCAGCAGTGAAGGAGTCAAGGGGTGGTGGCGGCGGTGATGGGATAGTGGTGGTAATGATGGCCGTAGTGAGTGGTGGCGGTGAAGGTGAAAATGCTGTTGTGTTTAGTGTACACAGATGATGGGGTGGGTGGTGTATCTAGTTTCTGGTGTTGGTGAGTTTCGCTGTCCTATATAGTGTAGCCAGAGGAGAGGAGGGGGGGGGGGGGGGTTCTTCTTCTTCCATTTATAGCCATTTCATTTTTTTTGGATATACAGTGTACAATACAAAGTTGAATATTTGAATATTTGAGCCGTATTACTGTAGTGATGGTGCTGTAGCGGTGGCAGCAGCAGTGAAGGAGTCAAGGGGTGGTGGCGGCGGTGATGGGATAGTGGTGGTAATGATGGCCGTAGTGAGCGGTGGCGGTGAAGGTGAAAATGCTGTTGTGTTTAGTGTACACAGATGATGGGGTGGGTGGTGTATCTAGTTTCTGGTGTTGGTGAGTTTAGCTGTCCTATATAGTGTAGCCAGAGGAGAGGAGGGGGGAGTTCTTCTTCTTCCATTTATAGCCATTTTTTGGGGGGGATATACAGTGTACAATACAAAGTTGAATATTTGAATATTTGAGCCTTATAACAATATATTTTGGGTCCGAATTTTTTTGGGGCTCAAGCCGGGTGCTTTACGTAGCATTTGTACTAAGAGTTGTTATTTCACAAATGATTTAAATATGTTAAAAATTCAAAACTTACGGGAGCGATTTCATGACCTCCGTCACCTCGTGCGTCTTCTTATCATTATTATTATTATTATTATTATTATTATTATTATTATTATTATTATTATTATTATTATAAGGGCTGTAGATTGGCAGTATCGGTAGAGGGTCGGACACCATGCTTTGCAGCATAGAGTTACGGTCCTTTATGATCTGAGTTCAAATGCCGCCGAGGCTAACTTTGTCTTTCGTCCTTACAAGGCCAATAAAATAAAGTACCAGTCACGCACTTGGGTCAATTTAATCGACATTCCCCTCCCCTAAAATGCAAAATTATGTTTTTATTCAACCCTTTAGTATTTACATTACTCTATATTTACTATTATATTTTCGTGGTAAAGGCTTTACCTGACATAATATCTCATAATATCGAATCTATGAGATTTTGATATTATTTATTTCGCGGTGGATTGGCAGTATCGGTAGAGGGTCGGACGCCATGCTTTCCAGCATAGTTACGTCCCTTTACGATCTGAGTTCAAATCCCGCCGAGGTTGACTTTGCCTTTCATCCTTACGGGGTCGATAAAATAAAGTACCAGTAATGCACTGGGTAATTGCTGGCCTTGTGCCTAAAGTAGAAACAATTATATATTTTGAGAACAATGCCTTAACATTAGTATGAGCATCCGGTTACAGCCGGTTTGAACAGAAAGAGGTGGGAGAATTCTGGCCAGATATGACTGGTTTAAATGCTAAAGCGTTAAAGATAAAGAAAATTCTAAAGAAATCTAATGAGGTAAAATAAAAAACCAAAACAGATGACTTACTACAAAATACAGCGGCATCTCTAGAATGTTGACATTGGCTTGAGTTCCAATCTGGTCGCTGGCAGTCAGCAATGGAATATTCACTACCATTACAGTGGACATTGTTCAGCCAGATTGGGCCTGAACCAGGACCATATTTGGCATTTTTATAAGCAATGCCATCACTGAGAAGAGAAAACATTATTTAGAAAGATAAACATGGAATATATGTATCATCATTTCATCATTTCATTTTACGTCCACTTTTCCCTGCTTGCAAGGGTGGGACGGGAACTGGTTCTGGCTTGATTTCTACAGCTGGATGCCCTTCCTAACACCAACCTCATTTACAGTGAGTGCTGGGTGCTTTTTTGCCGTGGCACCTCCACGAATGATAGGGATCCCAGTCCCTATAATCTCATTTCTACAGCTGAGTAAACTGGAGCAATGTGAAATAAAGTGTCTTGCTCAAGGAAACAACACATCACCCGGTCTGAGAATTGAACTCACAACCTTTCGATTGCAAAGCCAATGCTCTAACCACTAAGCCATGTGCCTCCACAATATATATATATTAATAATAATAAAAAATGTTCACTCTACATGGCTGAATACAATAAATGTAATCTGAGTTTTTCGAATATTAATTATAATATTCAATTCGTTTGCAATTATACAAACAAGCCTCATCTTTAACGCCATGTCAGTACAATGAACCCTCCATTCTTGCTCTTGTGTTAGCATGTAAACAGAACTGCAGACACTAATGTTTCTGGGCATCACCCTTCATCAGAACACCTCACTGTTCACCTGCCAACTGTCAGAGCTAGTGAAAATATATGCTATTTTCTAAAATATACAGTGACTGATCGGTCTGATTTGCATATTAGCAGAGTGGCTGATCAGTCAGATTTGCATATTAGCAGATCCACTGATCAGCCAGATTTGCATATCAGCAGACTGGCCAGTCAGTTTCCTGTATACGAGTGATAAATGGCCGGCTTTGCCACATTCAAATAATAAGACAGTTGGCAGGTGAACAGTGAGCTGTACTGATGAAGGGTGATGCCCAGAAACATTAGTGTCTGCAGTTCTGTTTACATGCCGACACAAGAGCAAGAGTTCATTCTACTGACATGGCTATAAAAATGAGGCTTGTTTGAATAATTTCAAACGAATCGAATGTTATTATTAATATTCAAAAACTCAGATTACATTATATATATATATATATATATATATATATATATATATATATATATATATAAAGTGTCTTGCTCTCCTTGAGCAAGACACTTTATTTCACATTGCTCCAGTTTGCTCAGCTGTAGAAATGAGATGATAGGGACTGGGGTCCCTATCATTCCACTGTAAAGTGGACGTGTAGGTACCATGGCAAAAAAGCACCCAGCCCTCACTGTAAACGTGGTTGGTGTTAGGAGGGGCATCCAGCTGTAGAAATCAAGCCAGAATCAGTTCCCGTCCCACCCTTGCAAGCAAGTAAAAGGGGACGTAAAATGATGATGATGGTGATGATACAAACGTTCATAACTGAGCCTAATCAATAAAAATCTCAATGTGAAACCTTGTTTTGTTCTTAATTTATACACACTGATATAGCATAGAGTGGTGTTATTGATACCTTCCTAATATATATATATATATATATATATATATATATATATATATATATATATATATATATCATCACCGTTTTACATCCGTTCTTCCATGCTAACATGGGTTAGACGGGTTGTCCTGTTGTGGGCAGTGTCTGGTCGGCTGACCATGCCTTGCTCATACAGGAACTAATTCTGGCTTGATTTCTACAGCTGGATGCCCTTCCTAACACCAACCTCATTTACAGTGAGTGCTGGGTGCTTTTTTGCCGTGGCGCCTACACGACCACTTTGCAGTGGGAGGGTGTGGGGGCATATTGTCTATATGCTTCAGCTTGTACCCATGAGAGGTCGGGTACTCTGTATTACTGCGTGACGCCAGAGGTCACGGTCGTGTGTCATCGTCTTTGAGAGGTGTAATTGGGTAAGGTCAGCTTTTATCACCTCATCCCAGGTCTTCTTGGGTCTCCCCACTCCGCGATTTCCATTGACTTCTAGTGCTCTGCACCTTTTTATGCAGCTGTGAGCCTTCATACGCATCACATGTCCATACCAACGCAACCGCCTCTCCTACACACACATTTGATTCCTCTTATGCTCAGTCTCTCTCTCAATTCATTTATGCTTTGCCGTTCACGTATATTACTATTACACATCCATTGGAGCATGCAGGCTTCGTTTCTTTCTAATCTATGTAAGTCTTCCACCTTCAGCGCGCAGGTCTCATTACCATGTAACATTGCTGTTCGGATACACACATCATACAGTCTGCCTTTCATTTTGAGGGAGAAGCCTTTTGCAGCTACCTGTGGCAGTAGTTCCCTGAACTTCTTACATCCCGTTCTTACCCTAGTTATTGATAAGTCTAAAGTCTTCCTTAAGCCAGAAGGCTCATTTGGCCAGTGCTAATCCCAGTTTCATGGTGTGAAGCGACTGAGAGCACCTGACTCCCCCCTGGACAGGACGCCAGTCTATCGCAGGGTTAAACACACAGCTATTGCTGGTACTCATTTTCAGCTGAGTATACTGGAGCAACGTGAAATGAAGTTCATATTTTTAAAGGCGGTGAATTGGCAGTATCGGTAGAGGGCTGGACGCTATTCTTTGACTCATAGAGTTACGGCTGTTGCCATTTTGAGTTTAAATCCCGCCAAGGTTAACTTTGCCTTTCATTCTTATGGGGTCGATAAAATAAAGTACCAGTAATGCACTGTGAAATTGCTGGCCTTGTGCCAAAAGTAGAAACAAACATTTCGCACACTAGTAATTCTTATGAGTTGTTTCCCTTGATACTGTATATTACATATTAAGGGGAGATTACTCTATGGTGAAGGTGCATGGCTTAGAGGTTAGAACGTTGGACTCGCAATCGTAAGGTTGTCGGTTTGAATCTCGGACCGGGTGATGCGTTGTTTCCTTGAGCAAGACACTTTATTTCACATTGTTCCAGTTTACTCAGCTGTAGAAAGGAGTTGCGGTGTCACTGGTGCCAAGCTGTATCGGCCATTGCTTTTCCTTGGATCGATGGCAAGGAGAGGGGAGACTGGTATGCATGGGCGACTGCTGGTCTTCCACAAACAAGCTTGCCCAGACTTGTGCCTCGGAGGGAAATTTTCTAGATGCGAATCCCATGGTCATTCGTGACCGAAGGTGGTCTTCACCCTTTACTCTATGGTGTATTCTGTTGCCTCAAGTACTCTAAAGGTTAACCTACCTGTATCCGATCATTCGACAGATTACAACAGCATCCTTGTCATCCCAACCATCGTCACAGATGGTACCCCATTGTTCTTTAAATTTTATCTCGACACGACCATTTCCAGGGGAATCACCACCAACCAGTCTGACCTCGACATTTTCTGTAAAATAATAGCAAAGAAACTGTATCTAAACTATAATAAAGTAAGAAGCGCGGGACTGTGGACGGTTTATAATTTTCAATCCCCTTAGTAAAATAAGTTGGATTACTTTGAATAAATAATGAATGAATTTTTACATAATTTATCAACTAAATTTCGTGGCTGTTGATTAAATATATTTTATTACTTATTTAAAGATTCACTTCTTTAACATTTTCAAATGTCAACACTTCCGGTTAGCGATCGCTTAAATAAACATCCATATATTTCCGTCACTAATTATTTCCTAATGCAGTTTATATATAATATCGTCTTTTTTTTAATGTATCATGGATTACGTTACTGATTACATAAGACAGTGTAACACAGTCTTCGTTCAATTTTTATGTATTATATATTGTCAATTACGATTTTATTTGATGTATCATATCTACATGTATATATACTTGCGTATAATATCAATATACACACTACACATGCTAGCAGAAAACCACCCGAGGGGTGGTTTTCTGCTAGTATTGTTAATAAATATATAATCTTCGTCATCGTTATTGTCGTCATAATTATCATCATTTAACATCTATTTTCCTTGCTAACAAAGGTTGGATGGGTTTCCACGGATTAAGTCAGTACTCAAGAGGAGCTACTGATCCCTTAGAAAGTGGCTACACCTTGCTTTCTTACATTCCAGCACATTACGAAATATTCAGGGGGCTGGGAGCCCACATCTTTTCATTATGGCACCCTTACGACTCTGTAAGGAGTTACGGGACCATGCATGCATATATTATATAATATTACCAGCTATTCCTGGTACTCATTTTCAGCTGAGTATACTGGAGCAATGTGAAATGAAGTGTTTTGCTCAAGAACCCAATCCAAGAACTGAATTTATGAGATTATGATCATAAGTGCAACACTCTTACCACTAGGCCACACACCTCCATTTAACTGACACTCTGCCAATTTGCTGCCTCTGATTGTAATGTATCTACTAATATATAATACCCTTGTGTTTTTGTCCGTCACAAGAGATGACTGACGAAGGAAGGGGTGATGACAAACTGAGAAAGAAAGGGGTGATGACGACTGAGAAATGAAGGGATGATAACATCAACTTAGGAAGGAAGGTGTGATAACATCGACTTAGGAAGGAAGGGGTGATAACGTTAACTGAGAATGGTTTGTATGTTTGTATCACTTGTGTGACTGAGCACGAAGGAACCAGCCAGCAAACCAACCAGCCAACCAACAAATAAACATCTCTTTTATTTATATTCATTTCATCATTTCATTTCATTTCACGTCTGCTTTTTCCCTGCTTGCAAGGGGGAGACGGGAACTGATTCTGGCTTGATTTCTACAGCTGGATGCCCTTCCTAACACCAACCTCATTTACAGTGAGTGCTGGGTGCTTTTTTGCCGTGGCACCTCCACGACCACTTTGCAGTGGAATGATATGGACCCAAGTCCCTATCATCTCATTTCTACAGCTGAGTAAACTGGAGCAATGTGAAATAAAGTGTCTTGCTCAAGGAAACAACACATCACCCGGTCTGAGAATTGAACTCACAACCTTTTGATTGCAAGGCCAATGCTCTAACCACTAAGCCATGTGCCTTCATATTATGTATAAATATTCCAATCAGTCATCATTTTTTATGGCACAGGGCCAGCTAGTTAATTAATAAACAATAAATAACATAAAACAATAAGACATAGTACTTACTACAATGGACTCCAAGATCTTCCCGGTGTGCACAATCATGTTGGCCCCAGTTATTTCTATAACAATCAGCTATAGAATATTCTCTACCTGTACAGTTCACCTCATCCAGCCAGATCTTCCCTTCTCCTTCTCCATATGCTGCGTGTGTGTATGATAAGCCGTAACTGTAACAAGCATAAATTGTGTGTATACTACTGTGGTATATCAAATCCTATTGTATTATCAGATTCTTTTCATATCGTATCACTCCAGGAGGGTTTTAAACCTTTAGCATTTAAACCGGCCATATCTGGCCAGAACTCTCTCACCTCTTTCTGTTCAAACTGGCCATAACCAGCTGCTCATACTAATGTTAAGGTATTGTTCTCAAAATAAATAATATCAAAATCTCGTAGCTTTGATATTATGATAGATTCGATATTATGTGAGATAATTATGTAAGGTAAAGCCTTTACTGTGAAAATATAATAGTAAATATAGAATAATGTAAATGCTAAAGAGTTAAGGTAAGTAATAGAGTTAACCCTTTAGCATTCACATTACTCTATATATACTATTATATTTTCATGGTAAAGGCTTTACCTCACATAATTATCTCACATAATATCGAATCTATGAGATTTTGAAAGTATTTATTTTGAGAACAATACCTTAACATCAGTTTGAGTGACCAGTTACAGCCAGTTTCAACAGAAAAAGGTAGAGAATTCTGGCCGGTTTTGGCCGGTTTGAACATTAAAGGGTTAACCTTATTGATACCAACCAGACTTAGACCATTTTATTCTATGATATAAAACTTCTTTTTTGCCTACTTATTTCTAAGAGGGTCATGGGGCAGAGTCTTCAAACACTCCTTCTTGTGGGTCCTGTCAGAAGCAACCATCTCTAATTGATCCGGTTGGATCCCGAGTGAGACCAGCTGAACTCATGGATGTTATCCAACCATCTTGCTCAGGGTCTATCCCTGGGTCTCCTGCTGGTTAGTTTTGCCCATAAAATCTGTCCAGCAATCCTTTCCTGAGACATTCTAACCACATGCCCATAATACCAGAGCTGTGATCCCCCAAATCAGAGAAGTAGCAGCTCATCTTAAATTCTTCATGGTTATATTGAAACTGTCCATCATAATTTTATGTAAGAACTTTTTGTTAAATAATTGTTTCTAATTTAGGCACAAGGCCAGCAAATACCCAGTGCATTACTGGTACTTTATTTTATTGACCCCGTAAGGATGAAAGGCAAAGTTAACCTCGGCGGGATTTGAACTCAGATCGTAAAGGGACGTAACTATGCTGAAAAACATGGCGTCCAATCCTTTACCGATACTGCCAATCCACCGCCTTTTTGTTAAATAATGTTGCAAACATAAACTTACAAATGAAAAAGATATTTATTTTACTAAATTCCTCAAAATTTGTTATCACTTTCAAAATTAATTGAAATACATTGTTAGTGTATTTCATTAGAAATATGGTAACGAGAGGATTAAGGGTTTAGGATTAATATTTCATGATCTTAGTTTTGAGATAACGACACTGATATAATCCAAGAAAGTAGACATTGTTGTAAGAAGCAGTTGACTTAAGAAGTATTGTGAAAATTTGAAATTGGAAATGTGTGCATCCCACCACAAATAACCATAATTGTTTCTACGTTTAGGCACAAGGCCAGCAATTACCCAGTGTATTACTGGTACTTTATTTTATCGACCCCGTAAGGATGAAAGGCAAAGTTAACCTCAGCAGAATTTGAACTCAGATCGTAAAGGGACGTAACTATGATGGAAAGCATGGCGTCTAACCCTCTACCGATACTGACAATCCACCTTGATCACTACAAATAATAGCTGAGAATAAAATAGGTAAAATAACCTTAGAAATGAAAAAGTAAAGAAAGACATCTCTGACCAGTTTTCTCTGTCTCCAGAGGTAATTTACTTGATTTTTCCCAACTATTATCTATAGTAATTGACTATTATTATAGTCATTTGCGTTGGGATGCACATATCTCAAATTTCATCTTTGTATGAATCTCCATAAAAATACTAATATCTTACCTGTAGCCAAGCATCTGACATATCACCTGAGCATTTTCCTCTCTCCAGCTGTCATCACACACAGTTCCCCAGGTGTTGTTGTAAAATACCTCCACACGACCTTCAGAACGAATTTGACCATCTACAAGTTTCACAGAAATGTTACCTGATTCCAAAAATAAGAGATTGTGTCAGGCTCTATCTGCACAGACATGGACAGAAGAAATAATCTATTGTTCAATTTAACACTATCATCTGGACTTTGGTAGGTGTCTTTGGTAAAGACCTTTCTGTTACAAGTATTTTGGCAAGCATTATGGGAACTAGCATTCCTCTTTTAATTAAGCAATTATAAAAAAAAAAAGAGCAAGAAATTCTAAGACTCTGTAAAGGGGTTGATTATAAATAGTGCATCCAAGCATAGAAAACCTACCAAACAAAGGAGCTAAAAGACTCTTTAGTTGTGTTAAAGATATAGTAGTCCCCCTAGTACTGGTACCTTGATGAAATGAATCCAGAACATTCTTGGTGATAGGGAGGGCATCCAAGCATAGAAAACCTGCCAAACAAAGAGTCAAGAGAGCTCATCAGTTGGGGAAATCTCGTTAGTGCTGGTGCCATGATAAAACATATCCAGTACACTCTGTAGAGTGTAGGAATGTATAGAAATGAGATGTAGCCCACCTGGCCTGTATGAGAAGTCAGTGGCTCCAATTAAGTACTGACTTTGTCTGAAATGAGTTTTTTAACCCTTGCTAGCAAGGAAAACAGACATCAGATGATGATGATGATGATGATGATGATGATGATGATGGTTGTAGTGGTCTATAAATGTTTTGTGACCAGTAGATAGTATCAGCTTTGGAAAGGCCTATAGAAACATTGTTTCCTTGGTCTGATTTGACAAGTTCCACACCACTCGGTAAGTGAATGAGGTCTGAGAACTTGTTGATTGTTTAAAGAAATAAATATTTTTAAACATCATACAGCAGAAAAGACAGAGATAGCTAATACATACGACAATATAACTCAGCTGCTTCATAGGAACATTCAAATCCCCAATCTGAATGTTTACATTCAGTGATAGATTTTTCTTCACCAGTGCATTCCACATTTCCAAGCCACATCTGTTCAGCTGCTAGCTTGATTTTCTTCTTAATCTTCACGCTGGCATCACTAGACAAAAAAAAAAACAATGCTATTAGTACATACAAAATAATAATATTCTCTCCCTATTAAAAATATGGTTGATTTGCTAAAGAATTTGGGAAAAACAAAAAGTCTTGGTCGAAATTTTCAGATTTTTTAATAGACCCAATTACACACCTGGTACTTACTTTATCAACTCCAGAGGGAAATGATACCCCTGTGGGATTGGAATTGAGAACATGAAGAGATGTAAATGTGTAGCATAAATCATTTCAATTGATCCATTATTGTTTCTATTATATTATTATATTTAGGTGAGAGAATAACCACTGCCAGCATGATCATCATCATCATCATAATCACTATTTAACGTACAATTTTCTGCACTAAAATGGGTTAGACAAGTTGTCCCATTGTGAGACAAGCTTGATCAGGTGACCATGCCCATACAGAACTGATTTAGGATTGGTTTCTACGGCTGGAACCCCTTCCTAATGCCAATCACAGTTACAGTGTGTACTGGGGACTTTTTATCATGACACCGCCATGATACAGTGTGGACTGGGTGCATTTTTGTTGTGACACATCAATGACCACTTTACAGTGTGGACTGGGTGCCTTTTGTCGTGACACCTACATGACCACTTTACAGTGTGGACTGGGTGCTTTTTGTTGTGACACCTCAATGACCATTTTACAGTGTGGACTGGATGCTTTTTGTCATGCCACCTCCATGACCACTTTACAGTGTGGACTGGGTGCTTTTTGTCATGCCACCTCCATGACCACTTTACTCTGTGAACTGGGTGCTTTTTGTTGTGACTCCTACACGAACACTTTACAGTGTGGACTGGGTGTTTTTTGTCGTGACACCTCCATGACCACTTTACAGTGTGGGCTAGATGCTTTTTGCAGTGGCACCAAACTACTGTATAAACAGATGAGGTAGAAATCTTATATGTGTTAACTCTAACATGTTATAAATTAGCAATAAAAAATGGTCCATAATTAAAACTAGAGATCAGAAGCAAGGCTAAGATGTTATAATCTTGGAGAACTCTTTTCCAAAGTTGAGTATTAATAATGGGTCATTGGGGTTATATTCTTCAGTATCACAGATGGTCTTGAACTCAGTACTAAAAACTAACAAAACGATTTGAATATAGATTAATTAATTAACAGTGATGGATTGATTTAATCAAATTTGCCCTTCCACCCAGCATTTGCTGGCCTTGTGCCAAAATTAGGAATCAATATAAATAATTCCTAAGGGTGGTAGGTTGGCAGAATTGGTAGAGATTAGTAAGACTTTGTAGGTATATTCACTTACTTGAAACCCAGCATTCGACATACTACAAGAGCATCATTGCGGTCCCAGTTTTCAGAACAAATTGTTCCCCAGACACCACTGTATAACAATTCAACATAACCACTGACATCATTGGGTCCATTCACAATTCTGACACTGACGTTTCCTGTACACAATGATAATATAAGATTGTCAGACATATATATACATAGTCATACTGTATATAATGATGGCATATATAAGATTGTAAGATATACATATATATATAGTCATACTGTATATAATGATAGCATATATAAGATTGTAAGATATACATATATATATAGTCATACTGTGTGTTTATATATATATATATATGAGAGTATTGAAGTTTGCTTGAAGCATTGTGGAATGATAAGGTAAATTTCTTTAAGTTGTTTGGAAGCCTCGATAATGCAAATGAGTAAATCTCCGCGTAACAAGATCCGGTGGTGGAGAGAGAGAGAGATATAAGTGGGTCTACGTTGAGATGCGTGGTGTGTATAAGACAGACAACCTTTCCCCCACCCCGGAAAAAAACCCCAGTTGATGGATGTGAATCCGAAATATATAGGGACAATTAAATCTCTCCCAAGGTAACTCTCTCTCTCGTGTTGTTATTTTTATTTTTATCCTTTATACTCTTTCCTTCATTCCTCTACACATCTTATACACGCCACACATCTCAACGTTCACCCACTTACATCTCTCTCTCTCTCTCCACCATATATATATATATATAAACGTTTGGAGTTAGAAGGACAGAACAATGCAGATATGGATATAGAATCATCATTTCATCATTTCATTTTACGTCCGCTTTTTCCCTGCTTGCAAGGGTGGGACGGGAACTGATTCTGGCTTGATTTCTACAGCTGGATGCCCTTCCTAACACCAACCTCATTTACAGTGAGTGCTGGGTGCTTTTTTGCTGTGGCACCTCCACGGCCACTTTACAGTGGAATGATAGGGACCTCAGTCCCTATCATCTCATTTCTACAGCTGAGTAAACTGGAGCAATGTGAAATAAAGTGCCTTGCTCAAGGAAACAACACATCACCCGGTCTGAGAATTGAACTCACAACCTTTCGATTGCAAGGCCAATGCTCTAACCACTAAGCCATATGCCTCCTTCTAACTCCAAACGTTTATACCTAACTACGCAATGCTTCAAGTAAACTACAATTTCCTTCTATATACATAGTCATACTGTATATATATATATATACATAGTCATACTGTATATATATATATATATACATAGTCATACTGTATACATATATATACATAGTCATACTGTATATATATATATACATAATCATACTGTATATATATATATACATAATCATACTGTATATACATATATATACATAGTCATACTGTATATATATACATAGTCATACTGTATATATATATATATACATAGTCATACTGTATACATATATATACATATATATACATAATCATACTGTATATATATATATACATAGTCATACTGTATATATATATATATACATAGTCATACTGTATATACATATATATACATAGTCATACTGTATATATATATATGCCATCCAGGCCGAAACAAATGAGGTCGTGTAGGTGTCACGACAAAAAAACACACAGTCCACGCTGTAATGTGGCCATGTAGGCAACACGGTAAAAACCTCCCAGACCCACACTGTAAATGTGGTTGGTGTTGGGAAGGGCATCCAACTGTAGAAAACCCGCCAGACAGTCCACGCTGTAATGTGGCCGTGTAGGCAACACGGTAAAAACCTCCCAGTCCACACTGTAAACATGGTTGGTGTTAGGAAGGGCATCCAACTGTAGAAAACCTGCCAGACAGTCCTATATGAGCGAGACAATCACTCTTGCCTCAAGTGGGAATACCCCCGTCCAAACCCATGCAAGCATGGAACACGGACGTTAAACGTTGATGATGATGATGATGATGATGATACATAGCCACACTGTACACAATGAGAGAAAATATATTTACTGCAAAATATTGAAGCATAATTGTCGGGGCATTTGTCTTTTTGTTGAATATTCATATCACATTCTATGATGGAATGTTCTTTGCCAGAACATTTCACATTGTCAAGCCAAACTGTTGTCTCGTTGACCTCATACGGATAACTATATATTCCACCATCACTGAAATTTAAAAAAAAAATTCTTTGATAAGTGTGTTGTAACAACATTAACAACAATAACAGCAACAGCAACATCATCATCATCAACAATAACAAAACATCAAAGAGTATTCAGTTAAAAAATATTGTTCAAATTTTTTAAAATCTTTATTTGTGTAACAAGAAATTTATGCAAGCATAAAAAGGTATATAATACACAAAACGCCAGCATCAATAGTTTTCAAAGAGATGGCAACATCAATGGACCTGTTATTTTTCTCTAAAA
>OZ024754.1:13921139-13978639 GCA_964016885.1 Eledone cirrhosa | reverse complement strand
CCATATATATATATATATATATGTGTGTGTGTCCCCGCAGTATCTCCGCACAAAAGGTAGAGGAAAGAAGAGTGCTCTATGTATTGTACAGAGCTATTTAATTACATAATAAACAACACAGTATAATTATTTCATTACCAAATGTTTTAATAAACTAGATGATGCTTGCAGAAACATCTAGCTCGTTTGTCAGACAACCCCCCCCCCCTCCCAAATATATATATATACATATATATACATTGAGAAGATGATTGAAAAATACTAACAACAACGAACTCCAGCATCTTCCCAATGGTGACATTGAACTCCTCCCCAAATGTCAACACACTCTCCAATAGAACTTTCATTTCCTTTACAGTTGATATTTTCCAGCCATATTTTCCCCATACCTTCACCAAACGATCCTTTTGAAAATGCAACAGCATCACTACAAAATAATTTCAAAAATTGATAATAATTTAAAATTGAAATAAGGGTTTTATAATTAGTTAAGAAACTATGTTTGATATTTAGTCCTAACCATTCTCATTCCATTTTTTTCAGTTACAGTTACAGTGTACTCAATTCTACATAATCCAATGTGTCTTTACAGTTACAGTGTACTCAAGCCTACATAATCCTATGTGTCTTTACAGTTACAGTGTACTCAAGTCTACATAATCTAATGTGTCTTTACAGTTACAGTGTACTCAAGCCTACATAATCCTATGTGTCTTTACAGTTACAGTGTACTCAATTCTACATAATCCAATGTGTCTTTACAGTTACAGTGTACTCAAGCCTACATAATCCAATGTGTCTTTACAGTTACAGTGTACTCAAGTCTACATAATCCAATGTGTCTTTACAGTTACAGTGTACTCAAGTCTACATAATCCAATGTGTCTTTACAGTTACAGTGTACTCAAGTCTACATAATCCAATGTGTCTTTACAGTTACAGTGTACTCAAGCCTACATAATCCAATGTGTCTTTACAGTTACAGTCTACTCAAGTCTACATAATCCAATGTGTCTTTACAGTTACAGTGTACTCAAGTCTACATAATCCAATGTGTCTTTACAGTTACAGTGTACTCAAGCCTACATAATCCAATGTGTCTTTACAGTTACAGTGTACTCAAGTCTACATAATCCAATGTGTCTTTACAGTTACAGTGTACTCAAGTCTACATAATCCAATGTGTCTTTACAGTGTACTCAAGTCTACATAATCTAATGTGTCTTTACAGTTACCATGTACTCAAGTCTACATAATCCAATGTGTCTTTACAGTGTACTCAAGTCTACATAATCTAATGTGTCTTTACAGTTACAGTGTACTCAAGTCTACATAATCCAATGTGTCTTTACAGTTACAGTGTACTCAAGTCTACATAATCCAATGTGTCTTTACAGTGTACTCAAGTCTACATAATCTAATGTGTCTTTACAGTTACCATGTACTCAAGTCTACATAATCCAATGTGTCTTTACAGTGTACTCAAGTCTACATAATCTAATGTGTCTTTACAGTTACAGTGTACTCAAGTCTACATAATCCAATGTGTCTTTACAGTTACAGTGTACTCAAGTCTACATAATCCAATATGTCTTTACAGTTACAGTGTACTCAAGTCTACATAATCCTATGTGTCTTTACAGTTACAGTGTACTCAAGTCTACATAATCCAATGTGTCTTTACAGTGTACTCAAGTCTACATAATCCAATGTGTCTTTACAGTTACAGTGTACTCAAGTTTACATAATCCTATGTGTCTTTACAGTTACAGTGTACTCAAGTCTACATAATCCAATGTGTCTTTACAGTTACAGTGTACTCAAGTCTACATAATCCAATATGTCTTTACAGTTACAGTGTACTCAAGTCTACATAATCCAATGTGTCTTTACAGTTACAGTGTACTCAAGTCTACATAATCCAATGTGTCTTTACAGTTACAGTGTACTCAAGTCTACATAATCCAATGTGTCTTTACAGTTACAGTGTACTCAAGTCTACATAATCCAATGTGTCTTTACAGTTACAGTGTACTCAAGTCTACATAATCCAATGTGTCTTTACAGTTACAGTGTACTCAAGTCTACATAATCCAATGTGTCTTTACAGTTACAGTGTACTCAAGTCTACATAATCTAATGTGTCTTTACAGTTACAGTGTACTCAAGTTTACATAATCCTATGTGTCTTTACAGTTACAGTGTACTCAAGTCTACATAATCCAATGTGTCTTTACAGTTACAGTGTACTCAAGTCTACATAATCCAATATGTCTTTACAGTTACAGTGTACTCAAGTCTACATAATCCAATGTGTCTTTACAGTTACAGTGTACTCAAGTCTACATAATCCAATGTGTCTTTACAGTTACAGTGTACTCAAGTCTACATAATCCAATGTGTCTTTACAGTTACAGTGTACTCAAGTCTACATAATCCAATGTGTCTTTACAGTTACAGTGTACTCAAGTCTACATAATCCAATGTGTCTTTACAGTTACAGTGTACTCAAGTCTACATAATCCAATGTGTCTTTACAGTTACAGTGTACTCAAGTCTACATAATCTAATGTGTCTTTACAGTTACAGTGTACTCAAGTCTACATAATCCAATGTGTCTTTACAGTTACAGTGTACTCAAGTCTACATAATCCAATATGTCTTTACAGTTACAGTGTACTCAAGTCTACATAATCCAATATGTCTTTACAGTTACAGTGTACTCAAGTCTACATAATCCAATGTGTCTTTACAGTTACAGTGTACTCAAGTCTACATAATCCAATGTGTCTTTACAGTTACAGTGTACTCAAGTCTACATAATCCAATATGTCTTTACAGTTACAGTGTACTCAAGTCTACATAATCTAATGTGTCTTTACAGTTACAGTGTACTCAAGTCTACATAATCTAATGTGTCTTTACAGTTACAGTGTACTCAAGTCTACATAATCCAATGTGTCTTTACAGTTACAGTGTACTCAAGTCTACATAATCCAATGTGTCTTTACAGTTACAGTGTACTCAAGTCTACATAATCCAATATGTCTTTACAGTTACAGTGTACTCAAGTCTACATAATCTAATGTGTCTTTACAGTTACAGTGTACTCAAGTCTACATAATCTAATGTGTCTTTACAGTTACAGTGTACTCAAGTCTACATAATCCAATATGTCTTTACAGTTACAGTGTACTCAAGTCTACATAATCCAATATGTCTTTACAGTTACAGTGTACTCAAGTCTACATAATCCAATGTGTCTTTACAGTTACAGTGTACTCAAGTCTACATAATCCAATGTGTCTTTACAGTTACAGTGTACTCAAGTCTACATAATCCAATATGTCTTTACAGTTACAGTGTACTCAAGTCTACATAATCTAATGTGTCTTTACAGTTACAGTGTACTCAAGTCTACATAATCTAATGTGTCTTTACAGTTACAGTGTACTCAAGTCTACATAATCCAATGTGTCTTTACAGTTACAGTGTACTCAAGTCTACATAATCCAATGTGTCTTTACAGTTACAGTGTACTCAAGTCTACATAATCCAATATGTCTTTACAGTTACAGTGTACTCAAGTCTACATAATCTAATGTGTCTTTACAGTTACAGTGTACTCAAGTCTACATAATCTAATGTGTCTTTACAGTTACAGTGTACTCAAGTCTACATAATCCAATATGTCTTTACAGTTACAGTGTACTCAAGTCTACATAATCCAATGTGTCTTTACAGTTACAGTGTACTCAAGTCTACATAATCTAATTTTAAGATCATATGGAAATTTGGTTGTTATTTTTGTTCTGGTTCTTTACAATCTGAGTTCAAATCTCACTGAGGTTAGCTTTATCTTTCATCTTTATGGGGATCAATAAAATAAAGTACCAGTAATATACTGGGGTCGATTTAATTGACTTTCTCCTCCCACCAAAATTGTTGACCTTGAGCCTAAATCAGAAACCGTTATTTTTAGTAGGTTGAGTGACCCTGTTGGTTCAAGTTTAGCGTCATCCTCATCATCATCATCATCATCATCATCATCGTCGTCATCTAATGTCCATTTTCCACGCTAGCATGGGTTAGACAGGTTGTCCCATTTGAGGTAAGTTGGGTGGTCAGGTGTCTTACTATTGATTAAAAAAGGGTAAATGGGATTTGAAATTAGAAATAGTTCTTACCTGTATCCTAACATTCGACATACAACCAATGCATCAAACCGATCCCATTGGTCATCACAAACAGTGCCCCACTGACCATTAAAGAAAACTTCAACACGACCCTCACTGGAATTTAATCCATCCACTAGTCTCACTGATATGTGACCTACAAATAGAAAGAAATTAGAATATGTTATTGAAGAAACTGCAATTATAGCTACACAAGTAACATCCGCAGAGGGTATCAAGAAATCCATTAACCCTATTGAGAGCAAGACACCTCCCCTCAAATCTAGGACAAACAAGGTCATTAAAGGTAAAAGAGAGCAGATGGAGAGATGTGTGCAGCATTATTCCAAACTCTCTTTATATAAAGAAACCATTGAATTTTATATAAACGCCAAAATTGGAATGAAGGTTTTCAAACCTACACTTGCTTTTTTACCTCACTTCATCATCATCATTTTACGTCTGCTTTTCCCTGCTTGCAAGGGTGGGACGGGAACTGATTATGGCTTGATTTCTACAGCTGGATGCTCTTCCTAACACCAACCTCATTTACAGTGAGTGCTGGGTGCTTTTTTTTTTCCGTGGCGCCTACACATCCAGTTTACAGTGTGGGCTGGATGCTTTTTAGCCATGGCACCTCCACAACCACTTTGCAGTGGAATGATATGGACCCCAGTCCTATCATCTCATTTCTACAGCTGAGTAAACTGGAGCAATGTGAAATAAAGTGTCTTGCTCAAGGAAACAACGCATCACCTGGTCTGAGAATTGAATTCACAACCTTTCAATTGCAAGGCGAATGCTCTAACCACTAAGCCATGTGCCTCCTGTTAATAAATAAAGGTAATGAAATACTTACTGCAATTAACAGCTGCATCTCCTCTCTGAAGACAGTCATGTACACCCCATGGTTCAGAACGACACTGTTCAATGGAACTTTCACTGCCATCACAGTTCACCTCATCAAGCCATATTTTACCAGAACCTTCTCCAAATCGTTGGTTGTATATAATGTTACCATCACTACAATAAAAAGTATCATGTATGAAGATATCTTTACTATTTTAATATCACAGTAATATATTTATCATGGAGTGAAAGGTAATATGATATACCTGTATCCTAACATACGGCATATAACAAGGGCATCATTGCGATCCCAACTGTCATTACAAATGGTACCCCAGTGTCCATTATAAAACAATTCAACACGACCAATTCCTTTGGAATCACCTCCTTGAACTCTGGCAGAAATGGTTGCTGAAAAATAGATGGGAAGAATATATATATATATATATATATATATATATATATGTATATATATACAGGGTGTGGACGATATTTGTTCCCAATTTTCAACTGCTAATTTTATGCAAATTTTTTTTACTTCCGTTGTCACTCTTGTCTTCATAAAAACAGTGACTATATTTCCATTATTTATTTTCAGAATAATTGATTATGAATAATTTTGAACCTCCATATTTGTGGAAGAGACACGGAGTTGTTCTTGGAATCCACACCGGGAGGACAAATAAGACCAGAAGATCAACTCCCAGAACAACAGGTGGCTTGCTGTCTCATCCAAAGACATGCCCAGAGTCATGCAGACAAAGTTTCCAGCGACAACATTGGTCTTAGGTGTCGTCAGCAGTCAAGGTGATGTCGTGCCACCTGACTTCTTCCCTGAGGGCCTCAAGCTGAACACCGATGGCTACATCCGCGTTCTGAGCGAGGTAGTAAAGCCCTGGATCGACCAGGTAGCTGCAGGTAGGCCGTACGTGTGGCAACAAGACTCAGCGCCTTGCCATACAAGCCAAAAGACCCAAGCCTGGCTGTCAGAGAACTTCGTCGACCACACTTCACCTGACATCTGGCCTCCCAACTCGCCTGACTGCAACCCCTCGACTTCTTTGTGTGGGATGCAGTGGAATGAGACACCAACAGATCTAGCTGCAATTAGAAAGACAATCTGAAGGCCAGGATCACAAGTGCCTTTAGGGGCCTAAGTCGGGGGACAGTGACGAAGGCCTGTAGCCGGTACCGAGTCCGCCTTGAGGCCGTCATCAAAGCCAATGGCGCGTTTATCAAGTGAGATCAAAAGAACAAGTCATGAAGACAAACTGACCCAAGTTTGATAAATAAATCTTAAAAAATAAAACTACTGTTATTTTTTCCTAGACAGTAATCTTGCGAACAAATATCGTCCGCGCCCTGTATATATGTATATATATATGTATATATGTTAAAACCATATTCTAGTGTGTGCTAGTGTGTGTGTGTGTGTCTGTGTCTGAGTATATATATTTATATATATATATATATAAATACTCAGACACAGACACACACACACACACACACTAGCACACACATAACCAGACAAAAGAACATTGCAGTCAGTGGGGTGTGACACTACAGTCAGTGGGGTGTGACACTACAGTCAGTCAGGTGTGACACTACAGTCAGTTATGTGTGACCAGTAATCAGTGGGGTGTAACATTAGTCAGTGAGATGTGACACTGCAGTCAGTAAGATATGACATAACAGTGAGTGAGGTGTGACATTGCAGTCAGTGAGGTGTGACATTACAGTCAGTGAGGTGTGACACTACAGTCAGTGGGGTGACACTACAGTCAGTGAGGTGTGACACTACAGTCAGTGAGGTGTGACACTACAGTCAGTGAGGTGTGACATTACAGTCAGTGAGGTGTGACACTACAGTCAGTGGGGTGACACTACAGTCAGTGAGGTGTGACACTACAGTCAGTGAGGTGTGACACTACAGTCAGTGAGGTGTGACACTACAGTCAGTGAGGTGTGACACTACAGTCAGTGGGGTGTGACATTACAGTCAGTGAGGTGTGACACTACAGTCAGTCAGGTGTGACACTACAGTCAGTGAGGTGTGACACTAAAGTCAGTCACGTGTGACACTACAGTCAGTGAGATGTGACACTACAGTCAGTCAGGTGTGACACTAAACTCAGTCAGGTGTGACACTACAGTCAGTCAGGTGTGACACTACAGTCAGTGGGGTGTGACACTACAGTCAGTGAGGTGTGACACTACAGTCAGTGAGGTGTGACACTACAGTCAGTGAGATGTGACACTACAGTCAGTGAGGTGTGACACTACAGTCAGTCAGGTGTGACACTACAGTCAGTGAGATGTGACACTACAGTCAGTGAGGTGTGACACTACAGTCAGTGAGGTGTGACACTACAGTCAGTGGGGTGTGACACTACAGTCAGTGAGGTGTGACACTACAGTCAGTGAGATGTGACACTACAGTCAGTCAGGTGTGACACTACAGTCAGTGAGATGTGACACTACAGTCAGTGAGGTGTGACACTACAGTCAGTGAGCTGTGACACTACAGTCAGTGGGGTGTGACACTACAGTCAGTGAGATGTGACACTACAGTCAGTGGGGTGTGACACTACAGTCAGTCAGGTGTGACACTACAGTCAATGAGGTGTGACATTACAGTCAGTCAGGTGTGACACTACAGTCAGTGAGGTGTGACACTAAACTCAGTCAGGCGTGACACTACAGTCAGTCGAGTGTGACACTACAGTCAGTGAGGTGTGACATTACAGTCAGTGAGATGTGACACTAAACTCAGTGAGGTGTGACACTACAGTCAGTGAGGTGTGACACTACAGTCAGTGAGGTGTGACACTACAGTCAGTGAGGTGTGACATTACAGTCAGTCAGGTGTGACACTACAGTCAGTGAGGTGTGACACTACAGTCAGTGAGGTGTGACATTATAGTCAGTCAGGTGTGACACTACAGTCAGTGGGGTGTGACACTACAGTCAGTGAGGTGTGACATTACAGTCAGTCAGGTGTGACACTACAGTCAGTGGGGTGTGACACTAAAGTCAGTCACGTGTGACATTACAGTCAGTCAGGTGTGACACTACAGTCAGTGAGATGTGACACTAAACTCAGTCAGGTGTGACACTACAGTCAGTGAGGTGTGACACTACAGTCAGTGAGGTGTGACACTACAGTCAGTGAGGTGTGACATTACAGCCAGTCAGGTGTGACACTACAGTCAGTGAGGTGTGACATTACAGTCAGTCAGGTGTGACACTACAGTCAGTGGGGTGTGACACTACAGTCAGTGAGGTGTGACATTACAGTCAGTCAGGTGTGACACTACAGTCAGTGGGGTGTGACACTACAGTCAGTGAGGTGTGACATTACAGTCAGTCAGGTGTGACACTACAGTCAGTGGGGTGTGACACTACAGTCAGTGAGGTGGGACATTACAGTCAGTGAGGTGTGACACTACAGTCAGTGAGGTGTGACACTACAGTCAGTGGTTGGTGACACTACAGTCAGTGGGGGTGTGACACTACAGTCAGTGAGGTGTGACACTAAACTCAGTCAGGTGTGACACTACAGTCAGTGAGATGTGACACTAAACTCATGCAGGTGTGACACTACAGTCAGTGAGGTGTGACACTACAGTCAGTCAGGTGTGACACTACAGTCAGTGGGGTGTGACACTACAGTCAGTGAGGTGTGACACTACAGTCAGTCGGGTGTGACACTACAGTCAGTGAGGTGTGACACTACAGTCAGTCATGTGTGACACTACAGTCAGTGAGGTGTGACACTACAGTCAGTGAGGTGTGACACTACAGTCAGTGAGGTGTGACACTACAGTCAGTGAGGTGTGACACTACAGTCAGTCATGTGTGACACTACAATCAGTGAGTGGTGTCACTACAGTCAGTGAGGTGTGACACTACAGTCAGTCGGGTGTGACACTACAGTCAGTGAGGTGTGACACTACAGTCAGTCATGTGTGGCACTACAGTCAGTGAGGTGTGACACTACAGTCAGTGAGGTGTGACACCACAGTCAGTGAGGTGTGACACTACAGTCAGTCAGGTGTGACACTACAGTCAGTGAGGTGTGACACTACAGTCAGTCAGGTGTGACACTACAGTCAGTGGGGTGTGACACTACAGTCAGTGAGGTGTGACACTACAGTCAGTGAGTGGTGACACTACAGTCAGTCGGGTGTGACACTACAGTCAGTGAGGTGTGACACTACAGTCAGTGGGGTGTGACACTACAGTCAGTGAGGTGTGACACTACAGTCAGTGGGGTGTGACACTACAGTCAGTGAGTGGTGACACTACAGTCAGTCATGTATGATGCTCCAATCAATAAGGTGTGACACTGCAATAAGGTGTGACACTACAGTCAGTGAGGTGTGACACTACAGTCAGTCATGTATGATGCTCCAATCAATAAGGTGTGACACTGCAATAAGGTGTGACCCCTACAAACCACACTTTATGAAACTCTGTCATACTTACTGCAGTTGACTGCAGCATCTTCGTTGTGTTCACAATCATTCAGTCCCCAGTGGTTACTCCGACATTCTGACAGGGAGTATTCACTTCCAGTACAGTTTACATTGTCCAGCCATATCTTACCGGTACCAGCGCCAAAGTAGGCTTTACTGTAGGCCACAGCATTACTTTCAAATACAATAACAATATATATATAGAGCAGCGGTTCCCAACCTTTTATAATAAATTCCACCTTAATGATATAGCAAAACAGTATGGTCCCCCACCCCCCCAAAAAAAAAAATTTAAATTTTTGATATAATTTTTTTATATAGAAATAATTTCGACATGTATTTTTATTTCAATCAAATCATTTTAAATTTATTATAAACCCTTTTTCAACAAAAAACATTAAAATAAGAATATATTATTTAATTTCAAAGAACAAATTAATGAGATTTCTGTAATTATTTGTTTTCTATATCCAGTTTTAAATGATAAATTTACTAAAATAAATAATGAAAAGTACTTCAAAATAGTCAAAGTAATTTTGTCAATGAGAAATTTACTAAAATAAATAACATATATCCTGTTATAAAAATAAGTTTCTTTACTAAGTTTATTTACTAAAACATAAATTGTTATATCCAGATTTAAATAATTATCAAGTGAAGTAAAATCCTAATTAGAAAAGGTAGAAAGTTGATAAAAAGTTGAATATAAAAATGTGAAGCAAGAAAAAGAAAAAAATATGTTAGGAAACTACTCTTCTTTTTTATGTATGAAATTTTGTGATTTTTAGTTAATTCTCGTGGCTCCCCCAATAACTTGCTATGGCCACTGGTGGGTCATGGTCCCCTGGTTGGGCACCAATGATATAGAGAGAGAGACATTTTTGTAATTCTGTCATTACATGTAAAGAGAGAGGAGTAGCTTCACTACCTCATACTACTCCTATCTCTTTACATCTGCTGTCTGTGTGAATGTATGTGTGTAAAAGGAAGGAAGGGGGAGTGTGTCTGTGTTTGCACATTTTTTTTTATTTTATCATACATATAGATGTATGCATATGTACATACACACATGCACTCACACACACATATGTACATGCACACACATATGTACATACATACACATATGTACACACATGCACTCACACACACATATGTACATGCACACACATATGTACATACATACACATATGTACATACATGCACTCACACACACACATATGTACATACATACACATATGTACACACATGCACTCACACACACACATATGTACATACATACACATATGTACACACATGCACTCACACACACACATATGTACATGCACACACATATGTACATACATACACATATGTACATACATGCACTCACACACACACATGTACATACATACACATATGAACTCACACGTACACATATGTACATACACACATGCACACACATATGTACATACACACATGCACATACATATGTACACACACACACACACACATATGTACACACCCACACACTACTGTTACCACATGCCACCATAAGACACACACACACACACACACAAACTACTACAGCCACCATAAGACATACACACACACACAAACTACTACAGCCACCATAAGACATACACACACACACAAACTACTACAGCCACCATAAGACATACACACACACACACACAAACTACTACAGCCACCATGACACACACACACACACACAAACTACTACAGCCACCATAAGACATACACACACACACACACAAACTACTACAGCCACCATAAGACATACACACACACACACACACACACAAACTACTACAGCCACCATAAGACATACACACACACACACACACAAACTACTACAGCCACCATAAGACATACACACACACACACAAACTACTACAGCCACCATAAGACACACACACAGACACACACACAAACTACTACAGCCACCATAAGACACACACACACACACAAACTACTACAGCCACCATAAGACATACACACACACACACACACACAAAATACTACAGCCACCATGACACACACACACACACAAACTACTACAGGCACCATAAGACACACACACACACACACAAACTACTACAGCCACCATAAGACATACACACACACACAAACTACTACAGCCACCATAAGACATACACACACACACACACACAAACTACTACAGCCACCATAAGACACACACACAGACACACACACAAACTACTACAGCCACCATAAGACACACACACACACACAAACTACTACAGCCACCATAAGACATACACACACACACACACACACAAACTACTACAGCCACCATGACACACACACACACACAAACTACTACAGCCACCATGACACACACACACACACACAAACTACTACGGGCACCATAAGACACACACACACACACACACAAACTACTACAGCCACCATAAGACATACACACACACACACACACACACACACACACACACACATACGACAGATGTGTGTATGTGTGTGTGCGTGTGCATGTATATATGTGTGTGTGTTTGTGTGTATATATGTTTGTGCGTATGTGTGCATGTTTGTGTGTATATATGTTTGTATGTGTATGTGTGCGTGTTTGTGTGTATATATGTTTGTGTGTATATGTGTGTATGTTTGTGTGTATATATGTTTGTGTGTATATGTGTGCATGTTTGTGCGTATATATGTTTGTGTGTATATGTGTGCATGTTTGTGCGTATATATGTTTGTGTGTATGTGTGTGCATGTTTGTGCGTATATATGTTTGTGTATGTGTGTGCATGTTTGTGTGTATATATGTTTGTATGTATATGTGTGCATGTTTGTGCGTATATATGTTTGTGTGTATGTGTGCATGTTTGTGCGTTTATATGTTTGTGTGTGCATGTTTGTGCGTATATATGTTTGTGTGTATGTGTGTACATGTTTGTGCCTATATATGTTTGTATGTATGTGTGTGCATGTTTGTGTGTATATATGTTTGTATGTGTATGTGTGCGTGTTTATGCGTATATATGTTTGTGTGTGCATGTTTGTGTGTATATATGTTTGTGTGTATATGTGTGCCCGTTTGTGCGTATATATATTTGTATGTGTATGTGTGCATGTTTGTGCGTATATATGTGTGTATGTGTATGTGTGCATGTTTGTGTGTATATATATTTGTATGTATATATGTGCATGTTTGTGCATATATATGTTTGTGTATGTGTGTGCATGTTTGTGCGTATATATATTTGTATGTGTATGTGTGCATGTTTGTGCGTATATATGTTTGTATGTATGTGTGTGCATGTTTGTGCGTATATATGTTTGTGTGTATGTGTGTGCATGTTTGTGCGTATATATGTTGTATGTGTATGTGTGCATGTTTGTATGTATATGTGTGCATGTTTGTGTGTATATATATTTGTGTGTGTATGTGTGCATGTTTGTGCATATATATGTTTGTGCATATATATGTTTGTGTGTATGTGTGTGCATGTTTGTGTGTATATATGTTTGTATGTATATGTGTGCATGTTTGTGTGTATATATATTTGTATGTATATATGTGCATGTTTGTGCATATATATGTTTGTGTATGTGTGTGCATGTTTGTGCGTATATATATTTGTATGTGTATGTGTGCGTGTTTGTGCGTATATATGTTTGTGCGTATATATGTTTGTGTGTATATATGTGTTTGTGTGTGTTGACTTACCTATAACCCAACATACGACAGATGACTAAAGCATTGTTATCATTCCAGTTGTCATCACAAACTGTACCCCACACTCCATTAAAGAACACCTCCACTCGACCATTTCCTGAAGAGTTTCCATCCACGAGTCGAACTGTGATGTTTTCTGTAATGTCAACAACAACAAAAATATTATGAAACTTCATTTCTTTTCAGTCATCATCATCATCATCATGTTACATCTGCTTTCCCCAAGTATATGCACTTTAGGGTAGTACAATCCCAGCATTGCATTGGTTAGAGCGTCGAACTCTCACTATTTATCTAGATAAATAGATATATTTCTTTATTAGCCACAAGGGCGCACAAGAAAAGGGGGACAATACAAAGACATGCCGGGGATTTTGCATACAGTCGTGTAAAAAATATAAAAACAAACAATTACAACAATCGAAATCCCCAATAGGGGGGAGGCGCCACAAATGGGTTGTTTAATACTCCGTCGATAGAACAACCCTCAACTCCAGGAGCGTGTTGTGCAAGTGCTCCTTTCTTCCTTTTGCTCTCTTCCTCAACCTACAGGCTTATAAACAGAGAAGGCCCAATCACTCGGGCCATTTTTGCTTCTTTCACCCACCTTTCAGTAAATTTATTGGGGTGCAGTGCCTCTCTCTCCACCCTGATTCTCCTTCTAAAGTGATACTTAAAGAAGGGAATCAATTGTTGTCCGGAGAGAAAGGCATCTGTCCTCTCAACCTCGTCCACCATATAACTTCTTTCACCATAGCCACCATACAGAGGAAAACCGCCTCTCTTTCGTTTTTGAAAGAGGCTGAGATAAATAGTTAGGTATATCAGATGAAAGAATGGTATTTAACTAATGTATTGGTACGCGATGGGGCCCACCCACAGCCCTGGCGGACAGAATGGAGTTGAGATGTAACACATGTATAGACAATCTTTTTCAAGCAGTGGGCCGCCTAGGATGTGGCTCATCATAAGGCGGGCCGCACTACTAACAAATTCAAGGCAATTTTAAAATTAGGCGTGCCATTCAGAAAGCCAAACGGGCCATATGTGGCTCGCGGGCCACTTCCCTGCTGGCCTTGGTCAGACAAGTTGACCCAGTCTAAGACTAGCTTAGTCAGAGATCCATGTTTTACTCAGATATTCTATATGGGATGGTTTCAATGGCTGGATTCCTTTCCTAATACCAATTACTTGACAGAATGTAATGGGTGCTTTATCATTGCACAAACACTACTACTTTACAGAGCACACTCGGTGTATTTTATTGTAGTGCTGGCACTACCACTTTACAGAGTACACTAGGTGCATTTTTCATGATACAAGCTCTACCTACCACTTTATGTAAGAACCTTTTGTTAAGTTATTTTATAATAATGGAATGTTTGTTATTTTTTTAAACCGCCTCAAAATTCTTGATTGTTTTAACCCTTTAGCATTTACATTACTCTATATATACTATTATATTTTCATGGTAAAGGCTTTACCTCACATAATATCTCACATAACATTTACATTACTCTATATATACTATTATATTTTTACAGTAAATGCTTTACCTCACATAATTACCTCACATAACATTTACATTACTCTATATATACTATTATATTTTTACAGTAAATGCTTTACCTCACATAATTACCTCACATAACATTTACATTACTCTATATATACTATTATATTTTTACAGTAAAGGCTTTACCTCACATAATTACCTCACATAACATTTACATTACTCTATATTTATAAAGGTTCACTTTGCCTTTCATCCTTACGGGGTCGATAAAATAAAGTACCAGTAATACACTGGGTAATTGCCGGCCTTGTGTCTAAAGTAGAAACAATTATATTTTTTGTGGTAAAGGCTTTCTCTCACATAATTATTTCATACAATATCGAATCTATGAGATTTTGATATCATTTATTTTGAGAACAATACCTTAACATCAGTATGAGCAGCTGGTTATGACTGGTTTGAACAGAAAGAGGTGAGAGAATTCTAGCCGGATACGGCAAGTTTAAATGCTAAAGGGTTAAAAAATAATTGAAACACAGACAGTGATATCATTAAAAATATGATAAGAAAAGGGTTAAAAAGAGAAATAGTGTGTTGAGTAGACAAGAACATCAATTTCTGACCCTTTTCATTCTTTCCCTTCTTCTCCCACTTATTCCAAAGAGGGTCGTGGGGGGCAGAGTCCTCAAACACTCCCTTCAGAGGGTCTTGTCAGAAACAACCGTCTCCAATTGATTCGGCTGGATCCCTAAGCGAGACCAGCTGAGCTCATGGATGTTATCCAACCATCTTGCTCAGGGTCTACCTCCTGGGTCTCCTCAAGGTCTGGGTCTCCTAAAGGTTGGTTTTAAAACCTGTCCTTGAATTTGTTTTCAGATAAATAGTGCTAAATCAAAACATTCAATGTGGGAGTTGGACTCCACCAAAGGTCCATACTGTCATCTCTCCTATTCATAATCTTCATGAACAAGATTGACATGGGCAGTCAGGTTAGAAGTGGTGTCTCAACTGATAGGAGTAAGATCCATCGGCTGGAATTTGCAGAAGACATGGTATTACTTAAATCATGAGAAGTTGATCTCCGACATGCACATGATAGGTCTGATGCCGAGTACTGCACAACTGGAGTGAATATCAGTGCTGTGAAGACTGAGACACTCATTCTTTCCATTTTCTTTAAATTCAATGTGTTATTTCACCCCCTTTCCCTACTCCCCACCTCCAAAAAGAAATAAAAAAAAAGGTACAATGTATCATAACACTTACGACAATGGACTCCAACTCTTTCATTATATCTTTGTAGATAACTTCCCCATTTGCTCCTGTTACATTGGTCAATAGTGAATTCAATTCCAGTACAGTCCACATAATCTAGCCATAATGGTTCAAATGCCAGAAGTGGTCTCACCACTTTGTAGCCAATCCCATCACTGCAATAGAAAGGAAAGAC
This sequence comes from Eledone cirrhosa, assembly GCA_964016885.1. NCBI lineage: Eukaryota > Metazoa > Mollusca > Cephalopoda > Octopoda > Eledonidae > Eledone > Eledone cirrhosa. Next base: position 13,962,450 of record OZ024754.1, on the reverse strand, counting down.
AAATCATATATATATATATATATATATATATATATATATATATATATATATATATATGATTTATAAAACATATTTTGTATTTTATCTGATGAAAGCACACCAAAATTGCCTTGGTTGCCCTTGAAATATATATAATAAAATAATTATGGTTTTATAAATATAGTTTCCATTTATTAATATATTGGCAGTATCAGTAGAGGGTCGGGCGCCATGCTTTCCAGCATAGTTACGTCCCTTTACGATCTGAGTTCAAATCCCGCCGAGGTTGATTTTGCCTTTCATCCTTACGGGGGTCGATAAAATAAAGTACCAGTAATGCACTGGGTAATTGCTGGCCTTGTGCTTAAAGTAGAGACAATTAATATATTGTATATATATATATTTTGTGTTAAGTATTTCCGTGGAAAAGGTAAAAGAAAGAAGAGTGCTCTATGTATAGTAAAGAGCTATTTAATTATGTAATAAACAACAAAATATAATTATTCCATTACCAAAGGTTTCAGGAAACTAGACAATCCTTATAGAAACCTCCAGCTCGTTCATCAGATGAAATAGTTATGTTTTGGATATAAGTTTTGAAATTAATATCTATTAAAAATGAAAGTGAGGGTGAGTTATATATACATGTACACACACATTTAAATATACATACATGCATACACGCATAAAATACATGCATGCATCTATAAGTACATCCAAATACACTCTTACATAGGTATATAAATGCATTAACCACATATATATATGCATATACATATACACACATACATCCACACATATATATATATAGTGCAAAGTGGTCGTGGAGGTGCCACGGCAAAAAAAAGCACCCAGCACTCACTGTAAATGAGGCTGGTGTTAGGAAGGGCATCCAGCTGTAGAAATCAAGCCAGCATCAGTTCCCGTCCCACCCTTGCAAGCAGGGAAAAAGCGGACGTCAGATGAAATGATGATGATGATGATATATATATATACGCGCAGACACATAAATACATACAATATACATATATACGTAAATACATACACACACATACATATAAACACAAAATCTACATACATTCTAGCCTATTTCCATCTCAGTGGTTGATTGAATGTCACAGATGAGAGATTAATGAATCTTGAAACAACTGTCAGGCATTTTCAATGACCACTGAGATATCTATGACATGGTCACAGAACAAAAGAGATAATAAGTAATTTTTCATAACGAAAATATATTTTTCCTTTGTTAATTGAATCTGTTCTAAAAGTAAATGCGAATAAATAATGTGAAATAAAATGAAAAATAATCTGGTGAATAATAAGTTATGGAAGCAAAGCTACCTACCTGTATCCCAGCATGCGACAAACGACAACAGCATCGTTATGATTCCAATTAGAATCATAAATAGTACCCCATTCTCCATTGAAAAAAACTTCAACATGTCCATTTGAAGAGCTGTTGCCGCCAACCAAACGTACTGATATGTTTTCTTTGCAAGGAAAAATACATATTTCAAATGTTAATAAATATGAATAAGTCAAATATAATGAAATAAAAATCTTTGTTTTGTTTAAGCCTTTAGCATTTACATTACTCTATATTAACTATTATATTTTCACGGTAAAGGCTTTATTTTACATAATTATCTCACATAATATCAAATCTATGAGATTTTGATATTATTTTTTTTAGCACAATACTTTAACATCAGTATAAATGGCAGTTACATCCAATTTGAACAGAAAAAGGTGAGATATGCCAGCTTAAATGCTAAAGAGTTAATGGTCAAGTTAGAGCTATCATAATGTAATAGGTAAAAATATAATAAATTAATAAATGACTGATAATTATTTCAGAAAACCAGTACAATGTGGTAAAAATATATAAAGTGTAAAGGATGACAATTAAAACAAAATCAAGCAATGTTTTTCTTAGCCAGTATATTTCAACATAATATTTCAGGGTTGTTACCCTCTTTTCAAAAAGAAAAGAAAAGATGTAAAACAAAACAAACGATGTGTTCTTTCTTAACTGGTCCAAGTGCCTGGATTACACATGCATGAAGCAGTCATAGGAGCTACTCTGCTCCATGCAGCTCTAATCTATTGCTGCAACCAAGACATTGAGGTCACCATAGAGGCAACAGAAAGGAATGTAGGGAACTTAAGATTCAAAGAGGCTCTAATAATCAACACACAAACGCCATAAATAAACAATAGGTCTACATGATGACAGTGGTGATGATTACGGTAAGTATGCAGATGATGGTGATGACAATGATGATTATGATGATGATGATGATGATGATGATGGCGACAATGATGACGACAATGATGATGATGACAATGATGATGATGATGACGATAAGCTACAAATTTATACATACTACATTCAACAGCTGCATCTTCTGTATGTTGACAGTCATGTTTACCCCATGGTCTCTTTTGACAATTAGCAATGGAAGGTTCGTTCCCCGTGCAATTCATATTGTCAAGCCAGATTCGACCAGAACCGGTGCCATATTTCCCCTTAGAATGTGCAATACCGTCACTGAAATAAATTACACAAAAGAGATATCTTAAATTAATATGTTTGTCCTAATTTCACTAGTCATACCTAGGATCATGACTGGTGCCAAATTTCCCCTTGGAGTGTGTGACACCATCACTGAAACAGACTACACAAAAGGGATATCTTAAATTAGTATACTTGTCATAATTTCATTAGTCAAAGTGTCGTAGATTGACAGAAAGAATTGGTAGAGCAATGTCTTTCAGTAAACTAGAAGTGATATATGGAAAGAAGCAAATGCTGTGTGCAGGAGAAGAGATTACGCTGGTATGGACATGTGATGCGTATGAAGGATGACAGCTGCATAAAAAGGTGCAGAGCACTAAAAGTCAATGGAAGCCGCGGAGTGGGGAGACCCTAGAATACCTGGGATGTGGTGATAAAAGCTGACCTTGCCCAATTGCACCTTTCAAAGGCGATGACACAGGACCGAGACCTCTGGTATTACGTAGTGACACAGAAGGCCTGATTTACCACTGGTACAAGCCAAAGCCAAAGCATATAGACAGTATGCCCCCACCCACCTCCCACTGTAAAATGGTTGTGTAGGTGTCACAACAAAAAGCACCCAGTCCACACTGTAAAGTGGTCGTGTAGGCGCCACGGTAAAAAAAAGCACCCAGTACTCACTGTAAATGAGGTTGGTGTTAGAAAGGGCATCCTGCTGTAGAAATCAAGCCAAAAATCAGTTCTGTATGAGCAAGACAAGGTCAGCCGACCGGACACTGCCCACAACAGGACAACCCGTCTAACCCATGCTAGCATGGAAGAATGGACGTAAAACGGTGATGATGATGAAAGAAGATAAAACAATTGAAACATTACCTGTATCCCAGCATATGGCATACAACAATAGCATCCTTATAGTCCCAGTAGTCATCACATATTGTACCCCATTCACCACGATAATAAACTTCAACACGTCCTTGGGATTTCTCATTACTTCCAGCAAGTCTGACAGCAATATTCACTGAAAATTAAAGCTCAAGTAAATCATATAAGTTAAGTTGTACATAATTATGCTGGACAGTTTGTATTTCAGTGAGATAAACCCCACTATACATAGAAACATGTGGCTTGAGGTACACCCCATTATACATAGAAACATGTTGCTTGAGGTACACCCCACTATACATAGGAACATGTGGCTTGAGGTACACCCCACTATACATAGGAACATGTTGCTTGAGGTACACCCCACTATACATAGGAACATGTTGCTTGAGGTACACCCGACTATACATAGGAACATGCTGCTTGAGGTACACCCCACTATATATAGAAACATGTTGCTTGAGGTACACCCCACTATACATAGATACATATTGCTTGAGGTACACACAACTATACATAGGAACATGTGGCTTGAGGTACACCCCACTATACATAGAAACATGTTGCTTGAGGTACACCCCACTATACATAGAAACATGTTGCTTGAGGTAACTCCACTATGCATAGAAACATGTTGCTTGAGGTACACCCCACTATGCATAGAAACGTGTTGCTTGAGGTACACCCCACTATACATAGGAACATGTGGATTGAGGTACACCCCACTATACATAGAAACATGTGGCTTGAGGTACACCCCACTATATATAGGAACATGTTGCTTGAGGTACACCCCACTATACATAGATACATGTTGCTTGAGGTACACCCCACTATACATAGGAACATGTTGCTTGAGGTACACCCCACTATACATAGGAACATGTGGCTTGAGGTACACCCCACTATATATAGGAACATGTTGCTTGAGGTACACCCCCACTATACATAGGAACATGTGGCTTGAGGTACACCCCACTATACATAGAAAAATGTTGCTTGAGGTACACCCCACTATACATAGGAACATGTGGCTTGAGGTACACCCCACTATACATAGGAACATGTGGCTTGAGGTACTCTGCACTATATATAGGAAAATGTTGCTTGAGGTACACCCCTCTATACATAGAAACACTATAAATTGGAACATGTTGCTTGAGGTACACTGAACTATACATAGAAACATGTTGCTTGAGGTACACCCCACTATACATAGGAACATGTTGCTTGAGGTACACCCCACTATACATAGATACATGTTGCTTGAGGTACACCCCACTATACATAGGAAAATGTTGTTTGAGGTACACCTCACTATACATAGAAACATGTGGCTTGAGGTACACCCCACTATACATAGGAACATGTGGCTTGAGGTACACCCCACTATACATAGAAACATGTTGCTTGAGGTACACCCCACTATACATAGAAACATGTTGCTTGAGGTACACCCCACTATACATAGGAACATGTGGCTTGAGGTACACCCCACTATACATAGGAACATGTTTTTTGAGGTACTCTGCACTATATATAGGAAAATGTTGCTTGAGGTACACCCCTCTATACATAGAAACATGTTGCTTGAGGTACACCCCACTATACATAGAAACATGTGGCTTGAGGTACACCGCACTATACATAGAAACATGTTGCTTGAGGTACACCACACTATACATAGGAACATGTTGCTTGAAGTACACCGCACTATACATAGAAACATGTTGCTTGAGGTACATCCCACTATACATAGGAACATGTTGCTTGAGGTACACCCCACTATACATAGGAACATGTTGCTTGAGGTACACCCCACTATACATAGGAACATGTTGCTTGAGGTACACCCCACTATACATAGGAACATGTTGCTTGAGGTACACCGCACTATACATAGAAACATGTTGCTTGAGGTACACCCCACTATACATAGGAACATGTTGCTTGAGGTACACCGCACTATACATAGAAACATGTTGCTTGAGGTACATCCCACTATACATAGGAACATGTTGCTTGAGGTACACCCCACTATACATAGAAACATGTGGCTTGAGGTACACCGCACTATACATAGAAACATGTTGCTTGAGGTACACCACACTATACATAGGAACATGTTGCTTGAGGTACACCGCACTATACATAGAAACATGTTGCTTGAGGTACATCCCACTATACATAGGAACATGTTGCTTGAGGTACACCCCACTATACATAGGAACATGTTGCTTGAGGTACACCCCACTATACATAGGAACATGTTGCTTGAGGTACACCCCACTATACATAGGAACATGTCGCTTGAGGTACACCCCACTATACATAGAAACATGTTGCTTGAGGTACATCCCACTATACATAGGAACATGTTGCTTGAGGTACATCCCACTATACATAGACACATGTGGCTTGAGGTACACCCCACTATACATAGAAACATGTTGCTTGAGGTACATCCCACTATACATAGGAACATGTTGCTTGAGGTACACCCCACTATACATAGGAACATGTTGCTTGAGGTACACCCCACTATACATAGGAACATGTTGCTTGAGGTACACCCCACTATACATAGAAACATGTTGCTCGAAGTACACTGAACTATACATAGAAACATGTTGCTTGAGGTACACTGAACTATACATAGAAACATGTTGCTTGAGGTACACCCCACTATACATAGGAACATGTTGCTTGAGGTACACCCCACTATACATAGGAACATGTTGTTTGAGGTTCACCCCAATATAGGAACATGTGGCTTGAGGTACACCCCACTATATATAGAAACATGTTGCTTGAGGTACACCCCACTATATATAGGAATATGTTGCTTGAGGTACACCCCACTATACATAGGAACATGTTGCTTGAGGTACACCCCACTATACATAGAAACATGTTGCTTGAGGTACACCACACTATATATAGGAACATGTTGCTTGAGGTACACTTCACTATACATAGGAACATGTTGCTTGAGGTACACCCCACTATACATAGAAACATGTTACTTGAGGTACACCTCACTATACATAGGAACATGTTGCTTGAGGTACACCCCACTATACATAGAAACATGTTACTTGAGGTACACCCCACTATACATAGAAACATGTTGCTTGAGGTACACCACACTATATATAGGAACATGTTGCTTGAGGTACACCCCACTATACATAGAAACATGTTGCTTGAGGTACACCACACTATATATAGGAACATGTTGCTTGAGGTACACCTCACTATACATAGAAACATGTTGCTTGAGGTACACCCCACTATACGTAGAAACATGTTGTCTGAGGTACACCCCACTATACATAGGAACATGTTGCTTGAGGTACACCCCACTATACATAGAAACATGTTGCTTGAGGTACACCTCACTATACATAGGAACATGTTGCTTGAGGTACACCCCATTATACATAGATACATGTTGCTTGAGGTACACCCCATTATACATAGAAACATGTTGCTTGAGGTACACCTCACTATACATAGAAACATGTTGCTTGAGGTACACCCCACTATACATAGAAACATGTTGCTTGAGGTACACCCCACTGTACATAGAAACATGTTGCTTGAGGTACACCTCACTATACATAGGAACATGTTGCTTGAGGTACACCCCACTATACATAGAAACATGTTACTTGAGGTACACCCCACTATACATAGAAACATGTTGCTTGAGGTACACCACACTATATATAGGAACATGTTGCTTGAGGTACACCTCACTATACATAGAAACATGTTGCTTGAGGTACACCCCACTATACGTAGAAACATGTTGCTTGAGGTACACCCCACTATACATAGGAACATGTTGCTTGAGGTACACCCCACTATACATAGAAACATGTTGCTTGAGGTACACCTCACTATACATAGGAACATGTTGCTTGAGGTACACCCCATTATACATAGATACATGTTGCTTGAGGTACACCCCATTATACATAGAAACATGTTGCTTGAGGTACACCTCACTATACATAGAAACATGTTGCTTGAGGTACACCCCACTATACATAGAAACATGTTGCTTGAGGTACACCCCACTATACATAGAAACATGTTGCTTGAGGTACACCTCACTATACATAGGAACATGTTGCTTGAGGTACACCCCATTATACATAGATACATGTTGCTTGAGGTACACCCCATTATACATAGAAACATGTTGCTTGAGGTACACCTCACTATACATAGAAACATGTTGCTTGAGGTACAACCCACTATACATAGAAACATGTTGCTTGAGGTACACCCCACTATACATAGAAACATGTTGCTTGAGGTACACCCCACTATACATAGAAACATGTGGCTTGAGGTACACCCCACTATACATAGACACATGTGGCTTGAGGTACACCCCACTATATATAGGAATATGTTGCTTGAGGTACACCCCACTATACATAGAAACATGTTGCTTGAGGTACACCCCACTATACATAAAAACATGTTGCTTGAGGTACACCCCACTATACATAGAAACATGTTGCTTGAGGTACACCTCACTATACATAGACACATGTGGCTTGAGGTACACCCCACTATATATAGGAACATGTTGCTTGAGGTACACCCCACTATACATAGGAACATGTCGATTGAGGTACACTGCACTATACATAGAAACATGTTGCTTGAGGTACACCCCACTATACATAGGAACATGTTGCTTGAGGTACACCTCACTATATATAGGAACATGTTGCTTGAGGTACACCCCACTATATATAGGAACATGTTACTTGAGGTACACCCCACTATACATATAAACATGTTGCTTGAGGTACATCCCACTATATATAGGAACATGTTGCTTGAGGTACACCCCACTATACATAGAAACATGTTGCTTGAGGTACACCCCACTATATATAGGAACATGTTGCTTGAGGTGTACCCCACTATACATAGGAACATGTCGCTTGAGGTACACCCCACTATACATAGGAACATGTCGCTTGAGGTACACCCCACTATACATAGGAACATGTTGCTTGAGGTACACCCCACTATACATAGGAACATGTTGCTTGAGGTACACCCCACTATATATAGGAACATGTTTTTTGAGGTACTCTGCACTATATATAGGAAAATGTTGCTTGAGGTACACTGAACTATATATAGACACATGTTGCTTGAGGTACACCCCTCTATACATAGAAACACTATAAATTGGAACATGTTGCTTGAGGTACACTGAACTATACATAGGAACATGTTGCTTGAGGTACACCCCACTATACATAGGAACATGTTGCTTGAGGTACACCCCACTATACATAGGAACATGTTGCTTGAGGTACACCTCACTATACATAGGAACATGTTGCTTGAGGTACCCTGCACTATACATAGGAACATGTTGCTTGAGGTACACCCCACTATACATAGAAACATCTTGCTTGAGGTACCCTGCACTATATATAGGAACATGTTGCTTGAGGTACACCCCACTATACATAGAAACACTATAAATTGGAACATGTTGCTTGAGGTACACCCCACTATATATAGGAACATGTTGCTTGAGGTACACCCCACTATATATAGGAACACGTTGCTTGAGGTACACCCCACTATACATAGAAACATGTTGCTTGAGGTACCCTGCACTATATATAGGAACATGTTGCTTGAGGTACACCCCACTATATATAGGAACACGTTGCTTGAGGTACACCCCACTATACATACATTTTATGTTTTATAGTTCATTTAGATGAGGAGTCTGAGAAGATAGAGGTGTATGTAGGCAGAGCAGAAGTGGAAAGTTAGGATAAGATGGGGTGAAATGGTGAGATACTGCATCTAACATCATGTGCAAGTGTTGACTCGGTTGGTAGGGACATGCCACATGTCTTCCAAATAAGAGACATGCTAATCGGGTCGTGTTGGTACCCTCCATAGAAAGAGACAAAGAAGATGTCCCAGGATGAACTGGCAGCAGACAATCGACAAGGATCTGAAACCTGTCTACAAACGTTGGAACGATGTATTGATAGATACAACTGACTGCGGTCATTGGAGCACGTTGGCTGCCTCAAGTGTCTCAAAATGTGGGACGTTCTAAATCTAAATAAATAAGTAAAATAGGATAGGAGAAATATAATTAAAATTAGTTGAAATACCATGAATGGGTAGTGGCTGCTGACTAAGAACCTTGTTGCTGGGTTAGTAGTGGTCACTTTTTATTAGTGAGTACTTACAGATATATATATAGATATATATATATTTATATTGTTATACTTTGGGAGGGTCATGTTGCCAAACGAAATATATATTTATACTTTCATAGAAAAATGAGACAACTCATCGCTAGAACAGACATTAAAACAGCCACATGAGCTGTTCTGGTGATGAGTTTTCTAATTTTTCTATGAGTTCAAATATACTCATGCTTTGTCTCGATCAGAGACAATAATGTTTATTCATTTATATATATATACTTACTGCATTGAAGTGCTGCATCATCATAGTGTGAGCAGTTGTGTACCCCCCATGGTTCTGCATGACATTGGCCAATAAAATCTTCAATACCGGAACATTTCAATCCATCTAGCCATATTCTACCAGAACTTGGCCAAAAGTCTTTGTTTGATTTCACCAGAGCATCACTGCAATTGGACAGAAAAATGGAAGTCAAAAGTCTTTATTCCTAGGATGATGTCATCATATGAATGTTTTGCCTAATTTATTCACATAATTAAGTATGCATATGTATGAATGTACGTATGTATACATGTATGCATGTATGTATGTATGTTCTTCTGGTTTTATAATTTCACATGTATGTATGTATGCATTTTCTCTTTCTCTTAATTTCGAGTACATTTTTGACTGATCACCTTCTTGGTAACAAGGTTGTAAAAGAAAAGAAATGGTCATTCCTTGATTTGCAAGAATGTTTTGCAAATTTTGACGGTGCCAGATATCACGGCCATTTGTAGTCTATGGATTAGCGAGCTGTACTCTTTGTCCACAAATCCAAGTTCAGTCATATTTTGGTCCAGTGATTACTGGGTGAAGAAGTGCAAAGAAAACCCAGTGGAAGGAAAACACAGTAGAAGAAGACCAAGGAAGATGTGGGCAGAAGTGGTGAGAGCTGACCTCAAACCACTAAAGGTCACAAAAGAGATGAAGAAGGAGTGCAACAATTTGAGGAATGCTTTGCTGAAAAAGACCTGTCAAACTCATGCAAAATGGAAGTGATGATGATGATGATTATGATGGCACAAAATGCCAATCATTTCCCTGGAATACAACGCTATATCTTTGATAAGTCTAACAGATAAGTTAATGTCATTTTTATGTGAAAACAAAGATGAGAGATTGTTGTTTTGATCAGTCAGGCAAATCATTAGAACTGAATATCTCCATACAAGAGTGGTGATGTGAAGAATATTTCCATAAATTAATATCAGATAAGTTGACCTTCAGAAACAGGAAGTCTCAGAATTCTATACATCACCAGGAAGAGCTTAATCACAACTTAAGTTGTTTGTACATGGTTTGTGCAAGGTGGTCTTACTGGTAACTTGACAAAAAACACTTAGTCCACTTTGATTCCACACAAAAATAGCACCCTGTAAGATGGAAGTGTTGGTGACAAAAACAAAAGGTCTCAGTCCATCTCTTGGCAGAAATGACAGAGCAAAGTAATGGGTATGGAACAAGGAGCCTAGAAGGTTAGAAATGGTGTGATGAGAAGAGAAGAGATGGATGTGTCAGAAGAACCTGTGTGTGGGATTATATGAAAGAAACCAGTTCAGAGGAGCAGAGGCCATTGCTGTAGGTGTAGAAAAGGTAGAAAAGGTGTGTGTTGTGATATCTGTGAGTCTGAAGCTGGAGTCTATTGGTGTATTAATCTTGCCACTCATTTGTGAATGGCCTTTTAAAATATGTGAGATACTTCATAACATGTCTACAATATAGCAAAAAAAACCATTTTAAAGATGGCTGTGGCCGAACAAAGCTGGAACCCCCTGGTCAAATAAAGTTCTTAGGTAGATAGATGACATAAAATTAATTAAAAATAATGGGTTAAATAACTATTAATAGAACATTAAATATGATTTCTAATAATTGTTTCTACTTTTGGCACAGGGGCAGCAATTACCCCAGTGTATTACTGGTGTTTTATTTTATCAACCTCGTAAGGATGAAAGGCAAAGTTAACCTCGGTGGGATTTGAACTCAGAACGTAAAGAGCCATGACTCTATGCTGCAAAGCATGGTGTCTGATGCTCTACCGATACTGCCCATGATTTCTAATAATAGCAATATGCTGGACATAGGCAAAGGTAATGGTTTATTAAAATCTAGAGAGAGAGAAGGGGGAAGGGAGAGATAGCGAGAGAGTGAGAGAGAGAGAGAGTGAGAGAGAGGGGGAGAGAGAGAGGGGGAGAGAGCAAGAGGGGGAGAGATGAAGGGAGAGAGAGAGAGTAGAGAGAGGCAGGGAGAGAGAGAGGGGGAGAGATGAAGGGAGAGTGAGAGAGTAGAGAGAGAGAGAGAGAGAGAGAGAGAGAGAGAGAGAGAGAGAGAGAGAGAGAGAGAGAGAGAGAGAGAGAGAGAGAGAGAGAGAGAGGCAGGGAGTGAGAGAGAGGGAACCAGATAAATAAAACATATATGCAAACATAGAAAAATTGTTGAGAGATTGTTAAGAGAAGTTTAAAGACTGTATCCTACTTACTTGTATCCTAACATTCGGCAAACAACCAACGCATCATTGTGGTCCCAATTGCTGTCACATACTGAACCCCACTGTTCATTAAAGAATACTTCAACACGACCTTCAAATTCATTGTCACTGCCAACCAGCCGTACAGACACATGTTCTATATGGTTGTGTCATAAGGTAAAAACAGAGAGAATGGTAAGACAAAGCTATATATTATCACTATATATTATCAACAGGAATGTTAGATGTAAATGTATGCATAAAGACATATCTATACACACAAACACACACACATACATACATACACACACACACACGCATGCGCACACGCACACACACGCACACATATATTTATATATATATATATAAGTATATTTATCTATATACTACTAAAACTCTGTGATTGTGTGCTTGTCTGTAATTTAATACAGCCAAAACGGCGCATAATGGGAAAATACTTTGAAAGGAAGTTGCCCCTTAAATGGGAATACAAATGAAATAAAACAAGTTTTGTGTAAATCGGAGCACAGGGTCCCGAGATACGGGGGTTTTTCTGGGTACCTTCTTCATAAATAGAGAGAGAGAAAAACAGAGAGAAAGAGATAGTAGTTGTGAGAGAGTAGATTGAAAGAGAGACATGTCTGTGTATATTTTAATTATTAAAAAATTATTTTTAAGTGAACGTATATATATATATATATATATATATATATATCACCTTCACCTTCACCGACCAGTCTGTCGGGCGTCCATTCAGCGCCGCTGGTCACAGCACATCGTGCTGTTTTAGCCATAAGATAACGCCATCCCACTGGCTGGGCGGGCAGGCCGGTACCTCTTCATCTCATTTCTACAGCTGAGTAAACTGGAGCAATGTGAAATAAAGTGTCTTGCTCAAGGAAACAACACATCACCCGGTCTGAGAATTGAACTCACAACCTTTCGATTGCAAGCCCAATTCTCTAACCACTAAGCCATGTGCCTTCACACACACAATATTTGTGTGTGTGTGTGTGTGTGTGTTAAGAAAGAGATGCTCCTGCCCTAAAGAAATACAATTTTGAGAAAAGAGAGAATACATACTGCAATGGACCCCAGCATCAGATGAATGGTCACAATTGTGGACCCCATAATCGTTCCCTGTACAGTCTTCAATGTTATATTCTGTTTCATCACATTGTACATCATCTAACCAGATAGGACCAGAACCTTCTCCAAACTTTGCCTTTCTATAGGCCACACCATCACTGCAATGCAAACATTATGTATGTATATATATATATATATATAATATATATAATATATATAACGAAGGAAATGTGGTAAGGAACCAGATGGACCATAACGCACCAAAGTACTCAATACTTAGGGTAGTAGAGTGGGTAATAGGAACGAGTAGGACCCCGGCTGAGCTCAAGTCATTTCCACGGCTAATTCTGGACAAAAAAATTTTTTTTTTTTTTTCTTAGTCCAGAATTAGCCGTCGAAACGGCTTGAGCTCAGCCGTCGGGGTCCTACTCATTCCTAATATATATATATATATATATATATATATATATATATATATATATATATATATATATATATATAATATATATATATATAATATATATATATATAATATATATATATAATATATATCCAAGGATAACTTGAACCGTTAAGGTATATTATCCTTGGTTATGTCAAAATTTATAAAACACACTTCAAATTTTATCTGATGAAAGCGTACCAAAATTTTGGTACCCTTGAAATATATATGTGTATAATAGAATAAATATGGTTTTATAAATATAGTTTCCATTTATTTAATATCATTGTATATTATACTCCAGAAAAATCTGTAGAGTGCTCTGAATCAGTTATAAACATTTATATTTGTTGAATTACCAACAAATTGAATATCCCTTCTGCTTATATATAATATATATATATTCATTTTGTTAGGGTTATAGAATCACTATTTAACCTTAATAAATGGATATTAAAACTCTCCTTCAGTATTGAGTACTCTTTCCTTGCAGCCATCAACCACATTTTTTTCTTTTTCGATTCTTTTTCTTTACTCTGCTTCTCTATTGTGATCCTGTCTCTATTGAGTACTCCTGAAGAAGAGCTAAAGCCCGATACATCCAACTTTCTTCCCCCTTTTCCATATAAAGCGTGAACCTATATATATATATTACAATGTTGTTTTGAAGAAAACTCCTTACCCACATGGTCACACCTATGTTTATCCAATTTTCTAAAGCATTTATTTGTAGTGACTTTATAAACAATATCTCCATGGACAGTTAAAGGGGTAGTCAATTGTTGATCTGTCACATGAGGATTGAAACCTTCAAATGGTTTACATCTCTCTAAGGACATATTTTTTAAAACGATCATGAAGATCGAGACATCATTCGATCATGATCTCTTTCACTTACCAAGCAAGGTGGAACTTGTCAAATCAGACCAAAGAAATAATGTTTCCATTAGTCTTTCTATTACTGATACTATCTACCTGCTGCAACTATTAGCAGAATTAATATCTTAGTATAATCCCAGAAAGGTGCTAATTTTCACATCAAACAAAGGAAGCAATGTTTCTATTAGTCTTTCTATTACTGATACTATCTACCTGCTGCAACTATTAGCAGAATTAATATCTTAGTATAATCCCAGAAAGGTGCTAATTTTCACATCAAACAAAGGAAGCAATGTTTCCATTAGTCTTTCTATTACTGATACTATCTACCTGCTGCAACTATTAGCAGAATTAATATCTTAGTATAATCCCAGAAAGGTGCTAATTTTCACATCAAACAAAGGAAGCAATGTTTCTATTAGTCTTTCTATTACTGATACTATCTACCTGTTGCAACTATTAGCAGAATTAATATCTTAGCATAAGCCCAGAAAGGTGCTAATTTTCACATCAAACAAAGGAAGCAATGTTTCTATTAGTCTTTCTATTACTGATACTATCTACCTGTTGCAACTATTAGCAGAATTAATACCTTAGCATAATCCCAGAAAGGTGCTAATTTTCACATCAAACAAAGGAAGCAATGTTTCTATTAGTCTTTCTATTACTGATACTATCTACCTGTTGCAACTATTAGCAGAATTAATATCTTAGCATAAGCCCAGAAAGGTGCTAATTTTCACATCAAACAAAGGAAGCAATGTTTCTATTAGTCTTTCTATTACTGATACTATCTACCTGTTGCAACTATTAGCAGAATTAATATCTTAGCATAAGCCCAGAAAGGTGCTAATTTTCACATCAAACAAAGGAAGCAATGTTTCTATTAGTCTTTCTATTACTGATACTATCTACCTGTTGCAACTATTAGCAGAATTAATATCTTAGCATAAGCCCAGAAAGGTGCTAATTTTCACATCAAACAAAGGAAGCAATGTTTCCATTAGTCTTTCTATTACTGATACTATCTACCTGCTGCAACTATTAGCAGAATTAATATCTTAGTATAATCCCAGAAAGGTGCTAATTTTCACATCAAACAAAGGAAGCAATGTTTCCATTAGTCTTTCTATTACTGATACTATCTACCTGTTGCAACTATTAGCAGAATTAATATCTTAGCATAAGCCCAGAAAGGTGCTAATTTTCACATCAAACAAAGGAAGCAATGTTTCCATTAGTCTTTCTATTACTGATACTATCTACCTGTTGCAACTATTAGCAGAATTAATATCTTAGCATAATCCCAGAAAGGTGCTAATTTTCACATCAAACAAAGGAAGCAATGTTTCCATTAGTCTTTCTATTACTGATACTATCTACCTGTTGCAACTATTAGCAGAATTAATATCTTAGCATAATCCCAGAAAGGTGCTAATTTTCACATCAAACAAAGGAAGCAATGTTTCCATTAGTCTTTCTATTACTGATACTATTTACCTGCTGCAACTATTAGCAGAATGAATATCTTAGCATAAGCCCAGAAAGGTGCTAATTTTCACAACACCTGGCAGAATGAACAATATGAAATAATGTGTTTTACTCAAGAACTCAATGTACTGCCTTATCTAGGAATTGAACCCATGACCTTATGATTGCGAATCCAGCATCCTAAGCACTCAGCCACATGCCTTCACTTCAACAGGTAAATAGATACGAAAGTACATACACATTTAGATAGGTCTGTGTATAGGAAAATTACAATAAAGGTTTACTGAAATATCTCTTTTCTTACCTGTAGCCAAGCATCCGACATACAACCAGAGCTTCACTATTAGCCCAGGTGTCATCACAGATTGTACCCCAACTTTCATTGATGTATATTTCAACACGACCTTCTGTTGGAACACTTCCTCCAACAAGTCTTATGCCACCATTTTCATCTACAAACATATACATATATATATATATATACACACACACATATATATATATATATAATATATATACGTACATATATATATATATACACACACATATATATAATATATATATACGTACATATATATATATATACACACACACGCACATATATATATAATATATATACATAGTAATAAGTTAAGGGTGAAAGCAGCTATTCTTTGCTTAAACTTTAATCTGTTATTTTAATAAATATATATATATATATCATCATCATCATCATCATTTTCCGTTCACTTTTCCCTGCTTGCAAGGGTGGGACGGGTCCTATTTACACAGCATCTCTCCACTTGTCATGGTCCTTCGTCATCTCCTCCGTGAGCTTCAGCAATCTGAGGTCTGTTCTCACCACCTCCACCCATGGTTTTTGTAGTCTTCCTCTACTGCGTCTTCCTTCTACTGGGATTTCTTGGCACTTCTTTACCCAGCGGTCATCCTCCATGCGCATCGCATGTCTATGCCATCTCAGTCTTCTCTCACGCACACCACAACTTATCCCTCTTATACACAGTTTCTCTCTCAACTCATCTATGCCTGGTCGTTCACGCACATTGAACGAAGCATGCTTGCTTCATTTCTCTCCAGCCGTCACGTATCTTCTGTAGTTGCTGCCCATGTCTCACTACCATGCAGCATCGCGCATCTCACACAGGCATCATATAACCCGCCTTTCATACAGGAAGAAACCCTTCTTTGTCAACAGAGGAAGCAGCCCCCTAAACTTCTTCCAATCTGTCTTTATTCTAGATACTATGGCCTCGGAACACCCCCCTCCCATGCTAATCTGATCACCTAGGTACCGGAAGCTATCAACTACTTCTATAGAACCCACCTGCATTTGAAAAATGTGTCTATCACTGCGATTACTACTGTCAAATTTCCCTGTACATCTACTGCATACATAGTTTCCCCACCCTGTTAGTTTTGTCCTCTTTTCTACTTATATATATACATACATATATTATATATATATATATACATGATGGCTGCCCCCTCGTTATCGAGTATGGCCATTGCACGGTATAACATTATTAGTAATTATTAATTAATGCTATCGTGCAATGCCTGTGCGTGAAGAATTTTTTTTAAATTAAGGAAAGACTGTGCACTGAGCCAATCCCACTCAAACTTATATATACATAGATATACGTATATATATATCTATGTACATTACAAGCCGAATCTGAAGCATATAGACAGGCAAAAAAGCACCCAGCCCACACTGTAAAGTGGACGTGTATGCTCCATGGAAAAAAAGCACCCAGCACTCACTGTAAATGAGGTTGGTGTTAGGAAGGGCATCCAGCTGTAGAAATCAAGCCAGAATCAGTTCCTGTATGAGCAAGGCATGGTCAGCCAACTGGACACTGCCCACAACAGGACAACCCATCTAACCCATGCTAGCGTGGAAGAACTGACGTAAAACGGTGATGATGATGATATATTTGGACCAACTTCCAGCAACATCAATATAAACAATTATTTTTGCTCTGAAGATTCCATGCAAATATCACTTATAACAATGTATATGCGTGCGTACACACACACATATATGTATGAACTGTTATTTGATATTGTATTGATGAAACACCTCTTTTCATTCTGCTTATATATATACACATACATACAGGTATATATATATATATATATATATACATACTTCTCAGAGCATATCAAACACTGGGTCATGGCATTTGTCTCAAAAATTTGTGCATTTTGAGAATTTCTTTAACCCTTTTGATACCAACCGACCCAAAAGCCACCTGTGTTCATATTAATCAAAACTGCTGTATATACTCAGATATAAGCTGTCCCCCACCCTGCCATTTTATGTCTGAGAAATGAGCAAAAATCCAAACCCCATTTATTTAGATGGCGTATATAAGCTGACCCCCATTTTACTGTTGATTTTTTTTTTATCACATATACCTCAGCTTATATTCGAGTATATGCGATACCTATTTTAACCCCTTAGTTACCAACTCAGCCAAAACCGGTTCTGGTTTGATGAAATAAAATCATCTATTTTAAAGGTTTCCAATTAAAATCTTCCAACATAATTTCATATAAGAAACTTCCATCAAGTTAATATTTTAGTAATGAAATAATTAATAATCCCACAATATTCTTAATTAATTAAAATAGAGTGTATATAATTAGAAATGAAGTCATGAAAAGGTTAAAGAGTTCTTCCTACATAAAATCTTCCAACATAATTTTACATAAGAATATTTGATGTTTCAAATACCATCTTAATGAAATTATAATTTTAGTAAATCTTTTCCCAATTCTTAATTAATTAATTAATTAAAATACAAAATATTTCATTGAAAATATGACAATTAACAGGGTCAAAATAAACTTTGAAATATAAACCAAAAGAAAAAAAAAAGATAAAAGATAGAAACCTTTTCTCACCTGAAGCTTCAGCATTTGTAGAGGCTAACATTAACGAGGTGAAGATGAACAGGTGTGGAATCATTGCGTTTAGAGACATTTAACAATGAATGAATCTTATGAGGAAATCTATATATATACAGGTATGTATATTGAGAGAGAGGGGCAGTGGGGAATGGACAAAGACGAAATAGGACAGAGAGGAAACCTGTATATATATGCAATGATGATAAATATATATAGAGAGAGAATGTGAAATGTGATAGTGTGGAGAAGAAACGTGTGTATATATATATATATATATATATATACAGAGAGAGGAGGAGAGGGGTGGGTGGGTGGGTGATAGCAGGGAGGGAGAGACCAAAAGTGTGACAGTGGTTAGAGCTTGATAAGCTGGAGAAATATATTAAATGAATTCATCTTCTTCAGGTAGCATTTCATTAACATCGGTCTTCTTCCTGTATATTTCTCTTTCTTTACTTCCTTATTTCCATCTTATCTTAACTTTCTTACAAACATCCACATAAATGTGTGTAAGTGCATGCTTATATTTATGTATGAATCTCTCTCTCTCTCTATATATATATATATGTAGTGTCAAGAGTTTTCGTAGAATAGATAAAGGAAAAAGAGTGCTCTATGTTAAGTACAGAGCCAAACTATATTATTATAAATAGTTGTGTTTAGGAATTATTTATTATATATATATATATAGTGTCTATATATGGAGGCACATGGTTTAGTGGTTAGAGCATTGGCCTTGCAATCGAAAGGTTGTGAGTTCAATTCTCAGATCGGGTGATGTGTTGTTTCCTTGAGCAAGACACTTTATTTCACATTGCTCCAGTTTACTCAGCTGTAGATATGAGATGATAGGACTGCGGTCCATATCATTCCACTGCAAAGTGGTCGTGCAGGTGCCACGGCAAAAAAGCACCCAGCACTCACTGTAAATGAGGTTGGTGTTAGGAAGGGCATCCAGCTGTAGAAATCAAGCCAGAATCAGTTCCCGTCCCACCCTTGCAAGCAGGGAAAAGTGGACGTAAAATGAAATGATGATGAATGATGATGATATATATATATAGAGACAATATATAATAAATTTGAGTTTAATCGAAACATATAAAATATATATTGATTGTGTTTCTCAATAAAACCTCCATGAATATCAATTTTACAAGTTTAAATGATATATAAAATATTATATATCGATAGTGTTAATTGAGAAGCTTCTAATATTTTGTACCTATATAGAGAACAATTAATTTGTAAGAAAATATACTTCAAGGTGGTAAATATAGTTTCTAAAATATCCTTCATAGATTTGTTTCAAGAAATCGGAGAAAAGACAAATCATCATCGTCCCCACTTAACTTATTGCTATATTCCTTTGTTGTTATACTTTGGGAGGGTCATGCTACCAATAAAAACACACACACCTGTTAGTTTTCCCTTCAATTTATTATAAATTTCCAGCTGGTTGGTTCAATAACCGGAAGGTTTATATTTTGTTAAAGCTTTTTCGCGACACATTCTGTGACTAGGTTTTTATTTTGTCTCTCTTACACCATCTTATGGACACAAAATAAAAACCTAGTTACTGAGGTCACAGAATGTGTGATGAAAGAACTTTGACAATTTTCCAGCTGGTTGGTTGGTTCAATAACCGGAAGGTTTATATTTTGTTAAAGCTCTTTCGCGACACGTTCTGTGACTAGGTTTTTATTTTGTCTCTCCTTTGTTCTGTCCTACACCATCTTATGGACACAAAATAAAAACCTAGTTACTGAGGAGGTCACAGAATGTGATGAAAGAGCTTTGACAATATAAAAACAACCTTCTGGTTATCGAACCAACCAACTGGAAATTTATAATAAATTGAAGTGAAAACCAACAGGTGTGTGTGTTTTTATCGGCATGACCCTCCCAACGTACAACTATGTTTCAACACACGTTTTCAGATAAGAAATCTTGCAAAACAAAGTATATTCCTTTGTTTTTGTATAAACCCATATGAATTAGGCATTCAGTTACATCCCTTTACATTCTGAATTTCAGTTCCACCAAGGTCAACATTGCTTTTCATCCTTCCATGGTCAGTCAGTAAAATATAAAAGAAACCAGTCAAATACTGAGGTCAATATAATCGACTTCTAAATTACTGGCGTCATGCCAATGACAGAATTATTATACCACCGCCATCCTTGATACAATGACTATTATTATAATCTTCCATAGGTGGATTGGTAGAGGGTCGGACGCCATGCTTTGATGCATAGAGTTACGGCCCTTGCCATTCTGAGTTCAAATCCCACCGAGGTTAACTTTGCCTTTCATCCTTACAGGGTCGATAAAATAAAGTACCAGTAATATACTGGGTAATTGCTGGCCTTGTGCCAAAAGTAGAAACAATTATTCTAATCGTCCATACTGTAAAGTGGTTGTGTAGGAGACACGGTAAAAAGGCTCCCACACTGTAAATGTGGTTGGTGTTAGGAAGGGCATCCAGCCGTGGAAAACCTGCCAGATACAGTCCTATACAAGCAAGACATGGTCACCCGACCAATCTTGCCTCAAGTGCGACAAACCTGTCCAACCCATGTTAGTGTGGAAGATGGACGTTAAACGATGATGATGATGATGTTTATGTTTATCAAGTTGGAACATTGCTGTTTGATGTAAAAAATAGAAGTTGATGTGAAGATAAAATAATTTTGGAATCATCATTGGAGCATCCAAGGTTATGTATTACTTTACTTGTGTATATGCGTATGAATTTGCTTCTATGTCTGTGGGTTTGTTTGTATGTGTATGAATTTGCTTGGATATGTGTGTATGGGTTTGTTTCTGTGTATGTATATATGGGCTTGTTCGTATATGTATGTGTTTGTTCATATGTGTATGTTTTTATGTACATGGGTTTGTTTCTGTGTATGTATATATGGGCTTGTTCGTATATGTGTATGTATGTACATGGGTTTGTTTCTGTGTACGTATATATATATATAGGCTTGTCTGTATGTACTCATGTGTGTTATCCTAGAATTTTAGCATAACTAAACATGGTCACAGATATTCTTAACAGCTATCAACAAGATCACTTCTTTAATAGTAGTAGTAATTGTATTAGTAACAGTAATAGCAATAATAGTAGTAATAATTGTATTAGTAACAGTAATAGCAATAATTGTATTAGTAACAGTAATAGCAATAATAATAGTAGCAGTAGTTTATAGTTTTCATCATTCAATGTCCGTTTTCGTTGCTAGCAAGGGTTGGATAGGCCATAGCAGACTGAGTCAGTACTCAAGTGGAGCTACTGACCTCTCATACATGTCGGGGGACGGCTCTGTATCTCACGTTTCCCACACTGTATGAAGTGCATTTTATTGGTGCAGCAAATGCTTTTGGTAGACCGCAGAGGTCATATATCAAGCATCCTGCTCAACTGGAGTTTAAGAGACTCTCCTTGAGTACTAACTGGTCTGCGACAGCATGTCCAACCCATCATCATACTTTTACGTCCACTTTTCCCTGCTTGCAAGGGTGGGACGGGTCCTCTTCAGCACAGCATCTCTCCATTCGTCGTCATCTCTGTGAGCTTCAGAGATCTGAGGTCAGCTCTCACCTCCTCCACCCATGAATTTCGTCGTCTTCCTCTAAATGATGATGATGATGAGGTATGCTCTAAATCAGGCATGGGCAACATAGAATATGGCTCATCATAAGGCAGGCCACACTACTAAAGAATTCAAGACAATTTTGAAATCAGGCGTGCCATTCAGAAAACCAAACAGGCCTCAGTTTTCCCAAGACAGATCTAAATAAACAAAAATATATGACACAGCAAAAAGCACCCAGTACTCACTTTAAATGAGGTTAGGAAGAACATCCAGCTGTAGAAACCAAGCCAAAATTAGTTCTGTATGAGCAAGATATGGTCACCTGACCTAGCATTGGCCAAAACAGGACAGCCCGTTTAACCCATGCTAGCATGGAAAAATTGATGTAAAACACACAGCAAAGTAGAAAATGTAAGAAACCTGATACAATTCCATACAATAATATATCTGATGACACACTGTAAATGTGGTCAGCGTTAGAAAGGGCATCCAGCCGTAGAAATCTAGCCACAAACAGTCCTATATGACACGGTCACACGACCCGAGTTGCTTCTAATGGGAGAAACCCATCTAATCTATGCTAGATGATGATGATGATGATGATGATGATGACACCCTTTAGAACAAAGAAAGAAAACAAACACAAACATAATTATTAAAAAAAAATATTCTCTTTATTCCCCCACACCATAAAAATGAGGTTGTAATTTTATAATGGAATTTCTATGTCACTTCATTTCACATGAAACAATATACAATGCTCAATCGGACGGTGGTGAAAAAAAAAAAAGCAGAAGACGTTTTTTTTAAAAAAAATCTATAGTTAAGATTGACCAGGTTTACAGAGTATGATGCAGTGTTGTCCCCCGGCTGATATCGAAACACCTTTCCTGTAAAAAAAGAAAAAAAAAAAAATTTAATCAACTATAATTGCTTTGATTTGAAATGTTTTTCTTTTGTAACCCTTTAACATTTGCATTACTCTATATTTACTATTGTATTTTCACAGTAAAGGCTTTACCTCATAATATCTCACATAACATTTACATTACTCTATATTTACTATTGTATTTTCACAGTAAAGGCTTTATCTCACATAATATTAAATCTCTGAAATTTTGATATTCTTTATTTTGAGAGCAATACCTTATCATCAGTATGAGTGGCCAGTTAGGGCCGGTTTGAACAGAAAGAGGTGAGAGAATACTGGCCAGATACGGTCAGTCTAAATGCTAAAGGCTTTAAAACAAAATAAGAAATAAAACACCTCTTAGACTGTAAAATTATTTTTATTATTCAAACAATTTACGTAGCTGATCTCTTGTGCTGAGAATATAGAGTTAATGTAAAGAACGATGTGCTCATGTGCAGAGATGCTATAAAATAGGTTGAAGACCCTTAATCCTTTAACATTTACATTACTCTATATTTACTATTGTATTTTCACGATAAAGGCTTTATCTCACATAATATCGAAGCTATGAGATTTTGATATTATTTATTTTGAGAACAATACCTTAACATCAGTATGAGTAGCCAGTTATGGCCAGCTTGAACAGAAAGAGGTGAGAGAATTCTGGCCGGATATGGCCAGTTTAAATGCTAAAGGGTTAAAAGATGGAAAAAGAGGTTGCCATCGGGGTTCAATTCCCCAGAATGTAACCCTTTTGATATATTATTTATGATCATACAGAGAAAAGTGCTGCCTTAGGTTTCAAGGTCCAGTTATGGCCATCTCCCCAGATTGTGCACGGCGATAAAGAATGCATGGTGGAGGTGGAATGATCAAATTCATAACCCTTTGAAACCAACCTGCCCCCAAACCAACTCTGGTTCTATGAAATAAAACCATACATTTTAAAGGGTCCATCTTTAAATTAAAATCTTCTAACATAATGTCATATAAAGTCCACATGTTACTATCTTAGTAATGAAATAAATAATTTTAGTAGATCCTTTCAAATTCTTCATTAATAGCAATAAAGTGTATTTCATTAGAAATAGTTACAAAAGGGTTAAAATATATTTAACACCATTTAATAATGAGAAAGTTCATTACATTAGTAAACCTCTCCAAATTCTTGATTATTTTCGTAATTGTAGATAGTGTATGTCATTCACAAGAAACATTAAAAGTAAACAATTTGATCTTTGATCTTCATGAGAAGAAAGCAGTTAAAACTCACAACACGATGTATGTTACAATACTAACCTTTCTGCTAACTGTTTACCACCCATCTGTTTTGGAATCCAAGCATCATCATCATTGCCACTGGCCAGCTGGTAATTAGTTCCCATACCCCAAGCATATAATGTTCCTGTAAAAAGAGAAGTTTCTGTTAATACCTACAAATAAAGAAACCCTGCCCCAGAATTCAATCTGAGTGCAGAACTGGCTGTATTGTTCAGAAGTTTACTACACAAACACGTGGTTCTGCGTTTAATCCCCTGTCGCAGAACTTTAGGGAAGAATCTTCTAACTTAGCCCCACCCCTGCTGTCTACCTCCCTTCCTCAGCTCCTGTCCTTAATTTGTACATGTCAGTGGTTTTCTGTTGTAATGGTTGGATAAGGTTTTGAAGGACGTGTGATTTTACTTTTCCTTCTGCAGTAGGGGTCTAGTGAATGGGGTCAAATGTAGGTTTATGGATTACATTTGCTTCAGTTAGTGGACAGTTTTGATTTGTTGTAGGTTTATTTAGATTCAAGTTAAGGTGTGAGTTATATATGTATACCACACCTTGATGGTATGTAGACTGAGTTCCCTGTTGACAAATATCTGACATTAAAAGTCCCTCTGTAGGATCTGCTGATATAGCATTTCTGTCCACTATGTCGGTGACACAACAAAAAGCACTCAGTCCACACTGTAAAGTGGTTGGTGTTAGGAAGGACATCCATCCGTAGAAAACCTGCCAGAGACAGTTCCGTACGAGTGAGACACTGTCCCCTGACCAACCCCGCATCAAATGGAACAAAACCGTCTAATCCATGCTAGCGTGGAAGATGAATATATGACAGTCTAATATATATATACATATAAGACAGTTTAAAAAAGACTAAAAGAATTTATGAATAGAATTATTAATAAGTGAAGGGTCAACTTACCATCTGATGCAATTCCATATGAAACAGAACCTGCAGCTGAAATCTTGACAACTTTATTTTTCAGTGAATCGACAACAGTGGGTTGACTTACTAATGTGATGTCCTTTCCGAGGCCAAGACGGCCATAATCACCACGTCCTATAACATGCACTTTACCTGCAATTGCAGTAGAGATAAGACATGTTAAACAAGGCATTTTGGTTCACACAAGTAACATTTATGAAAGAAAAATTGAGAATGGGTAAAGCCATAAGAGTTGTTATGGCCAACATAAGTACATATATAGTTGGCCTCCCTTGTAGGTTTAGGTGACCTCGTATATTACTATAATAGCTCACATAAGTGTAGGTTTAGCTAATAGCTTAATTGTATGGAAAGAATACAATTCATGAAATAACCCTTAGTACATGACTGGTACTTTTTTTTTATCAAGTTTTGATAAATAGGCAAAGATATTAAAAATCAATGTACCAGATGATGTAATTCTACATGAAATAGAAACTTGTAAAGTAGGTTGAGACTGAAAAATAATTTAAATATTTAGTCTGGTGTAATATCACTGGTTGCTACTCATTACAATAATTAGGAATAAAATCAACCTTTTAGTTCATTGATGTTCTAAACATAAATTTAATGAAAATATTAGTTATATTACTAAATAATTCCAAATTCTTTTCTTTTCAAAAGCAGTGACTTTCATTGGGAATATGGCAATGAAAGGGTTAAAACTAGTGTAAAAAGTCAGTTTGTGAACAACTTAATCTTTAGGAGGCTGAATATTTTTTTGTCAATTACTCCCCTTGAGACAGTATTATGTATTAAGGGGAGATTACTCAATCGGCGACTTCTGTTGCCTACAGTGCCAACAGGGTTAATAATATAGCAGAAGCTAAAGAAGCAAAATAAAATATACTCTACCATCACTGCTAAGTGCTACTGTATGATGCAAGCCACCAACTATTTCCAACCAAGATTTATTATTAAAATTGGTGACTTTCTCTGGAATGAACCGGTCTTCCATATCATTGAAACCTATAGAGGAGGAAAAACAAGCAAGAATCATAACATATCCGGTGAAGAATGCTTACCTCTTTCTTATTCAACGTCCAAGTCTCACACTCATGCAATTTTGTATTTCATACATAAATATCAAACAATCTACCCTTCACTTGAAATGAGAATCCTTTTACTGTCAGCAGAAATATATGTCAGAATGTTTTCTATCAGTGTTTTTATAACATCCACTTCCATTGCCGATTAGGTTCTCTAGGTAACAGAAACCTCGATGTAAATACCTTTCTCAAGCAACACAAGCAAAGTTATTCCAACTGGAAAGTTTTGAATTTCCTCATCTGAAAAGTTACCACCGAAGTTGCTTTTTAAAACAAACAAAACAGCCAAATAAAACATTCATTCCCATAGATCATAGCTGTAAAATTTACTTTAGTAATGCTACATGAGAGAGAGAGAGAGAGAGAGAGAGAGCATTATTACTTACCAAGTTGATCATAATTATTTAAACCCCAACTGTAGATATGTCCGGTTTCTTTCTCCTCAGCAAAGGTGGCATACTGTAATGCCCAGATATCAGAGAATTTAGGCTGGACGTTGGGAGATCCTTTGAAGCGGACTATTTGTGGCATTAAAATTAATCCTACAAGAAACATATAAAGAAAATGATGGTCAAGGAAGGTCTAGAAATTTGTGGACAGAACACAGAACTACTTCAGTCCTAGAAATTAAATAAATAGAAGAATCTGGTTTAGAATAGGCACACCATGTCATAAGAAGCAACCAAAAGAGTTGGTATCATGAAGGGCATCTGTCTGTAAAAACAATGATGATGATATATATGTGTGTATCCAATTTAGAATAGGTATACCATATCTGCATATGTGCATGTAGTAAAAAGCAACTAAAAGAGTTGGTGCTAACAAGGGCATCCATCCAACACATGCCAGCATGGGAAATTCAACAGAAAAATGATCATAAGCCCAATCTATACTCAAAATTGTAGCTGAGCTAGCTTAAACTTGAATAAGTAATACAATGAATAAGAAATACCCTTGCAAGCAGGGAAAAGCGGATGTATGATGATGATGATGATTTCTAATTCAGGCACAAGGCCAGCAATTTTTGGTTTAGATAAGCTAAGCTGAGGAAATGATCTGGGTGAAGGAGAAAAATAAACAAGAAATCAACAGTTACCTAAACCTTTTCTTCCACCACGATTGGCAAACTGTTTTGCAATCCTGCCAAGTTGTCCTTGCTCTCCACAACCTGTAAATACACCAAATACAATTTTAGTATAGAAAAATCTTATATTTCTTGTTCTTTACTGTTTAGGGCTGACCTATGACAAACGTTATTTCATCAAAGAACATCCCATTTTCTATATATTTCAGATATAATTGTTTCTACTTTAGGCACAAGGCCAGCAATTACCCAGTGCATTACTGGTACTTTATTTTATCGACCCCGTAAGGATGAAAGGCAAAGTCAACCTCGGCGGGATTTGAACTCATATCGTAAAGGGACGTAACTATGCTGGAAAGCATGGCGTCCGACCCTCCACCGATACTGCCAATCCACCGTATTTCAGATATAATGTATGTAAGAATACATCAGCCAATATATCTTTCTGTTTTTAAGATAGTAGGATGTCATTTGAAGGATATTTAGCTGCTATTTCTAGCAGGTTGAAGAGCAATATAGAGGATCGAATAATCATCACCACCACGACCAGAAATTTGGGGAGAAGAGAAAGTACATTATATCAACATCCAGTGCATGACTGTTGCTTTATTTTATCGACCCTGTAAGGATGAAAAGCAAAGTTAACCGTGGTGGGATTTGAACTGAGAATACACAGAGCCAAAACAAATAGAGCAAGGCATTTTGTGCAATACTCTAAAGATTCTGCCAATTCAACGATAATAATAATGGTTTCTACTTTTGGGACAAGGCCAGCAATTACCCCAGTGCATTACTGGTACTTTATTTTATTGACCCCGTAAGGATGAAAGGCAAAGTTAACCTCGGCGGGATTTGATAGTGCCAATCCATTTCTACTATAGGTACAAGGGGCGTGGAGGGGAGGGGGAGGGGGGGGGGTTTAGATTAAATCGACCCCAGTGCATTACTGGTGCTTTATTTTATCGACCACAAAAGGATGAAAGGCAAAGTTAATCTCGGTGGGATTTGAACTCAGAGCGTAAAAGGCCATAACTCTATGCTGCAAAACATGGTGTCTGACGCTCTACCTATACTGCCACTCCAATGATAATAATGGTTTCTGATTTAGGCACAAAGCCAACAATTTGGGGGGAAGGGAAAAGTCAATTAAATCGACCCTAGTGTGTTACTGTTGCTTTATTTTATCAACCCTGCGGAGATGAAAGGCAAAGCTAACCATGATGGGATTTAAACTCAGAATGTAATGCTCTAAAGATTCTGTCAATTGAATAATAATAACTATAATTTACCAGCAGTGTATATTCTGCCATCTATAGTTAACAAAGCCAAGTGATCCCCTCCACTTGCTATTTTTACAAATATTTCTGAAGGTAAATATTCAACTGGCAATTTCATGGGACCATCTGTAGTTAAGCCGATTGAACCGTTTCCATCCTGCAATAAAAATAAAGTAGAATAACCTTTAGAGAAAAATAAATAGAAAATATATATAATATTTAGGCACATGGCTTAGTGGTTAGAGCATTGGCCTTGCAATCGAAAGGTTGTGAGTTCAATTCTCGGACCGGGTGATGTGTTGTTTCCTTGAGCAAGACACTTTATTTCACGTTGCTCCAGTTTACTCAGCTGTAGAAATGAGATGATAGGGTCTGTGGTCTCTATCATTCCACTGCAAAGTGGACGTGGAGGTGCCACGGCAGAAAAGCACCCAGCACTCACTATAAATGAGGTTGGTGTTAGGAAGGGCATCCAGCTGTAGAAATCAAGCCAGAATCTGTTCCCATCTCACCCTTGCAAGCAAAAATGATTTATATGATTTAGCTGTAGAAAACCTGCCATAGAAAGGGCCGGCAGGACTCTTCAGCTACGTCAATATGATAATTTCCTTAGTGTTGATGCTATGATAAAATGCACTTGGTAGAGCGTAAGAATATACATTAAGTTCCCCAAGGTTCACTGCAGGAAGTGCATTGAGTCTTAGAAAATCTACTAAACAAAGAGTCAGGAGGCTTCTTCAAAGATATAACAACCTTCCTAATGGTTGCGAGAACTTTTCAGTTGTGTCAAGGATGCACCCAGTACACTCTACAAAATGGTTGGTGATAGGAAGGGTATCTAGCTGTAGAAAACTTGCCAAATAAAGGGCTAGGTGGACTTTCCAGCTGTGTCATAGACATGACAATCTACCTAGTGTTGGTGATCTACACAAAGAGTTGCATGGTATTTTTAGCTGTGTCAAAGACTTGATAACCTCCTTCATAATGGTGCCAAAAGAAAATGCATGGTAGGGCATGGGAAGGTAAGCTAGCAAAGTATAGGCTTCCAGCCCATCTGAGATGTCAGTAGCTCCACTTGAGTACTGACTCAATCTCTGAAAACCAGTGAAACTCTTGAGTAACACACAACTACAAGAACCTTAGGAGAAACCCTATTTCGGTTGCTTGTATTTATGATCATATTCTTTTGGCCATTAACCCAAATTTATGGTTATATGTAAGGGCAGGCACAAATACCAAAATTGAATATTAAATTAAAATAATTTGAAAAAACAAACAAACAAACAAAACCCAACTTACCCTGAAGTTACCCCAAATATAAACTGTGCCATCTTCAAACAAAGCTGCAGAGTGACTATCTCCAGCTGATACTTGTACAACTTTTCCTCGTAAATCAACAAGTTCAGGTGTAGTTTCTGAGCCTTCTTCACTAGTATCTCGCCCTAAAGCACCTTCATCATTGCAACCAAATGAATACACCTGAAATTAAGAGATGGCGGGAATGAAATCACAATCAGCTAATAAGTAACAACAATAATTTATATCATCACAGTTATCTTTACATTTGCTTTTCCATGCTAGCATGGGCTGCATGGAAATTTTTACAGCTGGATGACCTTTATCATCCTTTAACGTCCACTCTCCCTGCTTGCAAGAGTTGACTAGGTCGTCAGGAGACAGGATTAGTACTTAGTGCAGAGGTACCAACTCAGCATCTTTCTTACATACATCTCTGCATTCTACTGACTGTTCTGATGAGGCCAGCAGCCTGCAACTCGCTTACATATGACTGAGCCAAGTATATACTACTGTGACATCAGCACTAAGGAGATTGCCATGTCTTTGACACAACTGAGGAACCTCCTCACCCTTCGGCTTGACACCCTATCATTTACAGAGTGTACTGGGTGCGTTTATCATGTAAATCACCAACACTAGGGAGGTTAACTGAAGATTCCTCCTGACCCCTGTTAGCAGGGAGAGTAGACAGCCTCCAAGGAGAAGGACCAACAACATCCGAGACCACTGTAAGATACCACTTCTCACAGCTGAGAGCTGACCATGAGATCACAACCAGTAGAGAAAGGATGATGTGAGGGGACACAGAGTCCGAAGCAAAGCAAAGAAAACAAAATTACCTTTCCTGATACAGTTACACATAGAGTGTGCATACCTCCAGCACACACCTGGACAACAGCCTCTGGAAACTCAACCAATGCTGGTCTACTCTTCTCCATTACGTCAGGCCCAAGCCCTAACTGACCAACATCACCATTTCCAACTGTAAGAACCAAACCTTCTTCAGAACAATGACTTCTATGAAAGACTACAAAAGAAAGTAAAGAAACAAATTTAGTTGAGTCTTTAGAGCAGGTAGAGTTTAATTTTTCTTTTTAAATCCTTAAAAGATACACCGAGCCCTGCATGATGTAAGAAGCAACTAAAAGGGTTGGTGTCAGAAAGGATGTCTGGCTGTAAAATATTACCTCAAAAAGTAACATTCAAGCATGGAAACAACAATCTGATGATATAAATGTGTGTATCCAGTTCAGATGCACACAAACACACATCATTTAACGTCTAAATTGTTTATACTTGCATGGCCATGCCTTACTCATATGCTGTTTTAGAATTGATTTTCTATGACTTGATGCACTTCCAACCACTTCACAGCATGTAGTGGGAGATTTTTTTTTTATAGCACCATCACTACCACCTCATAGGGATGGTCTGGATGCTTTTGTTGTGACATCAGTACAATCACTTTACTGGGTGGACTGGGTGCTTTCTTTGTTGTGACACCAGTACAATCACTTTACTGGGTGCCTTTTGTTTGTGACACCAGCACTACCACCTTATAAGGATTACCTGGGTGCTTTTTTTTTGTTATGACACCAGTTTAATCATTTTACTGGGTGCTTTCTTTGTTGTGACACCAGTACGGTCACCTTAGGTTCTTTTTGTAACACTGTATGACAACCTTACAGGGTGGACTGAGTGCTATTTATTGTAACACCAATATGACTCCCTTACCATGTGGTTTGGGTGCTTTATGTTGTGGCACCTGTATGACAAGCTTACAGAGTGGACTGTGTATGTTTTATCATGTCGCCAGTGGCTACTTTATTATGACATTTAGATGTTCTTCCTTCTTTCCTTGGCTCAGCATTATGAAATATTTCATGCCAATCTTCACATCATCGAATATTTCAGTCAACTTACAACTTTCTTTCAGGCTAAATAAACATGTCTTGCTTCAGGATATTACATTATTGAATAAATAACATAATAATACCACAAACATTTGAAATTAAATATATAAAACAAGACAATGAATGAGCTTCTATTATAAGGTTGCCCAACCTGCTAGAAAAAGAAGCCAATTACCTCACAATCACACTCAAAAACAAAAATATAATAGGGTCAACAACAGCTGCAGGTATTAATGTAGGCCTGAGACTGAGATAAAATAGAAGTTTACCTTTAGATCGTTTTGTTACTGTTGGTGTTGTATCTTTCTTCGACTTCCGTTTGTTTCTTGATTTCATCACCTAAAATACATCAAATTCAAATTTAGCGAAAGGTTTCAGAAATTGAAAAAAAGTCAATAAATAAAATATCACTCCAGTATTGGGGAACGGTTCTTCCTCTATATCTCTTCCTTACTTTTTGTCTCTGCCTGCTTCTCAGGAAGAAAATCAGCTGCGTTTAGATCTGAGGAGGACATTGGCTCCACTAATTTAAATGTCACTAGTGTCCCTTTAATACAATCAGAAGTTAAGAAGAAAGCAGCAACTACTGGACCGCCTGTGACTATAATAAGCTGGCACTGTATTTACTTTTAGTGTAAAAGACCTCCTTCTTAATTACTTCCCTTAGATAAGTATCGACTATCTCTCTCTCTCTCTATATATATATATCCATTGTTTCTATCATCATCATCACCGTTTTACGTCCGTTCTTCCACGCTAGCATGGGTTAGACGGGTTGTCCTGTTGTGGGCAGTGTCTGGTCAGCTGACCATGCCTTGCTCATACAGGAACTGATTTGGCTTGATTTCTACAGCTGGATGCCCTTCCTAACACCAACCTCATTTACAGTGAGTGCTGGGTACTTTTTTTCCGTGGCGCCTACACGTCCACTTTACAGTGTGGGCTGGGTGCTTTTTTTCCGTGGCACCTCCACGACCACCTTGCGGTGGGGTGTGTGGGGGCATATTGTCTATATGCTTCAGCTTGTACCCATGGGAGGTCGGGTACTCTGTATTACTGCGTGACGCCAGAGGTCACGGTCGTGTGTCATTGTCTTTGAGAGGTGTAATTGGGTAAGGTCGGCTTTTATCACCTCATCCCAGGTCATCTTGGGTCTCCCCACTCCGCGGTTTCCATCAGTATATATTCTATATATATATATATCCATTTACGTCCGTTTTCCCATGCAAGCATGGGTTGTGTGTGTGTGTATACTTAAGGAATGAGCTGGAAGATAATAGTTCCATTTTTACTTCATCGATAAACCTGAATTATCATTTAAGAAATAAACTATGTTCTCGGCTAATCATTTAAGGGAAAGGATAGGTTGACTAAATCGACTCACGTACTTGAATAGTATTTTATTTTATCGACGAATGGTAAAGTTGACCTCGGCGAGATTTGAACTTAGAACATAAAGAGCCGGAAGAAATACTGTTGGAATCTCTAAGGACTTCCCTAATCGACCGCCCATGGCTTGGTTTTCCATGTTTCAATCACAGGCCGGCAGTCGGAGCAGGATTATGTAAGCCAATCGATTCCGCTTCAAATCCAAACAGCATTATTTTCTGTATCTTCAAAAGGACACGTACATTGCTTTTGTTGGCTATTAAGAAAATGAAAATATCTCATCGTTTTCACTATTTCGCGTAGTCCAGGGCCCCTCGGACCGTGACAAACCGTCCAACCCATGTAAACCAGGAAAATGGACGTAAATAATTATATATATAAAACAAGCTATCAGTTGTATTCATGCTTGTTGAAAAAGGAAAATGTATGCATCAACATATCGGCTATATATATATACACACACAAGCCGATGGGCGAACCTTAAATTGTATATACACAACGAATGTGGTGAAACATATGTGAAATGTACATTTCCTTATTTCGAGATTGTCAAAGATTCTGCCCCCACCCACCCCATCTGACAATTCCAGCCTGCCACCATTTCAATTTCTATTTATACTAACTTCTCAAATATCGTTATTATATTTGTTATAGTGTTGGTTGTGTACATAGTAACATGGCGGGAAGATAACGGTAAGAAATGTGTTTCCTGTTTCGATACCGTATTTAACTATAATTACACTGGAAAAGGCACAAGTGTGTGTGTGTATATATATAAAAAGTGTGTTTTTAAAAAAATATATTTAGATGTATCCAACAGATAAAATGTTTATTTTCAATATTTGTATATATATATATATATATATATATTATAAAGTGAACATGTATATATACATATATGTATAAGTGTGTTTGTGTATGTATATATATATATATATATATATGATGATACTACTTAAGGACTACGTTTAACGGTACAAATGTCTGTGCAGAAATTTGACATATAATTTAACGAGCAGCTAGTTGATCGAATTATCGAATCGAGTGTTAATCATCAAAATCGATGTAGGATCCACAACACACACGCAAATATTTACGTACCTATATAAATATATATTAAACATTATATACTGTAATTGGTCTTTTGACTCAGATTATAAATATATATTTATATACGTACATGTATGTATATCGTGATCTTTCATTTCATATCGGTAAATATTTCATTTTTTGTAATTGACCGGTATAAAATTGAAAGTGGAGAAAGACAAAAAACGAAAGATCACGACATATATATCGGTTATTTTTAACTGAAAGGCTCTGGTCACAGCAGAATTTCTGTATATAATACATATATTTATATATATATAGAGAGAAATCTGTTGCAACTACTTTGGAACGGAGCCTTTCAGATAAGAAGAATAACCAACATATAACATTAAGCAGAGATTTGACAATTATCCAGCGAGGGTTTTTTTTTTTTGTTGTTGCAATCAATAATATAGTTAAAATAATCGTTTGATAATATTACCAGAGATTAGAAATAAGTGGGTTACACTGAATGTGTACGATGAATATTTATATATATAGCGTTTACATGATTGCATTAACGATCGAATAAAGAAAGAAAAGTAACCGGTAAGTTTGAACTGACCAGATTAACACGTGGTTATTGTAGTACTAACACAACATATATATATGTGTGTATATATATATAAAAGATGACTTACATTCGACATGGTGCAGCAATTGGTAGGAAGATTAAATCGATAATTGAAAGATTTTAACGAGAATTATGATGATATCAAGTGGTATACATATAGGTATATAAAATAATAATAAATACTAACAAATATTGTTTTAGCGAAGAAAACGATGTTTAAAATGGCGCGACGCCTGCGCAGTAACTAAATGGGAGTTACCTGCTCTTGGATTTGAGGTACTCTTATGGAAAAAAAAAAAGAATTATAAAGGGAATGAATACAGAAAGCATCTGACAGGCTTTTGTAAGTTACAAAGACATTTTCTAAACTTCTTTAGGAAGTTTCCAAACTTTTTATTATGCTGTAAATATAACTTATTTATATATAGTATTGACGAGTACACTAAGTATGCATGTATATAATATCTATAGAATATGTATGTATATAATATATATATATATATACAATATATTATAGTATTCATGTATATAATATCTATAGAATATGTGTATATATATAATATATATATATATAGCATGCATGCATGTATGTATATGATATCTATAGAATATGTATGTGTGTGTATATATATTATATATATATATATATAAATGAAAGGTATATATATGAAAACGGAGAAAGAGACGATTATGAGGAAGAAAAATATTTTTTTTTCCTTTTTTTGTCTTTCTCTCTTTTCTGGGTTAGAAAATGATTAAAACGAAATGTTTTACTTTCTGTGAAGTGTTAAGGTATTAGTTGATTTATTTATTATTTAACAATGGCATTTATTTATCTATTATATATATATATATATATACTTATAATAAAAAGGACGATTTATTAGGTCTTCATTACGTTTATTGTGTAGTGACGCACGTTTCGCGATTGATCAGCTCAAGGTTCGATCTGGATCGATCTGGCTCGACTCTAGAATCAAAAGCTTGTCGGACTTCTGTAAACACTGATTAAAAGTTTAAGCAAACAATTTCTGCTTTCACCCTAAGCGAGATCAACCTTTTCGAGTCCTGTCTGGATTTTAATCTTTATTTATTATTATATGTATGATAGGGCGGTGGATTGGCAGTATCGGTAGAGAGTCGGACGCCATGCTTTGAAGCATAGAGTTACGGCCCTTGCCATTCTGAGTTCAAATCCTGCCAAGGTTAACTTTGCCTTTCATCCTTACGGGGTCGATAAAATAAAGTACCAGTAATACACTGAGTAATTGCTGGCCTTGTGCCAAAAGTAGAAACAATTATTATATGTATGATATATATTTAGTTTTACAAACGGGAGAACATTTATCCATTGTATAATGCAGATATAAAAATATTTATTAGCTGCAATACTGATACAAAGGACTAGAGTTTCGTGCCAAAGTAGTTGTCATATTTGACAACTTTGGTATAAAAAAATATATATATATCCCCTTCTCACTTCCTCCCGTTTGGCCTGAAGTGGGGTCTTTCTTGCTCACACCTCACTCGCGTCGCACGGTCTGTTGTCCCTCGCTCATGAAATCCACACAGCTTAAGCTGATCGGACTCCCTTGTGCTTGTTTTTTCCTATCTTTGCGTTGCTATCCTTCTATGTTTGTTTACTTGTCTCGCTCGTTTTACGCGATTTACTTGTCCCAATAGCTTTATTTAGCTATTGCTCGCACCAACTTGAGGTATATGATTTTTAAAGCGATGAAATACCAATGAAGGTTGGAAAATTACTGATGAAGGACTATTTTTTATCATATGTAACCCATGTGCAACCACGCAGTATTCATTCTTCTCATGTTTTTATATATATATATATATATGGATAGCTTTATATAGAAATGACTTCTACAGAACTAGAACTGTCTCGTTTTGAGTAACTTTTTTGAATGAGGGCACTTCGCGATACCCATCGGAAATCTTCCTGTAATTACACACACACACATATATACATAAATAATTGTTTCTACTTTTGGCACAAGGCCATCACATACCCAGTGTATCACTGGTACTTTATATATATATATATATATATATATGATATAAGATCAAAAGAGGGTTAAAAGAGTTCCAAGTATTTTATTATGCGCATTCTAAAAACAAATATCATCATGGGATGATATCTGCGTCCTCATCAGATAAAATAGGAATACATGATACTCACCTCCTACATATATATATATATATATATATATATTTGTTTCGCTTTCCCCTACCAGCCGAAATACGATTCTTGCTGAATTATATATATATATATACACACACACACACACACACACACACACACACACACACACACACAAAGGCACATGGCTTAGTGGTTAGAGCATTGGCCTTGCAATCGGAACGTTGTGAGTTCAATTCTCAGACCGGGTGATGTGTTGTTTCCTTGAGCAAGACACTTTATTTCACATTGCTCCAGTTTACTCAGCTGTAGAAATGAGATGATAGGGACTGGGGTCCCTATCATTCCACTGCAAAGTGGTCGTGGAGGTGCCACGGCAAAAAAGCACCCAGCACTCACTGTAAATGAGGTTGGTGTTAGGAAGGGCATCCAGCTGTAGAAATCAAACCAGAATCAGTTCCCGTCCCACCCTTGCAAGCAGGGAAAAGCGGACGTAAAAATGATGTAAAATTGATGTAATATATATATATATATATATATATATACACACAATCATCATTTAATGCCCTCTCTATATACTGGTATAGTTTTGACAGGTTGTCACAGACAATGTCCGTATTTCATTGAAACCAATGTCCTCACAGACTGGCTGGTGCCACGCTCTTATTTACATATGTTCCTACTTTGGCTGTAGTTTCTACAGCTATATAATCTACCCATTACCAATCATTTTACAGAGTGTAGTGGGTGTATTTTATCGTAGCACCAACATTAGGGGTTTTGTCAAGTCCTTGACACACCTGAAGTGTCCTCACAATCATTCGTTGGCATGGTTTCTACAGCTGGATGCCCATCCTATTAGTTACAACTTTACTGGGTGGACTGGGGGCATATTATCATAATACTATTGCCATGGAGCAGTGGATTATCAGTATCGGTAGAGGGTCGGACGCCATGCTTTGCAGCACAGTTATGTCCCTTTACGGACTGAGTTCAAATCCCGCCGAGGTTAACTTTGCCTTTCATCCTTACGGGGTCGATAAAATAAAGTACCAGTAATACACTGGGATAATTGCTGGCCTTGTGCCAAAAGTAGAAACAATTATTGCCATGGATATTTCTTATTGACTTGACTGAAATGCCCTGGGTGAGGGGATGCCTTGTTATGAGAAGGGGGGGAGTGTTAAGATGAGTGACAGCATGGTAGCATTGGTGCTGTGGGATTTGACAGATATAGGAGAGAAGGAGGAGGGGGTAATGTAGAAGATAGTGGAGGTGTGTGTATATGTATGTTATTGGGTCACTGGTGAAGCTTAACTATTTGTATATATACAAATGTATTTATATTTGTGTGTTTAACCATTTAGCATCTACATTACTCTATATTTACTATTATATTTTCATGGTAAAGGCTTTATATCACAAAAATATTTCACATAATATCGAATCTATGAGATTTTGATATCATTTATTTTAAGAACAGTACCTTAACATTTAGCATGAGTGGCCGGCTATGGCTGGTTTGAACGGAAAGAGGTGAGAGATTCTGGCCGGATACAGCCGGTTTAAATGCTAAAGGGTTAAATATATATGTTTATGGATGTTGCAGTAAAACAGGAAAGAAACAGGATGGTTTAAGAGAATTAAAGGAGGAATGAGAAAGTAAGAAAAATGTGGAAGTGAAAGAAAAAAAAAAAAGAGACCAGAAATAATAATAAAAAAATAACTTGAAATAACTATGACTTGTGTATAATAACATTTCTGGTAGATCGGTGGATGTCACCTTGTATGGATATAGGAAATGGTTTCCAATGTGAAAAATTCTGAATATCTGTCATGTATTTCCAGTCTTACTGTCATCATCATCATCATCATCATGGCTTCACCAGGGCTCTGTCCATAGCCCTCTCCTGTTTATTACCATCCTTCAGACTATAACAGAAAAGTTTAGCAGGTACCACTATAAAGTGCACCTACTCCACTCTAAAATGTGTCACATAAAGTGCACCCAGTGGTCTCTGTAAAGTGGTAGTGTTGGTGCTATGAAAAAATGCACCCAGTACACTTTGTAAAGTGGTAGTGTTGGTGCTACAAAAAATGCACCCTGTATACACCAAAGTGTTAGTGTAGGTGGCATGAAAAAATGCACTCTGTACACTCTGTAAAGTGGTAGCGCTGGTGCCATGAAAAAAAGTCACCCAGTACACCTTACAAGGTGGTTGGTTATAGGAAAGGCATCCAGCTGTTGAAAACATGCCAAATATGGAATTAAGCAAGCAAGATTGGTCACATTGACCTATCTTGTTTCAGACAGAGACCACCTGTACAACCCATGCCAGCATAGAAAGGAGTCCTTCCGTTGCTTACTCTCTATATTGTGTTCTGTAGGTCATCATCATCTGCCAGCCTCAGCTGAAATGGACTCAACAATTGGTCTCCATGTGGGTCTGTCATTCATTGCCGTTGCCAAGTCCTGGATTTCAATACCAGAATCTCTGGAGATGACATCGGGATAGGAGAACTTGCACCCCCTGTTATTAATGACTGCTTGTGGTTTCCAAAGCACTAATGGGGACACACAGCTTCATAGGTGGCATGCTGGTAGTGGCCAGCAAATCTTGCTCTCCTTTTACGTACAACGACAGATATGTGTGGGAGGCCGACACATATATCTCTCTCAAAGTCGGATGTCACCAGCTTGTGTTCTGAAGGCATCGAAGCAGGCCAGTGTTGGTCTCACCAAGGTGCTTTTGTTGTTTGAATGAAAGTGTCTGTAGATAAATGAGGCTGATGCTTGTTTATGGCTCTGTCACTTGGACGCTAACGTCGAAACTGGAGATAAAGCTAGACGGGGCATACACACATATGCTCGCGCTGCTTTAAACGTGTCTTGGAGGGAACACCCAACAAATAAGGATCTCTATGGCAATATACCACCTATCAGCAGGTCAATACGTGGACAGAGACTCAGATTTGCTGGCCACTGTTGGCGCAGCAAGGAAGAAATAGCAGGTGATGTGTTGTTATGGAGTCCATCTCATGGAGAAAGAAACGCTGGTCGTCCCAAGAAGACATACGTCAAGCAACTTGAGGACGATGCTGGAATGCACTGCGGAAGAACTGGCAAACTCTATGAGAGACAGAGATGGATGAAGGAAACGTGTCTTAGAAAGCCGAGCAAGCTCGACCTGATGATGGGAAGAACAGTTAGGACAGAAACCACGAATAAAAAGAAAAGGAGGAAGCAAGGCAAAAGTTTAAGAGAACAAAACTAAAAGTTGTCTTGGAGGAGAATTATCTGAAGTGAAAGATTACAAGTTGGATGTTTACTCAATTCACATTCCTGCTGGAATGATTCAAGTCTTTTAGCAAGCTGTTTATAGGTAGCCATGTTACATGCTTGTTGATAGGAGTGGAGGAAGGTGTGTGTGTATATATATCTGTGAGTGTGTCAGTGCATGTATGTGTGTGTATCTGTTTGTGTGTATATCTGTGTGTGTGTGTGTGTGTCTGTGTTTATTTCTGTGCGTATCTGTTTGTGTGTATATCTGTGTGTGTGTATCTGTTTGTGTGTATATCTGCGTGTGTGTCTGTGTGTGTGTGTATCTGTGTATATCTGTGTTTATCTCTGTGTGTGTGTATCTGTTTGTGTGTATATCTGTATGTGTGTGTGTATCTGTTTCTGTGTGTGTGCGTATGTGTATCTGTTTCTGTGTGTATATCTGTATGTGTATCTGTTTCTGTGTGTATATCAGTGTGTATGTTTCTGTGTGTATATCT
>OZ024754.1:13911029-13920939 GCA_964016885.1 Eledone cirrhosa | reverse complement strand
GCATACTCTTTCACACACATATCTACATTCACACATACGTATATACATTCACACGTACGTATATACACACATATATACATTCACACATACGTATATACATACATACATTCAACATACATACATTCATAATAAATTCACATATATATATATATATACATACATTCACACGTATATATATATATATATATATATATAAAAGAGTTTAAACAAGGTTCAATGAGTATATCAAAGAATGAGTTTTACAGTAGATTGGAAGCACTCTACGGAAAATAATTTTCCAGAGTTATTAATATTAAATGGGTATGTCAAGTATCATTATATTTTGTCTGATGAGGACGTACTGTTGTACATCCGAAATATGTATAATAAAATGTAATTGATCAAAAGAACATCTATTTTATTAATATTTGTATTTTAATATATATATATATATATATATATATATATATATATATATATATATATATATATACATGCACATTTACATATATATACATACATTCATCATAATTCACATATATATATATATATACATACATTCACACATGTATATATATATATATATATATATATATATATATATATATATATATATAACATGCACACTTACATATATATACATACATTCACTCATACATTTACATACATACATTCATACATTCGTCTGTACATATACATACACACACACATACACACATGTTGCTATATATTCATAGATTCAATCAAGGTCCCTCCCATCCTCAGCAATATGTAAGTCAATATGTAAATATATATATATATAAGCTGACTGAATATATACAAATAGATGCATACATATACGCATGATACATTCATCATCATCGTCATTTAACGTCCATCTTCCACGCTAGCCATGGGTTGGGGTTAGACTGTATGGTGCATGTATATGAAAAACAATGTTGCACAGCAGCGAGACCTGGGCACTGTGTGCTGAGGGACCTGCGAAGATTGGAAAGAAATGAAGCTTCCATGCTTCGAGTTGTTGCATGCAGGAGTGGAGATTGTGTTGGTATGGACATGTGATGCATATGAAGGATGACAGCTGTATAATAAGGTGCAGAGTGCTCAAGGTCGATGGTAGCTGCGGTGTGGGCAGGCCTAGGAAGACTTGGGGTGAGGTAATAAAAGCTGACCTTACACAATTACACCTCTCAAAGGCAATGACACAGGACCACGACCTCTGATACTATGCAGTTTTACGGAAGACCCGTCCTCTATTATTCTCAGGATGAGGCTTATACCTAGTAGGCAACACCTTCCTCAACCTTCCCCCCCCCCCCTCCCATACACCTCCTTTAGCAGTAACTGTCTCTCCCCTACTACCCTGTCCACATTTTTCCCCCCAAGATTCTCCACCCTCCTTAGTCCCAAGACAAAAGTACCCAGGCCCCACTGTAAAGTGGTTGTGTCGGTGACATGGCAACACAGTAAAGAAAATCCAGTGCCCAGTCCACCAGTAAAGAACATCCAGCCCACACTAAAGTGAATGTGTAGGTGTCACAAACAAAAAGCATCCATCACACACTGTCAATGTGGTTGGCGTTAGGAAGGGCATCCAGCCATAGAAAACCAGCCAGAAACTCTCCTATATGAGCAAGACACGGACACCTGACCCA
The DNA here is from genome assembly GCA_964016885.1 of Eledone cirrhosa. Taxonomy (NCBI): domain Eukaryota; kingdom Metazoa; phylum Mollusca; class Cephalopoda; order Octopoda; family Eledonidae; genus Eledone; species Eledone cirrhosa. The sequence continues at coordinate 13,919,305 of OZ024754.1, read as the reverse complement.
ACTTGACTCTAAATGGGACAAACCCGTCTAACCCATGTTAGCGTGGAAGATAGATGTTAATCGATGATGATGATGATGATGTGTGTATATCCTGTTTTAGAATAGATGTAAATACAATTATCTATTGACACACACACATATATATATATATATATATATTATATATATATATATATAATTATTAACGCAGTTACTACAACGCCACCAAACCAGCTACGTATGGTTCGTTAGCCAACACACTCAACCTTGCTGTCACCACTACTACACTCCACTTCCATGTACTGCCACCTCTACCACCCTCACTATCATTGACATAGGGGTCCTTTCAGAAATCCACTTCAGAGTAGAGTCCTTCTCAAACAACAGCTCTGTTCAAGAATTCTCATAAACCATGTATGAACACTCATGTATTATCACCATCATCATTGTTGTCATTTTTATGTCAGTTTTTTCCATGCTTGCTTGTGCTTGGTAATGTAGGTTGAGCTCTGTAGTGTCATTAAGACAGCCAGCCTAATGAGATGGAGAACTCTGATTCCCTAAGCCTGCAATTATGGCATCATTCATATATCCTAGGTGTGTGGCTGAGCGGTTAGAGAATTGGATTCGCAATCGAAAGGTTGTGAGTTCGATTCCTGGACCAGGTGATGCGTTATGTCCTTGAGCAAGACACTTTATTTCACGTCGCTCCTTCTACGACCGATAGATAGTATTAGCAATTGGAAAGACCAACGGAAACATTGTTTCCTCGGTCCGATTAACGAACGTCGATCATTCCTTTCATATATCCTACACAGACATGTATACACATAGCCTCACATATACAATCTTACTTATTCATCCACTCAGTCATCATCATCGTTTAACGTCCATGTTCCACGCTTGGATGGGTTTGGACGGGAGTTTTCCCACTTGAGGCAAGAGTGGTTGTCATTGCTCGCATAGGACTGTCTGGCGGGTTTTCTACAGCTGGATGCCCTTCCTGACACCAACCACATTTACAGTGTGGGCTGGGAGGTTTTTACCGTGTTGCCTACACGGCCACATTACAGCGTGGACTGTGTGTTTTTTTGTCGTGACACCTACACGATCTCATTTGTTTCGGCCTGGATGTTGTGGCACCAACATAACTTTACATTGAAAGGGGCGGTGTGGATGGGGTGGGACGGGGGTGTATTTTGTTTAGAGATGCCTACTGATTGTATGTATGAATATGTGTAAGTGAGTAACAGAGATACATACAGCCCGGTACATGTTCATGTAGCCTACATATTCATACATATACTAGCAAATAAAACCTTTCTCAAACATGTATTATGATACATACATGTTCCTGACTGGAGTGCTGACCCAGTAGAAAGTTTGCCTCCCTTTAAACTCTGTAACCATCAACATCAGAATCACTCATTATTATCAACTTCTCTCTCAAGTAAATGCTGGTAACATTGATAGCACTATCGTCTTTGTAACCCACAACATCCACCACCACCACCACCACCACCACTACCACCACCACTACCACCACCACCACCACCACCTCTACTACCTCTACCACCACCATCACCACCCAATTATTCCTTGTCCTCACCCTAGTGGTAACCTTTTACAAATGCCAGTTGTAGGATGTAGAAAGTTGTCATTAAACTTCAATATTACCCTTTGTCTGGTGCATGTGTGTGAGTGTGTCAGTGTGTGTGTGTCAGTCAGTGTGTGTGAGTGTGTGTGTGTGTCAGTGTTTGTATGTCTGTGTGTGTGAGAGAGAGGTTGACAGAGAGCTGGGCGGGGCTGAGAAATGGAAGGTTTTTTTTGGATTTAAATAAATTTTAGAATGTGTTCTGTTGAAAGTCCATTCTATTCAGAATGATCTTTCAGCTAAGATTATTCAAGGGATATATTTCTACAGGGAAGGCATGTGGATTCGTGGTTATAATCTCATGATTATAAGGGCATGAGTTTGCTTACCGAGAGGTCAATTCGTACCGAGGAAGCAATGTTTCCATTACTGATACTATCTACCAGTAGCAACTCCTGGCAGAAAGAGCTATGTGAAATAAAATGTCTTGCTCAAGGCCAGGACACAAGACAACACATCTCCTAGTCCTAGAATCTAAATAGCCTCACGATTGTGATTCCAATTCTCTAACCATTAAGTCATGTGCCCTTCACTATCCTTCATACACAAATGTATTTCTTTAGATAACTTGCCAGTGTTTGAGCCAAAGGCTGCTGTTTTCAATGAGTACCCCCCACCCCCCAAACTGTCTCAGCTAGGTTATTTTTTTAAAATCTTCATTATATGTAACTTATTTATCCTTATTTATGCCAACTTGCTTATTTTATCAATTGTTCATCTTTCTAGATTTTTCTTCCTTGATAATTCAATTTCAGCATTCCTCACCTTCATTCATCAATGTTCAGAACACATGTCATATGACTACATCATCATCATCATCATCATCATATGTCTGTTTTTCCATGTTTGGTTTGCATGGGTTAGATAGATCTTTTCCAGCACAGCTTCCTTGCTTCCCTCCTCCTACTGCATTACGACTAGTGTCATTACCATAGCCCTGGCTATGTGAGTGACATTTGGTATACCAAAACTGGATGGACTGTCTCTGTAATTTAAAGAACCAGCCTTGTCACAGACTGTATAGCCCTGGGGGGTGACCCTTGCTTTGCGAGTGACATTTGGTAGACCAAAACTGGATGGACTGTGTCTGTAATTTAAAGAACCAGCCTTGTCACAGACTGTATAGCCCTGGGGGGTGACCCTTGCTTTGCGAGTGACATTTGGTATACCAAAACTGGATGGACTGTCTCTGTAATTTAAAGAACCAGCCTTGTCACAGACTGTATAGCCCTGGGGAGGTGACCCTTGCTTTGCAAGTGACATTTGGTAGACCAAAACTGGATGGACTGTGTCTGTAATTTAAAGAACCAGCCTTGTTACAGACTGTATAGCCCTGGGGGGTGACCCTTGCTTTGCAAGTGACATTTGGTAGACCAAAACTGGATGGACTGTGTCTGTAATTTAAAGAACCAGCCTTGTTACAGACTGTATAGCCCTGGGGGGTGACCCTTGCTTTGCGAGTGACATTTGGTATACCAAAACTGGATGGACTGTGTCTGTAATTTAAAGAACTAGCCTTGTCACAGACTGTATAGCCCTGGGGGGTGACCCTTGCTTTGCAAGTGACATTTGGTAGACCAAAACTGGATGGACTGTGTCTGTAATTTAAAGAACCAGCCTTGTCACAGACTGTATAGCCCTGGGGGGGTGACCCTTGCTTTGCGAGTGACATTTGGTATACCAAAACTGGATGGACTGTCTCTGTAATTTAAAGAACCAGCCTTGTCACAGACTGTATAGCCCTGGGGGGGGGGGGGGAGTGACCCTTGCTTTGTGAGTGACATTTGGTAGACCAAAACTAGATAGACTGTGTCGCATCTCCTTTACCATCCTCCGGGGAAACACCTTCTCTATTCTGTCCACCGGGGCTGTGGGGCAGCTAACACATAGGACCCCCATTTGCTTATAATATAAAGAGCTGGGGAGGGCGAGAGAGATGGAGGCGATGACAGTGGGAGTTTGGCTCTTCCGTGTTCGGACACATTAGTAAGCACTTGGAATTTGGTCTGTTTCTGGCTGCCCATCAACTGGTGACTAGCAGAGTTAGTTTTCTTGTTGAGTGTGAGGTTTAGAATGTTGTCACCACTTGTGACTAAATGTATTCCTTTATCATTATCCTTATTATCAGTTCTATTATTCACAGACTGTCACACTGAATCTCTCTGAGAATTACCTAATTATCACATGTCTCTGTGGAATGCTCAACCACTTTATAACATGGATTGTACTTGTTATTCAAAGAGCTGCCCTTGTCACAGACTCACACTGAATCTCCCTGAGAATTACATTATGGGCCCACGTGTCTGTGGTATGCTCAGCCACTTACTTTACAGCATGGAGTGTGTCTGCAATTCAAAGAGTGGCCCTTGTCACAGACTGTCAACCTGAATCTCCCTGAAAATGGCGTTATGGAGCCACATGTCTGTGGAATGCTGTTCCATTGGTCGGACAACTGAAACCAATGGAAGACCATTCAATATAAGTCTAGTGCTTATAAGAAAAACAGAAAAAGTTTAAATATCTCTTGGTTTCATTTCTCACCGGCTGCTCTCTCAGCCTGTAGCTGTGGAGACTTGTGGTGCTGTTGGCCCCTGACCACCTCCCTGCTCACTGCTATCGAAGCAGAGTTGGCTACCCACAGGTGCGATCGCCATGAGGTGGAGTGGTTGTTCCAGTGTGTCTCCCTTGTTGTCCTCCAGGGCAATGTCTTCTCAATCCTGTTGGCCAGGACCACGAGGTGGAGAACATGTTAGGGTAGGTGTTAAGTGGCAGTCTTCAGATAAAAGGGTTAATAATTGATTCTACTTTAGGCACAAAGCCAGCAATTACTCCAGTGTATTACTGGTACTTTATTTCATCGACCACGTAAGGATGAAAGGCAAAGTTAACCTCGGCAGGATTTAAACTCAGAACGTAAAGGGCCATAATTCAATACCACAAAGCATGTGGTTTGACGCTCTACCGATACTGCCAATCCATTTCTACTATAGGTACAAGGCCAGACATTTGGGGGGAGGGGAAAGTCGATTAAATCGAAAACAGTGCATTACTGGTACTTTATTTTATCGACCACATAAGGATGAAAGGCAAAGTTAATCTCGGCAGGATTTAAACTCAGAACGTAAAGGGCCATAATTCAATACCACAAAGCATGGTGTCTGACGCTCTACCGATACTGCCAATCCATTTCTACTAGCAGAGTTCTACAAGGCCAGACATTTGGGGGGAGGGGAAAGTCGATTAAATGTATATGTAACAAAACATACATTATCACTGGCAACTGTTCACAGGAAACTAGTTAGTTAATAGTTACAACGACCATTGCTAACTTTATACTTCCTCTAAGCCACTGTCCTAACTAAATCTTATAAAGGTGCAGTGGAGCCGCATTTTAGGCGGTTTTTAATAATTGTTTCCACTTTTGGCACAAGGCCAGCAATTTCCCAGTGCATTACTGGTGCTTTATTTCATCGACCACATAAGGATGAAAGGGTCATAACTCTATGCTGCAAAGCATGGTGTCTGACGCTCTATCGATACTGCCAATCCGCTGCCCATTGCTGACACACAGACACACACATACACACTCTCACACAGAGCTAATGAGTTCAATAGTCCTGTCATTTTCATTGTTTTCCCTTACAAATCCGTAACTGTTGCATTAATCTTTACTTTACACTGCTATTGAAATTCTGGGATGTAGATCACAAGCTTATACCAAGTAGTTCGGCATGGGCTGGTGGTTTATACTCTCGTCATCTGCATCAACATTTATGGATGTAAGGACACTTAACTCCTGATGGAGTCGTAGGGGCGCCATAATGCCATACAGTGTGTCTTGGACATTTAAAACTTGTTGGAGCCCGTAACATCCTTATGTTTGAACACAGCCGATTTCTTCTACTTCTTCTTCGTCGTCGTCGCCGCCTTCTTCTTCTAGAGAGAGAGGGGGTGGGTGGGGAGATATAGAAGAATCAACTCCATTACTGGATTGAAACTTAACTAAAGTTGACATCCGGCGGGATTTGAACTGACAGAGCAGAGAGCTGAAACGAACACAGCAAGGTATTCTATCTGACTCTGCTAATTCGCCGCCAGGTGCATCAAAGTATCAAACCAACGAAGACTGAAAAAAAGTAGTTGTTTATTTACCCTTGTGATCTTTTTGTTAGATGTGAGAGTAAAGTTTGTCTGTGTACGTAAGCAGGGTAAATTATATTTATGGTGGAGGTTGTGCGTATGTGTGTGTGTATGTATGTATATATATATATATATATATATATATATATATATATAGAGAGAGAGAGAGAGAGAGAGAGAGAGTGAGTGAGTATTGAGAGAAGAGAAGGGGGTAGGAAGATAAGGCAGTTAACTGTGAGAGAGTGTAAGATAATGAAGGGGAGAAAGAGAGAAGAGGAGGAGGAGGACAGAAAGAGAAATTACTATGAGCAAGTATTCGAGATAATAAAACAGAGAGAGGAGGGAGGGGAAAATGGAGCTACTGTGAGAAAGAATAAGATAGTGAAAGAGAGAGAGAGATAGAGATAGATACAGACAGGGAGAGAGAGATAGAGATAGATACAGACAGGGAGAGAGAGATAGAGATAGATACAGACAGGGAGAGAGAGAGATAGAGATAGATACAGACAGGGAGAGAGAGAGATAGAGATAGATACAGACAGGGAGAGAGAGAGATAGAGATAGATACCGACAGGGAGAGAGAGATAGAGATAGATACAGACAGGGAGAGAGAGAGATACAGACAGTGAGAGAGAGATAGAGATAGATACAGACAGGGAGAGAGAGAGAGATACAGACAGTGAGAGTGAGAGAGAGATAGAGATAGATACAGACAGGGAGAGAGAGAGATACAGACAGAGGGAGAGAGAGAGAGATACAGACAGAGGGAGGGAGAGAGAGAGATACAGACAGACAGAGTGAGAGAGAGATAGAGATAGATACAGACAGGGAGAGATACAGACAGGGAGAGAGAGAGATATATATATAGAGAGAGATAGAGATACAGACAGGGAGAGAGAGAGAGAGAGAGAGAGAGACTGTGAAGTAAGGTGGAGGGTTAATGAGAGAAAATAAAAAGATAGAGGTCAGAGTGAAGGAGGGGGAGAAATTGGTTTGTGTTAACACCAGCTGGAATGAAAGAAGTGTATATTTCAAACCAGTCCTGTTATACATATACAATCTATTTCACATCTTCTCTTACTCTTTCTCTATCTTTTCTCCTCTCTCTCTCATCACTTTTTTACTCTTTCCTTCCACTTTCTCTCCTCACTTTAACTCTTTCCTTATCCCCTCTCATTACTCTCATGCTTTCTTTTTCTACGTCACTACGCTCATTTTTTCCCCTCTTCTCTCTGTCTCGTCACTTTCACTCTTTCTCTCTCTCTCTCTTATCATTCCCACTCTTTCTCGCTCTGCTCTCTCCTTCTCTCCGCTGTCTCTTATCATTCCCACTCTTTCTCGCTCCGCGCTCTCCCTCTCTATCCTCTCTCATCATTCCCACCCTTTATCGCACCTCTCCCTCTCTGTCTGCTCTCTTACCTCTCTCTATCCCAACACACTCATTCTGTCTCTTTTACCACTTTCCCTTTTCCCCTATCTTCCACAACTCATTCTCTCTATCTGTCTCACTCTTTTTTTGCCCTCTCCCTCTCATTACTCTTTTCCCTCACACTCACTCACTCACCCTCTCTCTTCACGTTAACTCTTTACTCTCCCCCTCTCTATTATAACTCTAACTTCTCATTGCAATCCAAATGAGAGACATGCATCAAGATTTTTTTTAAAGACCAGCCTGACTAACTTTGCCAAACCTTCAGTACTACCACAGACTAATAACAACTAGCAGCAGATAGTCAGGTTGAGGAAACAGCTTAGCTTTCATGCCATATTAGGGGAGCCTGACAAGCTCCAACCACTGTCTGTAGAACTGGTAAAGCAACTTGGCTACAGTGATGGCAGTGGTGGTAGAGTTAGTACTACGTACTTGACTGATTAATATGGATATTGATCAGTATATGGTGATCCATCTCTCGCTTCTAGGGACAGGGAGGAGATGGTTCCTTTGTTGTTGTTTTAGTTACACTTTCACACACTCTCGCACATTCTTTCTTCATCTCATTTTATATCAACAACGTACACATGTAAGTGTAACCGTACCTGTAGATTCTATATACAGGGTGTCCTCAAAAATATACCCCTCATCCCACCCACAAGAAAAAATATACTCTCTTTGACAATAAATGCATTTGTAATTGATTTAGAAACAAGACTAATGAAGTTAGGGGGAGTCAAAATTATAGAACATTTTTGTGGGAAGGCCACCCTGTATTTATTTATATATATATATATATATATATATATATATATATAATATATATATAACGAAGGAAGTGTGGTAAGGAACCAGGTGGACCGTAACGCACCAGAGTAATCGATAATTTGGGTAGTAGGAAAATGTTCTAGACCCCGACGGCAGAGCTCAAGCCGTTTCGACGGCTATTTCTGGACTGAGCTCTGCCGTCGGGATCTTGAACATTTTCATATATATATATATATATAGTAATAATAATAAATTTGAAGACTAAAATCCAAAGAGGGCTCGATAAGGATAAATATATATCAA
>OZ024754.1:13828529-13906029 GCA_964016885.1 Eledone cirrhosa | reverse complement strand
CCCTGTACTGTGACCAAGGGCGTAGTCACGCTAGTGAGGAAGGACGAGAACAAGGGGGACGAAATAAGTAACTTCAGGCCCATAACTCTGCTAAATACAGAGTTACAGATTTTGGCCAAGGTGCTAGCAAAGAGGTTGGCGCTTGTCGTGGGCAACCTGGTGGGAGATGCGCAGACATGCGCTATCCCGTCCAGGTCCATCCATGACAACCTCCACCTCATGCGATACATCATAGAGAGGGTTGGGAACGAACCCGGCTTTGGTGGGGCTCTGATCAACTTGGATCAATCTAAGGCGTTCGATAGGGTCGACCATGGTTACCTGGATGCGGTGCTAGCGGCGGCAGGCTTCGGACCCGTTTTCAGGGGCTGGATCACTGCTATGCACAGCAGCCGCATCTGCTCTAGGGTCAAGGTGAACGGCTACCTCTCGGAGCCGTTCAAAATCGCGCGGTCCATCCGACAAGGGTGCCCTCTCTCCTCCCTTCTGTATGTGTTGACTCTCGAGCCACTACTGCGGAAGTTGGAGTTGTTGCAGGGCATCCCTTTGGAACCGGGATTGCGGAAAGCGGTGTCGGCCTACGCCGATGACGTGACAGTAATGGTGTCGACGGCCTCCGAAATCGAGGCGGTCGGCACCTTACTGGAGGAGTACGAAAAGTTCACAGGGGCTAAGCTGAACCGAGACAAGTCGATCGGTTTGCAACTCGGCACGTGGAGGGGCAGACTGATGCCCTCCGATGGCGTCGTCGGACGCTGGACGGAGGGCCCGGTGAAGTTGCTCGGGGTCTGGTTCGGACCGGACCTCCAGGTGGAGAAAAACTGGGCGGAGGTTACGAACAGGGTGTTTGCACTGACCCAGAAGTGGGCCAGTTGCAAACTATCCCTGAAAGGTCGGGCGGAGGTGGCGAACACCTACATAGCGTCCGTCATCTACTACCGCCTGACCGTAGTGCCCTGCCCAAGGGAAACCCTCACCAAGATGGAGCGCGCGCTCTTCCAATTCCTTTGGAAGAGGCGGGCTCCTATGGTGAGGAGATCCATCTGCTGTCAACTCCCTTCGAAAGGAGGGCTGGGGATGCCGTGGCTAATGATGCGTAAACACGCATTAAGGCTACGGCACCTCTACGTATTCCTCACCGGACAACCGGTGTGGGCCTCGTTTGTGAGACGAACCTTTCCCAGACTCGTCTCACTCACCGAGCTGCAATCCTGGGTCAAGCAAAGACCGAGAAAACTGGGCGCCTGGCACACTGAGTGTGCCCAGGCGCTCACCGCCCTCTGGCAGGCGGATCCGGTTATCAGTGGAGACTCCACCGCAACATTCTATAGAGGGCTGGTACGCAGCAGGTGCGACGACGCCCTCGGAGAAGCCCTAGACATGGAGGAGGACGAACTGGCCAGCCTGTTCGGTAGGACATTCAGCCCGGGACCTATGGACAACTTCCAGAAGTCCCTGGCCTGGCAGTGCTACTGAGGAGCTTTACCCGTTCGAGAAAGACTCTACAGACACGGGCGCCCGGGTAGGGACCCCGCCAAAAAGATCTGTCCCAGATGCGTGTGCGACGAGGAAACCGTTGCACACGCATTGGTACACTGCTCGGGCGTAGCCGATCTGTGGGGCTATGTCGAACAACTGCTGTCAAGGGTGGGACCGATCCGGTTGACCACCGAGTCTATTGTAATGATCAAGCCGCCTCCCCCCTTCAAAGATGAAGCAGAGGCGGTGTTTCTGTGCGTAATAGCCATGGCGAAAGAGGTTGTATGGTGGACGCGTCTGAAAGGACTGAGGTCAGGCACCTTTCTCTCTGGCCAACAACTGGTCCGTTTCTTCCGATATCATTTCGGAAGAAGGATCAGGATGGAGAGAGAGGTGCTGCACCCCAGTCGTTTTTATGAAAGGTGGGTGAAAGTGGCGAGAATGGCCCGTGTGAATGGGCCTTCTCTTTACATGAGCCTGTAGGTGGAGAAGAGGAAGGAACGAGGTTGCACCCCCTCTCTGTGCTCCTGAGGAAAAGGGTTGCACACTTTTTTCGGGGGTGTGTGCAACCCCCCAAGGCGCCTCCTCTCTATTGAGGATTTTGTTATAAATTTTATTTTTTGTTATATTTTATAACAAAATCCTCTATTGAGGATTTTGTTATAATTCTATTTTTTGTTATATTTTATTTTATTTTTATATATTGTTATTGCCTCCTCCCTATTGAGGACGCCTTGTTTTGTAAACTCCCCCCATTGTACTTGTCCCACTTTTGATGCCCTTGTGGTAAATAAAAGAAACATATATATAACTATATATATATATAACTATATATATATATATAACTATATATATATAACTATATATATATAACTATATATATATATAACTATATATATATATAACTATATATATATAACTATATATATATATAACTATATATATATAACTATATATATATATAACTATATATATATATATATCAATATATAACTATATATATATAACAATATATATATATATATATAAAACAATATATATATATATATAACAATATATATATATATATAACAATATATATATATATATATATATAACAATATATATATATATATAAATATATAACTATATATATATAACAATATATATATATATATAACAATATATATATATATATAACAAATATATATATATATATAACAAATATATATATATAAATATATATATATATAACAAATATATATATATAAATATATATATATATATATAAATATATATATATAAATATATATATATAAATATATAACAAATATATATATATAAATAAATATATATAAATAAATATATATAAATAAATATATATATATATATATATATATATATATATATATATATATATATATATATATATATATGGGAGCTTCCAACAGTAATGGTTGCATTCTTTAAGGGTATGTCAATATTTATTTATAAAACTGCTCTATATTATATTTTATCTGATGAAAGCACACCATAATTTAACTTGGTGTCCTTGAAATATGTATAATGAAATAAATATATATACACACTAATATATATATTAATGCGCAAACACACACACCAATAATAGCAGGGAGATGTATTTACTCTTTTCGGTCTTTCACATATAAACCCACACACTTATGCAGAATCTGTCTCATCTCTCTCCCTTCTTCTCACACGAATACTAATAAAGATTCATACACACACATACATACAGACAGAGCATCACATACATACACTCTTATTTACATTCTCGCCCATCCATCTGTTTTTCCGTCACACACACTCACACAGTAGATAGAAATTTAGTCAGTTTGGCGTAGGAAGGAAGAGGTGTGGTTGTGAAATTTCTTGTAGTAGTTATGAGGAAAAAGTAGACAAACTACACCAACACACGCACGCACCTTAATATTCAGGTAACATATGAGATTTACTACTTTGTAGGTGTGTAAATATCAATCTCTCTCTCTCTTCCTCACCTTTATATACTCTTTACATACACTAATTAACACACACAAAGCACATTTGCATGTGGGTAAACTTCTAAACTTAACTACAACTATTCATGCCTCCTTCTCTTTCTCTCTGTATATCTAACTTCCTTTCTCACCCTCTCTTTCATCCTACATAACTTTCTCCAACCAACCTTCTCTTTCTCCAACCAACCTTCTCTTTCTCCAACCAACAATCTCTTTCTCCCCCTCTTTACGTTTCTCACCAATTCTGCCACTCTATCTATCTCTTTTCCTTTTAACATTTTATTCAGTCCGTTTAACTTCGACGGCTTTCATGATCAACAAAAGCCTGGATACTTAATACCAAAGGAAGAAATACCTATCTATCTAATATATATATATATATTTATATATATTATATTGTATATTATTATCCAAATTATAACATCGCTAGTCTCGACCACTCCAACTTATTTTTAAAGCACTACGGAATACTAAAGGTGAGAAACAAATTAAACAAAAATAGTAGAATCAGAAAAATCAGACATACTAACGCACACATATATAAAAATATTATATATATATATACATACATATACAGACTATTATATATATATATATATACAGACACATTTATGTGTGTGTGTGCGTGCGCGTACATATGTGATGTATATATATATATAGAGAGAGAGAGTTTGGGAATTACCAATTTAGTCTAAGACCCACTCGCTGTCGAAATGGTATGAGTCCAACCGTCGGGCACTAACTATTTACAAATATATATATACGTGTGTATATATTATGTATGTATGTGTGTGTATAGATGTGCGTGTGTAGAGAGGGAGAGCGGACCCTTTATACACGCTTACAAATATCTGAGTGTATGTAAATAAACATACTTGTATATATTAATCTATCATACTATATCTCTCTCTCTCTCTCTCTCTCTCTCTCTTTCCAGACAAACTTGAGCTAAGATTGTGATTTACCTTCTTCTGTGTTAGGTAAGTACAAGCCTCTATGTATTTTCCCTCTGATCAATAAATTGGCATTAGAGTCGTTAGATCATCCAAGTATTTACGTTTTGAGTTCAAATCCCCCCCCGAGGTATAACTTTCCCTTTCATCCTTCCAGGGTCGTTACCATTGAAATATTTGGTCTCTCTAATCGACCTATCCCGTCCCAGAAATTGTTGGCCTTATGCCTAAACTAGAAATTATTATTATTATTATTGTTATAATGTTTCATGTAGTTGTGTGTATGAATAACGATGTACATAATTGCAGTTAGTGGTTAAATAAAGGAATTTTGTCTTTCGTATTTCTGGTAGTCAATAAGATAAAGTACCAGTTACGCAACCGGGTCGATTTAATCGATTCCCCTCCCCCCCCCCCCAAATTGTTGACCATGTACCTAAATCATAAACTATAATTGTTATTATTATTTACTCCATTTTGTTCGTTAGAATAAGTACCAGGAATGTACTTGGGTTTATATCAGTGATATACAACATTTTTCAAAGACTTGTCTAAAAAAGAACTTCGAGAGCCTCCAAATATAAATTTACCTTCATATCCGTTATGTAGTACACCTTTGATAACAAACTACCGCAAACCTTCGTTGGTTCTGCTATACAAAGCTGTTTTAAAGTGTTTATATTTATCTCTCCAAGTATCGGTCGCCCTCCGACAGTTTTGCGGTCGTGCCCCTAGCAGTGGAGACTTCTGGTGTCCTTGGCCCTAGCGCTACCTCCCTACTTACCACCATAGCCGCAGGTGTGAGCCTCGCGAGATGGAATGGCTCTTCCAGCGCATCTCTCTTACCATCCCCGAGGAAACGGCTTCTCCATTCTGTCCCCGGGGCTGTGGGGCGGCTAGCCCGTGGGACCCCATTTGCTCATAATACATAGGGATGAGGAGGGCGAGAGAGATGAAGGCAATGACTGGGAGTTCGGCTCTTCCGTGTTCGGACCTGGTGTGCAGCGTCAGTTGTCCGCAGGGAGGTAGTGATTTGTATTTAGCGAAGGTTTTTAGAACCTTGTGTTTGCGATTCCTGTATCATCATCATCATCATCATTTTATGTCCGCTTTTCCCTGCTTGCAAGGGTGGGATGGGAACTGATTCTGGCTTGATTTCTACAGCTGGATGCCCTTCCTAACACCAACCTCATTTACAGTGAGTGCTGGGTGCTTTTTTGCCGTGGCACCTCCACGACCACTTTGCAGTGGAATGATAGGGATCCCAGTCCCTATCATCTCATTTCTACAGCTGAGTAAACTGGAGCAATGTGAAATAAAGTGTCTTGCTCAAGGAAACAAAAACACATCACCCGGTCTGAGAATTGAACTCACAACCTTTCGATTGCAAGGCCAATGCTCTAACCACTAAGCCATGTGCCTCCATATGTATGTATTATTATGTTTATAATTTTGATCAATACACAAAATATCGGTCATTGGCAGGCATTAAGGTATCTAAACAGGTAATGTGGCTAAATATTACTAAATCCTGTCAAATTCTTGAGTATTTTCAAAATCATTTGAAAGTCATTGGACCTATCTTTTATTAGAAATATGGCGATGTTGGTTTTTGATGGGTACACATGTACCACCTGATAATGTTGATTTTTGATGGGTACACATGTACCACCTGATAATGTTGATTTTTGATGGGTACACATGTACCACCTGATAATGTTGATTTTTGATGGGGACACATGTACCAGCTGATAATGTTGGTTTTTGATGGGTATACATGTACCAGCTGATAATGTTGGTTTTTGATGGGTACACATGTACCAGCTGATAATGTTGGTTTTTGATAGGTACACATGTACCACTGATAATGTTGGTTTTTGATGGGTACACATGTACTACCTGATAATGTTGGTTTTCATCATTACATATGTACCACCTGATGATTTTGGTTTTCATCATTACACATGTACCATTTTATAATGTTGGTTCTTATGACTATGTATCTAGCACTTAATAATGTTTATTTAGATTATTACATATCTATCACTACATAATGTTGGTATTTGAGCTATACTGCATTTTAGGGTTTGAAACAGTCCAATTTGTTTTGATCTTTGTGTATGTACTAAAACCGAGTACTATATTCATGTGCAGTGAAGTGCCATCATAATTACAACTTTTCAACTGTGACTATCCTGTCCCTTAATTCTTAACTAAAGCTGACCCTAAACTAGCCTCAACTTCTAATTTAAACTGTAAACCCTATCCCCCAAATGATGGGGTCAGCAATATATATAAACACATAGGTACACTGTATCCTTGAGTGTCATAAGAAACAACTAAAAGGGTTGGTGTCAGGAAGGGCCTCCAGCTGTAAAACATTGCCTCAAAATATTCTGTTCAGCCCATGCCAACATGTAAAAGTCAACATAAAAACAATGATGATGACACTTCTGTTGTCAAACATGATAGCTTTTCAACTCATAGCCTTTTTCTATCCCTTTTTGATACCAAAACCTAGCCAAAACCTAACTCTGGTTCGACGTAACAAAACTACATTTTAAAATGTTCCTTTTTATATTAAAACCTTTTAACATAATTCTGAATAAGAATCATTTGTTAAGTTACTTTCTTAGTAATGAAATAATTAATAATAATTTTAGTAAATTTCTCAGAATTCTTCATTAATTGAAATAGTGTATTGAAATAGGGCAGTGGATTGGCAGTATCGGTAGAGGGTCGGACGCCATGCTTTGCAGCACAGTTACGTCTCTTTACGGACTGAGTTCAAATCCCACCGAGGTTGACTTTGCCTTTCATCCTTTGGAGCTTGAACTTTTGTCAATGCCTCATCACCGCCTCAAGGCATCGGATAACTTTAGAAGAAGAAGAGGAAAAGTTAAGGGTTCTTGTAACGATCGGCACTACTAGTGAACTTGGGTACTGTCCATTTACTGTCATTAATTTTTACTATGGAAATATATTGAATATATGAATGTAAAAAATGTTATGAAACAGTTCCATTCTTTAAATACTTTCATTATTGAATACTTCTTATGTTTTCATTGTATATATATATATATATATATATCAGTGCTGATGACATTCTTTGGTATAATGCAACTCAGCAGCAGCTTTAGTAAAGTACATTTTCCCCCAAACGGGTTAGTTTGGAGTTCATGTGATGTCAGTTATTCAGTTGATAGTATTTAGCCCATATTTCTGACTGGTATCTAACTCCTTGCCATCTCATTTGTATTATCCTTACTGATTATCTGATATCCTTCTTCTTCTTCTTCTTCTTCTTTGCCCACTTATTCCTGAGAGGGTCATGGGGGCAGAGTCCTTAAACACTTCCGCCAGCTATTCCTGTTAGAAGCAACCATCTCCAACTGATCTGACTGGATCCCCAAGTGTGACCAGCCAAGCTCATGGATGTTATCCCACCATCTTGCTCGGGGTCTACTCCTGGGTCTCCCACCTGTTGGTTTCGCCCATAAAATCTGTCCAGTGATTCTTTCCTGAGATGTTCTAACCACATGCCCATAATGTCAGAGCTGTGATCTCTGAATTTGGAGAAGTAGCAGCATTTTTTTTGTGGCTGTTTGGTTCATCATCATCATCATCATTATCATCACCGTTTTACGTCCGTTCTTCCACGCTAGCATGGGTTAGACGGGTTGTCCTGTTGTGGGCAGTGTCTGGTCGGCTGACCATGCCTTGCTCATACAGGAACTGATTTGGCTTGATTTCTACAGCTGGATGCCCTTCCTAACACCAACCTCATTTACAGTGAGTGCTGGGTGCTTTTTCGTGGCGCCTACACGTCCACTTTACAGTGAGTGCTGGGTGCTTTTTCATGGCGCCTACACGTCCACTTTACAGTGTGGGCTGGGTGCTTTTTCGTGGCGCCTACACGTCCACTTTACAGTGTGGGCTGGGTGCTTTTTCGTGGCGCCTACACGTCCACTTTACAGTGTGGGCTGGTTATTGAAGAATTTTCCTTGCAAGACGTTGACAAAATGTTTGAAAAAGTGGTAGACAGTTTGCGAAAGATCCGAGGAATATGCTGGATGAGGCAGAGTTTCGTAGCATGATAACAATTATTGAGATGTTGAGGTGGAGCATGGTGCACAGAAGTTTGGGAACCACTGCTTTAGTGGATTAATCCAGCTGCAAACTACCAAACAGTTCCTACTTTTGGTGCAACATTGGAGTCAATATTTTGACCCCAATGGTAGAAGGGGGTCAATTTATATTGGGGTTAATATTTTGACGATCGTAGAAGGGGGTCGGTTTATATCGGGGTCAATATTTTGACAATGGTAGAAGGGGGTCGGCTTATATTGGGGTTAATATTTTGACGATGGTAGGAGGTTGGTTTATATTGGAGTCAATATTTTGACGATGGTAGAAGGGGGTCGGCTTATATTAAGGTCAATATTTTGATGATGGTAGAGGGAGTCGGTTTATATTTGGGTCAATATTTTGATGATTTTCACCAACTTCAAATTCTACATAAATTAGGTTTGGATTATTTCCCATTTCTCAGACATAAAATAGTTGTTTCTACTTTTGGCACAAGGCCAGCAATTACCCAGTACATTACTGGTACTTTATTTTATCGACCCCGTAAGGATGAAAGGCAAAGTTGACCTCGGCGGGATTTGAACTCAGAATGGAAAGGGCCGTAACTCTATGCGTCAAAGCATGACGTCCGACCCTCTACCGATACTGCCAATCCACTGCCCCTCTCAGACATAAAATAGTGGGGTCTGCTTATATTCGTAATGGCTTATATTCGAGTATAATAGATATATAAAAAAATGGATTACATAGAAAGAAAGAGCATAAAATAAGTTTTAAAATTGTACAAAACATGAGTTTTTATTCTTGAAACAAACAAAAACATAAAACCTGTATCAATTTCTGAACAATGTAGAAATTACAAGCTTTCACTCTCTCCCTCACACTATTGTTTGTCAGTCAGGCTTGTGAGCTAAACACCTC
This sequence comes from Eledone cirrhosa, assembly GCA_964016885.1. Lineage (NCBI taxonomy): Eukaryota > Metazoa > Mollusca > Cephalopoda > Octopoda > Eledonidae > Eledone > Eledone cirrhosa. The sequence goes on along the minus strand of OZ024754.1, from coordinate 13,896,587 downwards.
ACCCTTCCACTCACTTTCATTTCATTTATCACTCACTCCCTGTTTGTTGTTTGGCAGCCTCCTACTTCCATATTGCTCCTTTCACATGATAGCAAACAAAACCACCGAGCTCATTATTATATGTGGATCATGATCATGAGAGAGTAGGAGGTCATTAGTAGTTTCATTGGCATATCTTATGTTGATATTTTGCCAACTGTTTCAGTTGTGCCGTTGCATCACTTGCTGGTGGGTGTGTCACAAGATAATAATAAAAAAATAAGCTGTATATGTAACAGATGTATCTATTGTACACACACACGCTCTGGCATACATACTCTCTCTCTCTCCCTTACACATACGCACACACACACACACATACACACACTCTGGCATACATACTCTCTCTCTCCCTTACACATACGCACACACACACACACACAGGCTCTGGCATACATACTCTCTCTCCATTACACATACGTACACACACGCTCTGGCATACATACTCTCTCTCCCTTACACATACGCACACACACGCACACATACACACGCTCTGGCATACATACTCTCTCTCTCTCTCTCTCTCTCCCTTACACATACACACACACACACACACACACTCTGGCATACATACTCTCTCTCTCTCCCTTACACATACGCACACACACACACACACACACGCTCTGGCATACATACTCTCTCTCTCCATTACACATACGCACACATACGCTTTGGCATACATACTCTCTCTCCTTTACACACACACTCACACTCAGCATACATACACTCTCTCTCTTACACACACACACACACACACACACACACACACACACACACACACACTCTGGCATACATACTCTCTCTCCCTTATACATACGCACACGCTCTGGCATACATACTCTCTCCCTTACACATACACACGCATGCAGTTGAGTGATCATGTATCTATTGTGCGTACATACACACACACACACACACACTGTCTCTCCCTTACACATGCACACACTCTCTCACACACACATGCAATTGAGTGATCATCATCATCATTTAACATCTATTTCTTTGCTTGCATGGATTAAACATGTCACATTCTGAGGCCCAACAAGCCAGGTGACTATGGAACAATTTAACCCTTTTGCTACCAAACTCTTGGTTCTTTGATACAAAATTTCATTTTAACCATTTAGCATTTAAACCAGCCATATCTGGCCAGAATTCTTTCTCTTTCTGTTCAAACCAGTTGTAAGCAGCTACTCTTACTGATGTTAAGGTATTGTTCTCAAAATGAATAATTTCAAAATCTCATAGATTCAATATTATATGAGATAAAGCCTTTACTGTGAAAATACAATAGTAAATATCGAGTAAGGTAAATTAAAGGGTTAAAGGGTTTAATACACTTAGCACATGTATATTTAGTAAGGTAAATGCTAAAGGGTTAAAGGGTTTAATACACTTAGCACATGTATATTTAGTAAGGTAAATGCTAAAGGGTTAAAGTGTTTATTCCACTTAGCACATGTATATTTAGTAAGGTAAATGCTAAAGGGTTAAAGGGTTTAATACACTTAGCACATGTATATTTAGTAAGGTAAATGCTAAAGGGTTAAAGGGTTTAATACACTTAGCACATGTATATTTAGTAAGGTAAATGCTAAAGGGTTAAAGTGTTTATTCCACTTAGCACATGTATATTTAGTAAGGTAAATGCTAAAGGGTTAAAGTGTTTAATACACTTAGCACATGTATATTTAGTAAGGTAAATGCTAAAGGGTTAAAGGGTTTAATACACTTAGCACATGTATATTTAGTAAGGTAAATGCTAAAGGGTTAAAGAGTTTAATACACTTAGCACATGTATATTTAGTAAGGTAAATGCTAAAGGGTTAAAGGGTTTAATACACTTAGCACATGTATATTTAGTAAGGTAAATGCTAAAGGGTTAAAGGGTTTAATACACTTAGCACATGTATATTTAGTAAGGTAAATGCTAAAGGGTTAAAGGGTTTAATACACTTAGCACATGTATATTTAGTAAGGTAAATGCTAAAGGGTTAAAGGGTTTAATACACTTAGCACATGTATATTTAGTAAGGTAAATGCTAAAGGGTTAAAGGGTTTATTACACTTAGCACATGTATATTTGATTACTTTATTAGTATGGTAAATAGAACGGTGGATTGGCAGTATCGGTAGAGCGTTGGACCACATGCTTTGCAGCATATAGTTACATCCCTTTACATTCTGCATTCAAATCTTGCTGAGGTTAGCTTTGCCTTTCATCTTTACGGGGATGATAAAATAAAGAACCAGTAATGCACTGGGGTGACCCCCCCCCCACCCCCCCCTCAAAAAAAATTGTTGACCTTGTGCCTAAAGTAGAAAATATTATACATATCTGTAAACCTGCCATCACAATGTTATGAAAGAAACTTTAAAATGTGTTCCAAACAGCATTGTGATAATGTAAAAGGTTATATTACTAAATCCTTCCAAAAAAGAAAAAAACATAAGCAGCAGTGCCACTCATTAGTACGTAATATGGTAATAAAAGAGTTAATTTGTATTGCATAACATTAATGTGGGAGAAAATTGTCAAACTACACTAGCACATAACAAGAGATGCTAGGGACATCTTGTAATTTTTCACCCAATCTCTACTAGCTAGGAAGGTTCCTCTACATTGTTTGAGATGCTTTATACTACTACTAGTAGTAGTAGTAGTAGTAGTTGTACTACTACTACAAGCACCACTACCACAGCTGCTACTGCTACTGCTGCTACTACAAGCAACACTACCACTGCTGCTACTACAAGCACCACTACCACAGCTGCTACTACTACTGCTGCTACTACAAGCACCACTACCACAGCTGCTACTACTGCCACTACTTACTTATTTGTATATATATATATATATGTGTGTGTGTGTGTGTGTGCCTACATATATATGTGTGTGTATACATGTGTGTTAAAAGGAGTAAATTGACGGGCTTGTTAGACCACCTTGTATAGAAGGCCTTGTATAGACCACCTTGTATAGAAGGTCTTGTATAGACCACCTTGTATAGAAGGTCTTGTATAGGCCACCTTGTATAGAAGGTCTTGTTAGACCACCTTGTATAGAAGGTCTTGTTAGACCACCTTGTATAGAAGGTCTTGTTAGACCACCTTGTATAGAAGGTCTTGTATAGACCACCTTGTATAGAAGGTCTTGTATAGACCACCTTGTATAGAAGGTCTTGTATAGGCCACCTTGTATAGAGCACCTTGTATAGAAGGTCTTGTATAGACCACCTTGTATAGAAGGTCTTGTATAGACCACCTTGTATAGAAGGTCTTGTAAAGACCATCTTGTATAGAAGACCTTGTTAGAGCACCTTCTATAGAAGGTCTTGTTAGACCACCTTGTATAGAAGGTCTTGTTAGACCACCTTGTATAGAAGGTCTTGTTAGACCACCTTGTATAGAAGACCTTGTTAGACCACCTTGTACAGAAGGTCTTGTATAGACCACCCTGTATAGAAGGTCTTGTATAGACCACCTTGTATAGAAGGTCTTGTATAGGCCACCTTGTATAGAAGGTCTTGTATAGACCACCCTGTATAGAAGGTCTTGTATAGACCACCTTGTATAGAAGGTCTTGTATAGACCACCTTGTATAGAAGGTCTTGTATAGACCATCTTGTATAGAAGACCTTGTTAGAGCACCTTCTATAGAAGGTCTTGTTAGACCACCTTGTATAGAAGGTCTTGTTAGACCACCTTGTATAGAAGGTCTTGTTAGACCACCTTGTATAGAAGACCTTGTTAGACCACCTTGTATAGAAGACCTTGTTAGACCACCTTGTATAGAAGGTCTTGTTAGACCACCTTGTATAGAAGAGCTTGTTAGACCACCTTGTATAGAAGAGCTTGTTGGACCACCTTGTATAGAAGGTCTTGTTAGACCAACTTGTATAGGTCTTGTTAGACCACCTTGTATAGAAGGTCTTGTTAGACCACCTTGTATAGAAGGTCTTGTTAGACCAACTTGTATAGGTCTTGTTAGACCAACTTGTATAGGTCTTGTTAGACCACCTTGTATAGAAGACCTTGTTAGACCACCTTGTATAGAAGGTCTTGTTAGACCACCTTGTATAGGTCTTGTTAGACTACCTTGTATAGGTCTTGTTAGACCACCTTGTATAGAAGGTCTTGTTAGACCACTTTGTATAGAAGGTCTTGTTAGACCACTTTGTATAGAAGGTCTTGTTAGACCACCTTGTTAGACCCCTCTTGTATGGAAGACCTTGTTAGACCACCTTGTATAGAAGACCTTGTTAGACCACCTTGTATAGAAGGTCTTGTTAGAGCACCTTGTATAGAAGGTCTTGTTAGACCACCTTGTATAGAAGGTCTTGTTAGACCACCTTTTATAGAAGACCTTGTTAGACCACCTTGTATAGAAGACCTTGTTAGACCACCTTGTATAGAAGGTCTTGTTAGACCACCTTGTATAGAAGACCTTGTTAGACCACCTTGTATAGAAGGTCTCGTTAGACCACCTTGTATAGAAGGTCTTGTTAGACCACCTATTGTAGGTCTTGTGTTAGTCTGACTTCCTGTACTCAAGAGTGGACAACTTTGCATCTCATCTTTTTATGGTTCTTTGTGATCTATAAAAGAAATCATCACCATCACCACCATCATCATCATCACCACCATCATCATCACCACCATCATCATCATCACCATCGTCATCACCACCATAACCATCGTCATCACCATCATCATCATCACCATCATCATCATCATCATCACCATCACCATCATCACCACCATCATCATCACCACCACCATCATCATCACCATCACCACTACCATCATCACCACCACCATCATCACCACCACCACCATCATCATCACCACCATCACCATCATCACCACCACCACCATAACCATCATCACCATCATCATCATCATCACCACCATCATCATCACCATCATCACCATCACCATCATCATCACCACCACCATCATCATCATCATCACCATCATCATCACCACCACCATCATCACCACCACCATCATCATCATCATCACCATCATCACCACCATCATCACCACCATAACCATCATCACCACCATAACCATCATCACCACCACCGTCATCATCACCACCATCATCATCATCACCACCATCATCATCATCATCACCACCATAACCATCATCACCACCGTCATCATCACCACCATCACCATCATCATCACCACCATCATCATTCTGATAGTTCTATGCTCATTAAGCCAAACCCTGATTAAGCTTTTGTTCCTTGTTAAACTCTCTCTCTCACTCTTTCTATTTTTCTCTTTGTCTCTCATATTGTGTGTATGTATATATGCGTTTGTGTGCATATGTTTGTGTATGTATGCATGCGTTTGTATGTATGTGTGTGCGTGTGTGTGTGTATGCATGTGTGTGTGTGTGTGTATGCATGTGTATGTATGTGTATGTATGTATGTGTGTGTATTTGTGTGTGCGTATGTGTATGTATTTGTGTGTGTGTGTGTATGCATGTATGTGTGTGTGTGTATGCATGTGTGTGTGTGTGTATGTGTGTGTGTATGCATGTGTATGTGTGTATATGTATGTGTGTGTGTGTGTGTGTATGTGTATGTATGTGTATATGTATGTGTGTGTGTATGCATGTGTATGTGTGTATATGTATGGGTATGTGTGTGTGTATGCATGTGTATGTGTGTATATGTATGTGTGTGTGTGCACTCAGCCATGTCTCTGTGGCTCATCATTGTTGTTTTGTTTTGTTTTAATGGTGACTCTTTGTGGAATAAATATTTCACTGTAATGATGTTGGCAAATTAGGATAGTGTGTGTTTGTGTGTGTGTGGAATAAGAATTGTGTGTGTTAGTGTGTATGAAATATGTATTGTGTATATGTGTGTGTGTGTTGATGGAATGGAAAGTAGGAGTGAGTGTACGTTAGTATGTGTGTGTGTGTGGAATAAATGTTTGTCTATGGAATAAGCACCTCACTGTAGTGATGCTGGCTAAATTGTGTGTGTGTGTTAGTCTGAGTGTGTTAGTGTGTGTTAGTCTATGTGTGAGTGTGTATGTTGGTGAAAATGAGTAATACTACTTTGTACTTGGATTAGATTAGTCAAGTGTGTTTATTTACATTTCAGTGTTCAGTAGCATATGTAAGAGTGTATATGAGGTATACAATGCCTTGTGTGTGTGTGTGTTGGGGGGGGGGGGGGGCTCGTGAGGGGTTAGGTCATCTCATGTCTCATACTAATGATAAATATTTGTTTATATAAACTTATCAAGCCCTCTTCGAATTTTGGTCTTTGTATATATATATATATATGAAAAGATTCAGGGCCCTGATGGCTGAACTCTGGCCGTTTCAATAGCCGTTGAAAGGGCTGGAGCTCAGCGGTCGGGGGTCCTGAATTTTTTCATACTACCCACTCTACTACCCTAAGTATCGAGTAAGCTAGTGAGTTATGGTCTAACTGGTTTTTACCACCTCCATTCTGATATACATATACATTTAGGTTTGTTGGTTCACCACTGGATAGCACTGGTCATTCTGTATGGTCAACCTTGATGTAATATTAGGGAGAGCACTCGACGTAATGCAACGCACCCGTCTTCGTTTGTGTTGGTGGTGGTGGTGCGAGTACGGAGTTAATTATTATAAAATGACAGACGGTTGGACTGGTGTAACTCCTTAAAGATTTATTATACTATGAACATTTCAATGACCGGGTTCAGTATGAATCCGGTTACATCATCAGGTATTCCGAAATTTATCCAACAAAGGAATATAATAATAGACACAATCCAAGGGGCTGAAAAGCAGAGAGAAATACCCAAGACGAGAAGGCGGCCAAAAATTAGCAGTTGCTAGTCCCGGAGGCTGCCTTCAAGTGAAGAATCTATTTAATCTTGTCTTATCGGTCTGGTCAGGGGGGGTCATACGTTTATAGTGTATATTAACTACTACTACCCTGTCATGGACAGATGCTAGCAGTGAGATCAGGTTACATATAAGAAGTTAGTCAGAAGTGCTAAAAGGTACTAAGAAATAAATAAAAATTCTATATATAGTGGCCGGGTGTACAGTAGGTTTTTTAATGTAGAGTTAGAAATTACGATTAAATATTAGAAATGTAAAATTTGTTTAGAATTAAAATATATAATTTAAGATAAGATTAAAAGTTAGAAAAGTAAGATTTAGGTTTAAAATTGGGAAATTTAGTTAAATGCTTTCTTCTGCAAATTCTTTATGAAAAGGTTAAATGTATTATTGATAGTCATATTAAAGTTTCAGGGTAGAATATAAAGTTAATATTAAAAAAGTAAGATTAAGCCCAAATTTAAGAGTACCGTTTGGCTGTCAATAACTGGTGACGCGATGGATTCCCAGCCCACCCAGGGCCCAATGGCATGTCAACCGTTCCGAGTATTTTCGTCTACCGAAAGAAAGGGAAATTTATTTTTCCAATCACTCCAGGAAGGTTAACCAACTCAATCGCCGGGGGCGCTAGCGGGAAGGTTGTCACCGTCAGCTGTTCATTGTGTGTACCAAACAATTATTAGTTATCACTCTAGGGGGCGGATTTTATTTAAAGAACTAGTAGAAGGAGGAGGCATTTATGTAAAAGTTAAATATACTTTTGATATTCATGATAAATTTTTAGAGTAGAATTTAAAGTTAGGATTAAAGATTAAGCTTAAAATTTAAGAGTACTGTTTGACAGTCAATAACCGGTGACACAACGGATTCCCAGCCCATCCAGGGCCGAAGGGTGTAACAACTGTTCCGAGTATTTTCGTTTACCGAAAGAAAGGGAAATTTATTTTTCCAGGCACTCTAGGAAGGTTGACCGACTCAAGCGCTGGGCGTGCAAGCGGGAAGGCCGTCATAGCCATCAGATCATTGCATGTACTAAACGATTATTAGTTATTTACATCCGTGGTGTGAAGTTTAAAAGTGGCAAAATCTGATGAAATAGGTAAAGAGACTATATTCAATCCCAAGTTAGCCCAGGTTATTTGATGATGTCACCGGATTCATACTGAACCCGGTCATTGAAATGTTCATAGTATAATAAATCTTTAAGGAATTACACCAATGCAGCCTCCTGTTATTTTATAATATATATATATATATATATATATATATATATATATATATTCAGTATACAAGGAGGTAATTCACTTCTAGCAACATCATATTACTTCCTTATATATATATATATATATATATATGTATATATATATATATATATGTATATATATATATATATATATATGTATATATATGTATATATATGTATATATATATATGTATATATATATATGTATATATATATATGTATATATATATATGTATATATATGTATATATATGTATATATATATATATATATATATATATATATATATTCCACAGAGAAACACAGTCACCATTATATATACTAGCAGAAAAACCACCCCTCGGGTGGTTTTCTGCTAGCATGTGTAGTGTGTATATTGATATTATACGCAGGTATATATACATGTAGATATGATACATCAAATAAAATCGTAATTGACAATATATAATACATAGAAATTGAACGAAGACTGTGTTACACCGTCTTATGTAATTAGTAACGTAATCCATGATACATTAAAAAAAGATGATATAAACTGCATTAGGAGAAAATTAGTGACAGAAAATTAGTATGTTTATTTAAGCGATGGCCAACCGGAAGTGTTGACATTTCAGAAATTTTAAAGAAGTGAATCTTTAAATAAACAAAATATATTTAATCAACAGCCACGAAATTTAGTAGATAAATTATGTAATATTCATTCATTATTTATTCAAAGTGGATTGGCAGTATTGGTAGAGGGTCGGACGCAATGCTTTCCAGCATAGTTACGTCCCTTTACGATCTGAGTTCAAATCCCGCCGAGGTTGACTTTGCCTTTCATCCACGGGGTCGATAAAATGAAGTACCAGTAATGCACTGGGTATTTGCTGGCCTTGTGCCTAAATTAGAAACAATTATTTATTCAAAGTAATCCAACTTATTTTACTAATGGGATAAAAAATTATAAACCATATGCAGTCCTGCGCTCCTTACTTTATTATAGTTTAGATATATAGTATAGGTGATTCTCAGTGTGTGTAAATATATATATATATAAAATCATCACCATCGTTTGTCTATCTTCCATGCTAGCCTGGGTTAGATGGGTTTGTCCCACTTGAGGCAAGATTGGTCAGCTGACTGTGTCTCGCTCGCATAGAACCGTTTCTAGCTGGTTTTCTAGGGCTGGATTCCCTTCTTTACGCCAACCACATAGTGTGGACTGGGAGCTTTTTTACCGTGTCTCCTGCATGACCACTTTACAATGTGGACTGGGTGCTTTATATATATATGTATATATCATCATCATCATCAGGTTTAGCGTCCGTGTTCCACGCTTGCATGGGTTTGGACGGGGGTTTTCCCACTTGAGGCAAGAGTGGTTGTCTTGCTTGCATAGGACTGTCTGGCAGGTTTTCTACAGCTGGATGCCCTTCCTAACACCAACCACATTTACAGTGTGGGGCTGGGAGGTTTTTACCGTGTTGCCTACACGGCCACATTTACAGCGTGGACTGTGTTTTTTTTTGTCGTGACACCTACACGATCTCATTTGTTTCGGCCTGGATGTTGTGGGACCAACATAACTTTACATTGAAAGGGGCGGTGTGGATGGGGTGGAGGTGGTGGGACGGGGGTGTGTTTTGATAGAGATGCCTACTGACTGTAGTAGGTTTTTACTTTGTATATATATATATATATATATATATATATATATATATATATAATATAAAACGAAAAATCAGTGATGCATCTGGACTCAGTTTATTGTGTGTTACAATTGTTTCGCCGGCAGATAGCTTGAGACACGATCACTGTATGGATCTGTCTGATTCTAGATCTGCAGGTTCTTCGGACACAGGCAATACTTTCGGAACAAATTTTCTCACTGGGGTGTTATCTTAAAAAAAACATCTTCCTCTCTTGTCTTGCTATTGGCTGTTGTTTTTCTATGTCATCATAAATTCTGGTCAATATTTGCTGCCATACTTGCCATATATATATATATATATATATAGTGTAGATGATTCAGTGTGAATGTATATGTGTGTATATATATATATATATAATATAGGAACGAGTAGGACCCCGACGGCTGAGCTCAAGCCGTTTCGACGGCTAATTCTGTACAGAATTAGCCGTCGAAATGGCTTGAGCTCAGCCGTCGGGGTCTTACTTGTTCCTATTACCCACTCTACTACCCTAAGTATTGAGTACTTTGGTGCGTTATGGTCCACCTGGTTCCTTACCACATTTCCTTCGTTATATATAATATATATAGATAGATAGATGTGATCATCACTGTTTAACATCCATTTTTCCACACTAGCATGTGTTACACATTGTTACACATATAACTTTTCCTTCCCTGAAATTGCTGTCCTTGTACCTAAATTAGAAACCATTATTTTTTTATATGTTTCTGTTTGTCTAATGGCAGTATTTTTTCATTGATAGGCTTCTAGTAGTATTATCATCATCATCATCATCATATGTCTATGTTTCATGCTGGAATGGGTTGGCTGGGTTGTTACAGTTTGAGCCCATCAAAGGTTGACTTAGGTCTAAACCATAACACCATCATGAAGACCACAGCATCAATATTATTACCACCACCACCACCACCACCACCACCAATAAGCCACACCACCATAACAAAGACTACAGCATCAGTAGTTTTACCACCAACAAAAACAGCAAGCTAAACAAATATATGACATGACCTGACCTAATTTCTGTTAGTCTTTATGAAAAGATTTTTGCTGTCAATAGAGTCAATGTACATCCTTCACACACCTGTAATTATGTAAAACAGGTAGTCTAGTCTACATTCCACTCTCTTCTCTACTCACCTAACTTATGTATCTCTATGAATGTAAGGTAAGAAATCTGTTAGTTTGTCAGTATCTGTTATTTTCATTACTTTAGTCAGATGAGATTATTCATACAATTAGTTCATAAAATATATATATATATATATCATCATCATCATCATCTTCGTTTAACGTCCCATCTTCCACATTAGTATGGGTTAGACGGGAGTTGTCCCACTTGAGGCAAGGTTGGTCGGGTGACCGTGTCTCGCTCATATAGGACTATCTGGCAGGTTTTCTACGGCTGGATGCGATTCCTAACACCAACCACATTTACAGTGTGGAACTGGGAACTTTTTACCGTGTTCCCTACATGGCCACATTACAGCGTGGACTGTTTTTTTTTTGTCGTGACATCTACAAGATCTTGATCTCATTTATTTGGACTGGATGTTGTGGTAATATATATAGGTTACAGTATCGTAAAAGAGGATAGAAAGAAGACATATAGAGAGGTGCGATACAGAATATTACATGCCAAAGGCGGGTGCGTAAGTGCTCAATGCTTGCGTTAACAGGGTTAAATATTAGAGAAAGTTAATATTTAGTGTAAAGGTTAAGCAGAGCTGTAATAAGTAAAAGGATGAGTGAATGAAAGGGTTACAAGCCGTTAAAACATATCTTTATATAACTGTTAGATGTGTTTCACCCAGGGGGACTCATCGGAGGCAGATATTCTTTTGCTTATATATATATATATATATATATGGCTTAGTGGTTAGAGCATTGGCCTTGCAAACGAAAGGTTGTGAGTTCAATTCTCAGACTGGGTGATGTGTTGTTTCCTTGAGCAAGACACTTTATTTCACATTGCTCCAGTTTACTCAGCTGTAGAAATGAGATGATAGGGACTGGGGTTCCTACCATTCCACTGCAAAGTGGTTGTGGAGGTGCCATGGCAAAAAAGTACCCAGCCGACACTGTAAAGGGGACGTGTAAGCGTGACGGAAAAAAAGCACCCAGCACTCACTGTAAATGAGGTTGGTGTTAGGAAGGGCATCCAGCTGTAGAAATCAAGCCAGAATCAGTTCCCGTCCCACTCTTGCAAGCAGGGAAAAGCGGACGTAAAATGATGATGATGATGATGATGATGATGATACATATATATATATCAGGTCGCTCTTCAGCGCTACTGGTAACATGTAACCCAGCATAACCTGTGAATAGTTGGGTTATCGGAACCCAGCGGGATGAAAAACAAAACCCGTCAAAGAGTGGAGGAACTCAGGAGATTCAATGGCCATCCAATAAAGATTTTTTTTTTGTGGAGTGAAACATAATGTAGGAGAGGCAGCCGGTATCATAGGAGAGAGGATTGATGAACACTGGAGTGAACTACAAAGGACAAAAAGACAATTCAGTACTATATGAACACACCAGACTAGAGACATGATGGTAAAATAGACAACATAGAAATTAAAATAATATCTAAACATAGGAATGACTCGACAATTTTTCAAATTAGGGAAGCTACAGAAATAGAATTAAGAAAACCTAGGCTGAACAGAAAACATGATTGGAATAACAAACAACAACCATACACTAACACACTATATTTATATTTATATTTTTAACTATTGGTCAATCAAACATTGATTGCCAGATAAATTATTTATAGAAATATAAAAATATACTGAAGCAAAAACCAAACCAAATAGTGAGTGTGTTTTACTATTTTTTCTGGCAATATTAGGACAAGATGAGTCTCCCCAAATATAATGTATAAACAACATTATCATCATCATTTAACGATTATTTTTTTTTTACACTTGGATGATATACATATATTATGAAAAATAAAAAAAATAAAACAGCCATTAGGCAAGACATTTCATTAATTTTTTGATTCATCAAGTGTAAAACAAACTAAATTTATCTTCCTTTGTCTGCTATGAAGAGACATTATCATTTATCTGGCTTTTAATAACTGTACATTATATATTTATGTCCTTCCATAGAAAATATTGTTTTTTTGCTTTTGTGAGCTTCCATAAAATACAACCTGTTTGAATTGTTAGGAATGTGATTCTATTTGCTGTTTGTTTATTCTAATACTTTTTATTTTTTTATTTTTAGTCACAAGAGGAAACCTAGAATAGGATAGTATGTGGTGTGTATGTGTGTTTGTGTAGCAGACTATCAGTTCATGGAGAAACAGCATAGATATAGAACAAAAACGTTTATATATATATATATATACACACGCACACATATATGTATATTAGTGAAAGTAGAGGATCTACTGTGAGTTTGGCAGTTTTCGCTGCATCTTACCATATATTGAGTACTTATTTGATTTGTGGTCTTCCTGGTTCAAGTACTGCACACTATCAATATAGATATATATATATATATATATATATATATATATATATATATATGATGGCTGCCCCCTCGTTATCGAGTATGGCCATTGCACGATATACCATTATTAATTAATTCTATCGTGCAATGCCTCTGCGTGAAGATATTTTTTAAAGTGAGGAAAGACTGTGCACTGAGCCAATCCCACTTTCTGAGAGACAGTAGCTATAACCCGAAAAGAAAAAAATGATCAACATCATCGGTAACTACTGAGCCGCAGGTTTTATATCGGAGTTATCCCAGTTTCCTGAGTTGCTTTCTCTTAGAAGAATGCCCTGACAAAGGCTAGGAGTCATTCACTCCCAAGGTTTAATTGCACAGTCGGGTGTCCAGCCCGACTATTTCTATGTCCCCTCACATATACACACATATGTACATGTGTATATACATATTTTCACACTTTTGGATGGCCGTTGACCCTTATGAGTTCTTCCGCCCTTTGTCAGGTTTTGTTTTTTGTCCTACAGGGTGTCCAAAATCACCCTCCTCACCGAGTAAACTTGGTGGGGTTGCTGGTTTAGTCGCCGACAACCCGACAGGTTGTACTGGGTTACATGTTACCAGTAGCACTCAAGAGTGACTCGACATATATATATATATATATATATATATATATATATAGTTAAAAGAATAGAGGTGTAACACACAAGTTATTATATATTGGTAAACGGAATAGAAAATGCTGACAAATTGTTCACAGTTGAAAAATGGTTTAATTAGGAATAAAAGAGTGATTGTATGGGTTAGTATTCAGTTGTGGTTTAAGTTTTTACCGGTTGCGCATTTCTAAATGCTTTTCAAAAATAATTTTGAGATAGAGTGTCCGTGTTGTTTGCTCTGATCTGATTAGTTTTGGGAACTCTACCTGTTTTTATGTTAAAAAAGTGGCTCCAGCGCTACTTTGGTGTTGCAAAAATTCTTGTGGTCAAAACAATTTTGATTGGTCGGTAGAGGTCATGTAAATGTAAAAAATTGATTTTGCGCCAAGACTGTTTTTATGTTAAAAAAGTGGCTCCAGCGCTACTTGGTGTTTGCAAAAATTCTTGTGGTCAAAACAATTTTGATTGGTCGGTAGAGGTCATGTGAATAAAAAATTGGTTTTGCGCCAAGATTGAGAAATGACTCTTTCACAACAAATATGTGTGTGTGTGTGTAGTAGTAGTAGTAAGGTGTTTGATGTTGTGATAATGGTTAGCAGAGATGTGTGTCAAATGGCTATTAAGATAAGTGTGTGTGTGTGTGTGTGTGTGTATATAGCAGAGTAATTGGTGGTAGCAGGGATGGTCAGTAAGAATGTGTCTGTAAGCAATGGGGGGTATTTTAGCATGTCAAAAGATATTTTTCAGCTTTTGTCTTATACGGAGAAGTGTATGTGTGTGTGTATAAGTCTCTTTGTATGTTAATGTATGTGTGTGTGTATATATGTGTGTGTGTGTGTGTGTGTGAGAGAATGTGTATGTGTGTGGGTGGACCAGTATTTTTTTCCCCCTGGTAAAATGGTGTACATTATTCGATTTTTTTTTTTCAGTAAAATCGGTTCTCTTAATAGAACATCAAAAATCTTAACAATAAAAGGTGTGAAATGATATTCACTATATATATATACACATACATATATTCACTATATATATATATATATATATATATACATATATACACATATATTTTTTTGTGTTGCACCATAGAGCATGTGTGTTTACGTATGTCATTGTGTTTATATGTGGGTAGAGATGTGTGCTGATGTAGGTATGTATGTTGACGTGTGTATACATATATATATATATACATACATACATACATATATGTGTTTGTGCATAGAATAATAAAAAAAAACAGAAGTCAGGTGTAGGTAGAGAGTTAGTTCATCATTTTACGATCGTTTCAGAGGGTTGATTGATCACTGGAGATCAATATATCAACCAGCATGGTAATGGTTAAGTTACTACCTATTTCTAGTCTCAAAACCCTGTTCAATCTGCCATCCTCAAGGGCATATTGAGTTCTAACAAAGTTATCAGCCCCACCACAACCAGGTGGATTACAATATATATATATCATTTAATGTCCATCTTCCACGCTAGACGGGATTGTCCCACTTGAGGTAAGATTGATCAGGTGACCGTGTCTCGCTCGTATAGGACTGCATCTGACAGGTTTTTTACGGCTGGATGCCCTTCCTAACACCAACCACATTTACAGTGTGGACTGGGAGCCTTTTCACTGTGACTCCTACACGACTACTTTTCAGCGTGGACTGGGTGCTTTTTGTTGTGTCGCCTACACGACCACTTTACAGTGTGGACTGGATGTTCTGTGGTACCAACATAACTTTACAGAGTGAGGGTGGTGTGGGTGGAAGTGGGAGGATGGAGTAGGGGTAGTAGGGTGGGGTGTATATTTGGTTAAGAGGGGCCTACTGACTGTAGGTTTAACTTTTTACGTAAGGGAAGTTGGGGTCTTCTGTATTACTGCGTAGCGCCAAAAGTCTCAATCCAGTGACATTGTCTTATATATTTCATTTCATTTTACGTCCGCTTTTTCCCTGCTTGCAAGGGTGGGACGGGGACTGATTCTGGCTTGATTTCTACAGCTGGATGCCCTTCCTAACACCAACCTCATTTACAGTGAGTGCTGGGTGCTTTTTTGCCGTGGCGCCTACACGACCACTTTACAGTGGAATGATAGGGACCTCAGTCCCTATCATCTCATTTCTACAGCTGAGTATACTGGAGCAATGTGAAATAAAGTGTCTTGCTCAAGGAAACAACACATCGCCCGGTCTGAGAATTGAACTCACAACCTTTTGATTGCAAGGCCAATTCTCTAACCACTAAGCCATGTGCCTCCATATATGTATATATATATATCATCATCTTTTTATGGCCCTTTTTCTGTACTGGCATGGGTTGGATGGAATGGTTTGAGGCATTAGGAAAGGTATGTAGTTATAGAAACCATGCTGAAACTGAAACAAGAGTAAGGCAAGGTTCTCCAGCCCAGCCAACCCATGCCAGTATATAATAGGTATAAATGATGATGATGATGATATGTATCACCATCATCATCATGGCATGTGTTAGATGAGATGGTTTGGGTTTTTCTCTGAAAGTTTATTTTTCCATTTCTTCCTCATCTCTCCTTTCTTATCTTTCTATTTCTTCTTTTATTTCTCCCTTCTATCTTCTGATGAAGGACTAGTGTCCGAAACGTTAAGACTCTTTTCATAATTTATCAAACATTAACCTATATATATCTTCCTTGTACTGCATTGTTTGCTTTGTTGCTTTTTACATATATATATATACACCGACCTTATAAAAGCCGACCTTACCCAATTACACCTCTCAAAGGCGATGACACACGACCGTGACCTCTGGCGTCACGCAGTAATACAGAGTACCCGACCTCCCATGGGTACAAGCTGAAGCATATAGACAATATGCCCCCACACCCTCCCACTGCAAGGTGGTCGGGGAGGTGCCACGGCAAAAAAGCACCCAGCCCACACTGTAAAGTGGACGTGTAGGCGCCACGAAAAAGCACCCAGCACTCACTGTAAATGAGGTTGGTGTTAGGAAGGGCATCCAGCTGTAGAAATCAAGCCAGAATCAGTTCCTGTATGAGCAAGGCATGGTCAGCAAACTAGACACTGCCCACAACAGGACAACCCGTCTAACCCATGTTAGCGTGGAAGAACGGACGTAAAACGGTGATGATGATACACATATATATACACATATATATATATATATATATATATATATACACACACACACACACATACATATACACACATACACATATATATATACACATACATACACACACACACACATACTCACACAGATATATAGGGTGTCCCAAAAATGTATACACATTTTGATTAGAAAGCTGTTGAAGTGTGAATACATTTTTTGGGGGACACCCAGTATATATATGAATACAGTGAGGGAGGAAATGAGAGGTGAGAGAGATAGAAATAAAGAGAGAGAGAGAGAGGAAGTTATTAATGTTTATTCTGAAATCCCCCCCCCCTCCCACCCCCCTGTATATAAAACTACAAACTTGAAATAAAATAAAACAAAAGAAAGAAAGCAAGAGTAATTGTAAAGAGTCTCTTTTGGTAAGGTTTGTGTTTTGTAATGATGTAAATGTTGTTAAAACTTGTTTTATATCTGTGTCACTGGTGGTGGCGGTGGTGGTAGTTGTGATGGGGGGGGGGGGGGGTAGTTGTGATGGTGATGGTGGTGGTGGTGGGGGGATTGTGGTGGTGGTGGTGGTGGTAGTTGTGATGGTGGATGTGGTGGTGGTGGTGGTGTGTGTGTGGGGGGGATGAGGTGGTGGTGGTGGGGGTGGTGGTTGTGGTGGTTATGGTGGTGGTGGTGGCGGTGGGGATTGTGGTGGTGGTAGTGGATGTGGTGGTGGTGGTGGTGGTGGTTGTTGTGACTGTTGTGATGGTAGTTGTGGTAGTGGTGGTGATGACTAGTGGTGGTAGTTGGGGTGGTTGTGGTGCCGGCAGTTGGAGTGGTGGTGGTGGTGGTGGTGATGGTGTCTATGGTGGGGGGGGTCTTGACAGCTCTTCTGATGGATGTGGTCTTTTATGGTGGTGTGCATATGGTGATTCTTCTGCTGGTGAAAGTTATTGCTGTTGTTTAGCCCAAGGTCAGCTCTTATTGAGTAGATGTGTGATCACATGATCACAGGCCTTCCGGAAGTGACCATTCTGTCTTATGTGCAGGAAATCCAGGGTTATATTATTCAACGTTCTTTTCTAAGATGGTGGGTGGGATTTGAGGAAGACTTGGTTGCTATTTCTAGCAGCTCAAGATTGTGATGGATGGTTTGAAACGGCTTATTGCCAGCTTAACCTTGATCATGTTGACTTATAATCAAAAACATTCCAACCATGACCATCCCACTCTTTTTAGACGTATGCCTTGGCCTACAATTATCAAATGTATTCTTTCCTTAAGATTGTATGGTGTGTTTTCAGGGAGATTTGGCTGCTATTTCTTGCAAGTTGAGTGACCATGTAATCTTCACCTCTTCACACATACATATTCTTTGTTGGAGAATTACATACATATAGAAGTCTACATACACACACATAGTCACACACACACTCACTCAGTCTCATACTCACACACACACTCTCACACACTCTCACAAACACTATCTCACACACACACACACTCCATCTCTCATACTCACACACACACACTCCATCTCTCATACTCACACACACACACTCCATCTCTCATACTCACACACACACACTCCATCTCTCATACTCACACACACTCCATCTCACACACACACACACACTCCATCTCACACACACTCCATCTCACACACACACACACTCCATCTCTCATACTCACACACGCACACTCTCTCACACTCACAGTCTCTCACATTCACACAGTCACTCACGCACATTCAGTTTCACACATACTCATGCCTACACGGTCTTTCACATGCACTCATTCTCATGCACACACACACACATACCATATCTCACACAGTCCCTCTCTCACGCACACACAGACACACACAGTCACACACACACACACATTCTATATAAACATATGTAATACACATAAATAACCCTGAGGAAATACACAGCTGGATTTAAAGTGCAGCGTTACCAGATGTTCCAGTGTGGAACTGTGTCAGATTTCAGTAAAATCTTGACACTAGCCATGGTTACAGGCGTGGCTGAGTGGTTAAAAAGTTCATTTCAAAGCCGTACATGTCTTCTGATGCGAAGCCAATAAGGTTCGAAAATTGATTAAGAATATTTACAGGGAAATAAATTTTACATGTCTACATGTACACATACTCAATATGTAAATTTAATATATATATTTACAGTCTTGGCTACCTTTGTACTGTATATATATATACATATATATATATATACACATTTACAGTCTTGGTTGCCTTTGTACTGTATATATATATATATATAAACGGAAAAAATGAAACAAAATTTCATTTCCCACTCTTAGTACGGCTGTTACTTAAATATAAGTATGTACACATAGATATATGTATACAGACGTACAGTTGTATGTGTATATATATATACATGCACACATATATATATGTACGTATGGATTCACCGAACATTTATTATAATGCTCGGTGTGTTTGTAAACAAATATATACATATACATTTACACTTGGTTACCTTCGTACTGTATCTATATATATATATATGGTTAGAGCATTGGGCTTGCAATCGAAAGGTTGTGAGTTCAATTCTCAGACCGGGTGATGATGTTTCCTTGAGCAAGACACTTTATTTCACATTGCTCCAGTTTACTTAGCTGTAAAAATGAGATGATAGGACTGGAGTCCCTATCATTCCACTGCAAAGTGGTTGTGGAGGTGCCACAGAAAAAAAAGCACCCAGCCCACACTGTAAATGAGGTTGGTGTTAGGAAGGGCATCCAGCTGTAGAAATCAAGCCAGAATCAGTTCCCGTATGAGCAACACAAGATCAGCCAACAGGACACTGCCCACAACAGGACAACCCGTCTAACCCATGCTAGCGTGGAAGAAGGGACGTAAACGACGATGATGTTGATATATATATATATCATCATCATCATCATCATATGTCCGCTTTTCCCTGCTTGCAAGGGTGGGACGGGAACTGATTTTGGCTTGATTTCTACAGCTGGATGCCCTTCCTAACATCAACCTCATTTACAGTGAGTGCTGGGTGCTTTTTTGCCGTGGCACCTCCACGACCACTTTACAGTGGAATGATAGGGACTGGGGTCCCTATCATCTCATTTCTACAGCTGAGTAAACTGGAGCAATGTGAAATAAAGTGTCTTGCTCAAGGAAACAACACATCACCTGGTCTGAGAATTGAACTCACAACCTTTTGATTGCAAGGCCAATGCTCTAACCACTAAGCCATGTGCCTCCATATATATATATATTGTCAGCTTGATTTATATATATATATATTGTCAGCTTGATTTCATGTGTCTTTAACATAGACTTGGATTTACCAGAAACCATGTGAGTGAAATTTGGCACATGGAATCTGTATGGAAACCCAACTCAGACACATGTAAATGTACATACACACATATATCTATATGTATACATGAATGTTAAATAATGATGATGATGATAATGATGATGATGATAACCTTGGGTTGACCAAAACCATGTGAAAGAAATTTGGCACATGGAATCTGTGTGGAATTCCAGTATATACACACACATCTCTCTCTCTATCTTACTTACACACACTTTCTCTCATCATCATCATCATCATCATCATATGTCCATTGTTCCACACTTGCATGGGCTGGATAGCTCCTTCTCAGTACAGCATCTCTCCATTTGTCATGTTCCTGTGTCATCTCCTCTCTGAGCTTCAGTGATCTGAGACCAGCTCTCATCACTTCCATCTAGGTTTTCTTTGGTCTTCCTCTACTGCAGCTTCCTTCCACTGGGATTACTTGGCACTTCTTCACTCAACAAGCACGTGCGCGCACACACACACACACTCCGGGTAGTTTTTCGTCAGTGTGTGTGTGTTACTGAAGGTGCGAGGTTTTGTGGTAAGAGTGTTGGGCTTACGATCATAATGTGATGGGTTTGATTATTGGACTGGGTTGTGTGTTGTGTTCTTGAGCAAAACACTTCATTTCATGTTCCTCCAGTATACTCAGCTAAAACTGGCTACCAACAGTAGGTGGAGCTTTAACTCTGCAATGGACTGGCATCCTGTCCGGGGAGAGTATTGTACTCTGTCGCTTAACGCTATGGAAACCAGAATAAGCACTGGCCTGATGAGCCCCCGGGCTTGATACAGACTTGAGACTGTTAATGGTCAAGTGGTAACACTATAAACCTGTCCACTCCATGTAAGATTGTATGATTTGGTGTGTTTAGAAATACTGAGATTTTCATATAGCTTTCTATATTTGGCCTAGGTAGTTAGGGTGTTAGACTCAATCATAAAGCCATGGGGTCAATCTCTGGACAAGGAGGTATGTTGTGTTCTTGAGCTCAAATACTTTGTTTCCCATTTCACCTTCTGCTAGGAGTTCTGGTCAATGTTTCCTTGATCACATCTCACCTTTCCTTTCCTCTTCCTCCTTCTTCTTCTCCTTCTTCTTCTTCTTTTTCTTCTTTTTCTTCTTCTTTTTCTTCTTCTTTTTCTTCTTTTTCTTTTTCTTTTTCTTTTTCTTCTTTTTCTTCTTTTTCTTCTTTTTCTTCTTTTTCTTCTTCTTTTTCTTCTTTTTCTTCTTTTTCTTTTTCTTCTTCTTCTTCTTCTCCTCCTCCCCTCTCCTCCTCTACAACACATGACAACACATGTCATGCTGACATGTGTTGGACAGGACTGTTTGAAGCAATATATTCCTGGCAGTAACTCTTCTAGTTACTTTTCTCCAATACACAGAGATGCAGTGAACCTATTCTAAACCGGATACAGGCGTTTATTCAGATTTCTGATATTTCTTTTCTGTTCTTCCTTGTCTTCCAAGATGTGAAGTTGTATCGGAAAGTATCTTATGATTAAAGAGGAAACAGTGTGGGAGTGGGAGGAAATAACAGACATGTCTAACATTTTAAGAAATATTTTGTGGCGTTGGAGGAATTTCCACAGTGGATTAATTACAATCACCTGTTTCCTATCTAAGAAATGAATATATTTTGTGGGGGTTTATGGAGTTGTAATTTAACCCTTTAGCATTTAAACCGGCCAAATCCGGCCAGAATTCTCTCACCTCTTTTTCTTCAAACCGGCTGCAACCGGCTGCTCATACTGATGTTAAGGTATTGTTCTCAAAATAAATGACATCAAAATCTCGTAGATTCGATATTATGTGAGATAATTGAGATAAAGCCTTTACCGTGAGAATATAATAGTAAATATAGAGTAATGTAAATGGTAAAGGGTTGCCTGGTACTCCGCCGGTTACGACGATGATTGTTCCAGTTGATACAATCAACAGAACAACCTGCTCGTAAAATGAACGGGCAAGTGCCTGAGCATTCCACAAACACATGTATCATTAACATAGTTCTCAGGGAGATTCAGCATGACACATAATGTGACAAGGCTGGCTCTTTGAGTTAGAGTTACAACTCAGTTTTACCAGCTGAGTGGACTGGAACAATGTGAAATAAAGTGTCTTGCTCAAGGACACAATGGGCCATATTTGCCTTTCATTGACAGTCAGGTCTGACTTGGTGTGAAATAACATATATTTAGAGCAACCTGTGTACACATATCCTCATTATAAATATTATACATACTCCTATTATACATATGCTCATACATAAAAGCATATACATACAAAAGTATAAATACATCCTCATCATACATACATGCATATTATATACACAAACATTATACATACAAATATATATATATATATATATATATATACACACATTATACATACACCCATATTATACATACAAACCTATATAGAAACATATAATACATACAAACATATATATATATAGAAGCATGTTATACATACAAACATTATACATCATCATTTCGCATCTGTTGTTCCATGCTTGCATATACAAACATATTATACACACACCTATATTATATATATACACTCATAGATCCAAACATGTGAAACATTCATTTATATATATACACACCCATATTATAGATATAACTCTGAAGAATTCTCCAGTGTTGTTATTCAGGAGATCTACACTGTTTGAGTTGTCATATAGTACTTTACTTGAACGAAGTTGACGTCCAAATTGTGATCCTTCATCGTGCCTT
Source organism: Eledone cirrhosa (assembly GCA_964016885.1). NCBI lineage: Eukaryota > Metazoa > Mollusca > Cephalopoda > Octopoda > Eledonidae > Eledone > Eledone cirrhosa. Next base: position 13,873,434 of record OZ024754.1, on the reverse strand, counting down.
CCACAAACCCACATACCAAACAGTCAAATGGCTTTTTTACATGCAAATATATCGTGCATACACTTATAAAGTGAAATTCCATTATAATGAAATTCCCAGGGTATAAAAAAAAAATTTGTTGTAACAAAAAAAATTCTTTATAATGAGATCGAGATCAACTGAAACACATCAGCGTGTGGCCGGGGAATGGAAAAAAAAGTTTGTTATACTGAAAAATTTGTTATAATCATCATCATCATCATCAACCTTTAATGTCCGTGTTCCACGCTTGCATGGGTTTGGACGGGGGTTTTCCCACTTGAGGCAAGAGTGATTGTCTTGCTCGCATAGGACTGTCTGGCGGGTTTTCTACAGCTGGATGCCCTTCCTAACACCAACCACATTTACAGTGTGGGGCTGGGAGGTTTTTACCGTGTTGCCTACACGGCCACATTACAGCGTGGACTGTCTGGCGGGTTTTCTACAGCTGGATGCCCTTCCTAACACCAACCACATTTACAGTGTGGGGCTGGGAGGTTTTTACCGTGTTACCTACACGGCCACATTACAACGTGGACTGTGTGTTTTTTGTCGTGACACCTACACGATCTCATTTGTTTCGGCCTGGATGCTGTGGCACTAACATAACTTTACATTGAAAGGGGCGGTGTGGATGGGGTGGCGGTGGTGGGACGAGGGTGTATTTTGTTTGAGATGCCTACTGACTGTAGTAGGTTTTACTTTGTATTTAGGTAAGGCGGGTCTTCTCTATTACTGAGTACCGCCAAAGGTCTCTGTCCAGTGACATTGTCTTGGAGAGGGGTAAGTGTGCGAGGTCGGAATTTATCAGCTCGTCCCAGGTTTTTCTGGGTCTGCCTACTCCGTGGCTACCGTCTATCTTTATTGCCTTGCACTTTGTTATACAGCTGTCGTCTTTCATGCGCATCACGTGACCATACCAACGTAGCCTTCTCTCGAGTAAACAACATCTGATCCCTCTTATATACCTGTATTATACCTTATATTTGTTATAATATACCTGTATTATACATTCAAACATAATTGTTTCTACTTTTGGCACAAGGCCACTAATTACCCCAGTGCATTACTGGTACTTTATTTTATTGACCCTGTAAGGATGAAAGGCAAAGTTAACCTCGGTGGGATTTGAACTCAAACCGTAAAGGGGATACAAACATAATTGTTTCTACGTTAGGCACAAGGCCAGCAATTACCCAATGTATTACTGGTACTTTATTTTATCGACCCCGTAAGGATGAAAGGCAAAGTCAACCTCGGCGGGATTTGAACTCAGATCGTAAAGGGACGTAACTATGCTGGAAAGCATGGCGTCCGACCCTCTACCGATACTGCCAATCCACTTCTCAGTCAGTTTTGATAGTGGCCACTCTGTTGTTGTATCAACAGAACTACACACTTGGGGTATTAGTGGCTGAGTATTCCATAAATACATATAGCCTGACTGTAATTCTCAGGGAGATTCAGCAGGACACTGAAGTAAAGGTAGTCAATGCAGTAGAATTCCTCACAGTTCCCATAGACTCAAATTTCACTGACAAGGCTTTGATGAAGCCGAGTTTCTAGTAAACAACATTTTCCCAGGGTGTCATCTAGTGAGATTGAACCTGGGACAGTGTGATTGCAAAAGAAACCTCTTAACCACACAGCCATGATGTAAATGTAAATGATGATATAATTAGGGTGTAGAGAGTGAGAATGATGTCATGCCACCAATACATCTACTTGTATCAACCCACATGGAAAGAATGTCTGTGATTGTACACATTCACACATTCTTTCTTACACACACATACACATACACACACACACACTGCTACCTACCTAACTCCACAGACTCACTCTGGAATCACGCACACACACACACACAGACAGACAGACAGAGAGATATCATACATATATATGTCTGTATATCATACACACATATATATATGTGTGTATGTATATATAGATAGATATACACACATATATATGTGTATGTATATATATAGATAGATATACACATATATGTGTGTATGTATATATATATACATATATATATACACACATATATACCCCCATTCATATACTTATGAGCATGTACACAATCACTCATATATAGCAACCACCCACACACTAAATAAACACAGTAGGTTTATTGTCAAATTTTTCTTTTTTTTTTTTCAATCCACCATATTCCTTATTATCACATTTATTACAACTCTATTATCAGAAATCTCCTCCCCCTCCTCCTCCTCCCCTTCCTACCCCCCTACTCCTTCCTCCATCTCCTTTATATCCTCCACCACATATCCCTCAGCTATCCACCCACCCATCTATCTACCCACTAACAGCAGTCTGTGATTAAGAAGTTAATTTCACCAAGAAAATTCTACTGAACTGAAAGCACAGATGGAATCTTTCTATTTAGATAGCATCTATATTGGTCACAGAGTTCCAGAAATTCTCATATAAACATTATATATATATATATATATATATATATATATATATATATATATATATATATATATATATATATATATAAATATAAACATATATTTAAGAGAATTTAACATTAATAACAATGTTTAACATCAACAAACAGCATTATATATATATATATTCCAATATATATATATTATATATATTGGAAAATGTGTGAAATCCTTGGTACACTTAGGTATATTTGAAAAAAAGTAAAGGAATGACTTCACTTGTAGTTCTAAACAATTTGATTTAATTTTATATTATAATATTATGAGTTGGTAGATCTAGTACAAAATAGTTACTATATATAACTGTTTTCACGGTAAAAAATTTAAACTGTTATATAGTTACTATACAGAACTGTTTTTACTGTTAATAATTTAAACTGTTATATAGTTACTATATATAACTGTTTTTACTGTTAATGGTTTAAACTGTTATTTAGTTACTATACAGAACTGTTTTTACTGTTAATGGTTTAAACTGTTATTTAGTTACTATACATAACTGTTTTTACCGTTAATGGTTTAAACTGTTATATAGTTACTATACATAACTGTTTTACTGTTAATGGTTTAAACTGTTTTTACTGTTAATGGTTTAAACTGTTATTTAGTTACTATACATAACTGTTTTTACTGTTAATGGTTTAAACTGTTATTTAGTTACTATACATAACTGTTTTTACTGTTAATGGTTTACTGTTATTTAGTTACTATACATAACTGTTTTTACTGTTAATGGTTTAAACTGTTATTTAGTTACTATACATAACTGTTTTACTGTTAATGGTTTAAACTGTTTTTACTGTTAATGGTTTAAACTGTTATTTAGTTACTATACATAACTGTTTTTACTGTTAATGGTTTACTGTTATTTAGTTACTATACATAACTGTTTTTACTGTTAATGGTTTAAACTGTTATTTAGTTACTATACATAACTGTTTTTACCGTTAATGGTTTAAACTGTTATATAGTTACTATACATAACTGTTTTACTGTTAATGGTTTAAACTGTTTTTACTGTTAATGGTTTAAACTGTTATTTAGTTACTATACATAACTGTTTTTACTGTTAATGGTTTAAACTGTTATTTAGTTACTATACATAACTGTTTTTACTGTTAATGGTTTACTGTTATTTAGTTACTATACATAACTGTTTTTACTGTTAATGGTTTAAACTGTTATTTAGTTACTATACATAACTGTTTTTACTGTTAATGGTTTAAACTGTTATTTAGTTACTATACATAACTGTTTTTACTGTTAATAGTTTAAACTGTTATTTAGTTACTATACATAACTGTTTTTACTGTTAATGGTTTAAACTGTTATATAGTTAGTATACATAACTGTTTTATATGTAGGGGCTGCTTTATTTCTAAATCCATCCCTAGATGACAGGTGTCAAAACTTACCTTTGCTTAGAAAGAGTCCAAACATAAATTAAGCAAGAATAGCTTTAATGTTGTTTTATTTTATTTTATTTTATTTCTCAAAACAAAAACAAAAAAAAGGGGACGAGGGCATTATTTCATTTTAGTTTTATCAATTTCTTTCAGGGAACACACACACACTGAAAACAGAACACAAACGCAGAACAGACACACAGTACACATAACACACAATATTACACCACACACACACACACTGCAGTACCCACATTTAAAAAAAAAAAAAAATATATATATATATATATATATATATATATATATATATATAATGTTATTAATGTTATACAGTAAAGTGTCTGTGGGTGTATATATATGTGTTTCTGTGTGTGTGTATGTATGTAAATATATATATACTAGCAGCAGTACCCAGCATTGCCTGGGTAGGTAAAATAATATCTGCTTTGATGAAAAGGTGTTGATCTTAGCGACTGCGAGTTTCTTGAAAATCGGTCGTAAGGTGTAGCAAATGGCGAAATGTTGAGTGAAATCGTATGGAATATGTGGGAGGTGGAAAAAATTGTATTTTGAAGAGTTAAACGGCTGCCATGCCGTCCCTGAACAAAAATTGCAAAGTGTAAAGCTACTATAAGATGTGCAATGATAGGGTCTATCGTAGTATAAAAGTTGAACCAAATAAATTGATTTATGTGTGAGGTGGAGCTGAAGTTTCGAATTTGAACGAAATCGGTTGAAAAATGTGGGAGCTAGAGCCGAAAAGGCGGAAATTTGAGCGAAAAGGTGGTATTTTCGAATATTTAAGCGTTCCTGAACAAAATATCCAAAATGTAAAGCCACTTTAAGATGTAAAATAATCAGATCTAGCGTAGTGTAAAATTTGAACTAAGTAGGTTTAAGTAGTATTTAAGCGGCTGTCACGCCGTCCCCGAACAACAAATGCGAAATATAAAGCCATTACAGGATGTGCAATTATAAATTCTATTTTGCTTTAAAATTTGAACGAAATCAGTGGCAAAATGTGGGAGCTAGAGCCAAAAATATTATTTTTCGATACCTGAAAAAAGGTGACCCCCCCCCCCCCCCCCCAATCGATTTTTATCTACAGAATGACCCCGGAATAAAAAAAATTATACGCTGATATATAGAAAACACTCCCCGATGACTAACCTATGAGCCTGTAAATTTTCATGAAAATCGGTCGTAAGATGTAGGCCCTTATAGGTAATACACAGACACACAGACATACTTAATTTTATATATACAGATATATGTATCTGTATGTGCGGTTGTATGTGTTTCTGTGTGTGTGTGTATATACGTATGCATATTTGTATGTGTGTGTGTTTGTGAGCGGGTACATATATATATATATGTGTGTATATATATATATATATATATATATATGTGTGTGTGTATGCAGGGAGAAACCCTTCTTCGTCAGCAGAGGAAGCAGCTCCCTAAACTTCTTCCAACACGTCCTTATTCTAGATACTATGGCCTCGGAGCTGCTTCCTCTGCTGACGAAGAAGGGTTTCTCCCTGCGTGCGAAAGGCCGGTTATATGATGCCTGTGTGAGGAGCGTGATGCTGCATGGTAGTGAGACATGGGCAGCAACTGCAGAGGATATGCGACGGCTGGAGAGAAATGAGACAAGCATGCTCCATTGGATGTGCAATGTCAATGTGTGTGAACGACCCAGCATGGATGTGTTGAGAGAGAAACTGTGTCTGAGAGGGATAGAATGTAGTGTACGGGAGAGGAGACTGAGGTGGTATGGACATGTGATGCGCATGGAGGATGACCGATGGATGAAGAAGTGCCAGGAAATGTCAGTTGAAGGAAGACGTGGTAGAGGTAGACCACGAAAAACATGGGCGGAGGTGGTGAGAACAGCCCTCAGATCGCTGAAGTTCACGGTGGAGATGACGAAGGACCGTGACAAGTAGAGAGATGCTGTGCTGAATAAGACCCGTCCCAACTTGCAAGCAGGGAAAAGTGGACGTAAAATTATGATGATGTTGTGTGTTAGTGTAAAATGATGTTGATAGTGGGTGTATTACAACTGTATAGGGACATATATTTCTGAGTGCTCTTATTACTAAATCTCTACCCGTGGATGGATTTATTGTAGATATCTATAGAATACAACAATCTGATGACTGCAGTATATGTTATTCAACTCCAAATCTTCATTGAACTTTCATTTCTCACATATGTCTGGTCTCCCTATTTCTCACATCTGTCTGGTCTCCCTATTTCTCACATATGTCTGGTCTCCCTATTTCTCACATATGTCTGGTCTCCCTATTTCTCACATATGTCTGGTCTCCCTATTTCTCACATCTGTCTGGTCTCCCTATTTCTCACATCTGTCTGGTATCCCTGTTATTTACTCCAGATGTTGACATTATGACAGATCCTTAATCATAAATAACATCAACAGGAACATTTAAAATTAAATATTTATTTTGGATTAAATGCCCAAGACCTGAATATATTTATTTCTCTCTGCATTTTCCATAGTCAAATGCCTTGGAGCATTTTATTGTGGCACCAGCACTACCACTATACAGTGTGTACTGGGAGCATTTTATTGTGGCACCAGCACTACCACTATACAGTGTGTACTGGGAGCATTTTATTGTGGCACCAGCACTACCACTATACAGTGTGTACTTGGAGCATTTTATTGTGGCACCAGCACTACCACTATACAGTGTGTACTGGGAGCATTTTATTGTGGCACCAGCACTACCACTATACAGTGTGTACTTGGAGCATTTTATTGTGGCACCAGCACTACCACTATACAGTGTGTACTGGGAGCATTTTATTGTGACACCAGCACTACCACTATACAGTGTGTACTGGGAGCATTTTATTGTGACACCAGCACTACCACTATACAGTGTGTATTGGGTGCATTTTATTGTGGCACCAGCACTACCACTATACAGTGTGTACTGGGAGCATTTTATTGTGGCACCAGTACTACCACTATACAGTGTGTACTGGGAGCATTTTATTGTGACACCAGCACTACCACTATACAGTGTGTACTGGGAGCATTTTATTGTGACACCAGCACTACCACTATACAGTGTGTATTGGGAGCATTTTATTGTGGCACCAGCACTACCACTATACAGTGTGTACTGGGAGCATTTTATTGTGGCACCAGCACTACCACTATACAGTGTGTACTGGGAGCATTTTATTGTGGCACCAGCACTACCACTATACAGTGTGTACTTGGAGCATTTTATTGTGGCACCAGCACTACCACTATACAGTGTGTACTGGGAGCATTTTATTGTGGCACCAGCACTACCACTATACAGTGTGTACTTGGAGCATTTTATTGTGGCACCAGCACTACCACTATACAGTGTGTACTGGGAGCATTTTATTGTGACACCAGCACTACCACTATACAGTGTGTACTGGGAGCATTTTATTGTGACACCAGCACTACCACTATACAGTGTGTATTGGGAGCATTTTATTGTGGCACCAGCACTACCACTATACAGTGTGTACTGGGAGCATTTTATTGTGGCACCAGTACTACCACTATACAGTGTGTACTGGGAGCATTTTATTGTGACACCAGCACTACCACTATACAGTGTGTACTGGGAGCATTTTATTGTGACACCAGCACTACCACTATACAGTGTGTATTGGGAGCATTTTATTGTGGCACCAGCACTACCACTATACAGTGTGTACTGGGAGCATTTTATTGTGGCACCAGCACTACCACTATACAGTGTGTACTGGGAGCATTTTATTGTGACACCAGCACTATCACTATACAGTGTGTACTGGGAGCATTTTATTGTGGCACCAGCACTACCACTATACAGTGTGTACTGGGAGCATTTTATTGTGACACCAGCACTACCACTATACAGTGTGTACTGGGGGCATTTTATTGTGGCACCAGCACTACCACTATACAGTGTGTACTGGGAGCATTTTATTGTGACACCAGCACTACCACTATACAGTGTGTACTGGGAGCATTTTATTGTGACACCAGCACTACCACTATACAGTGTGTATTGGGAGCATTTTATTGTGGCACCAGCACTACCACTATACAGTGTGTACTGGGAGCATTTTATTGTGGCACCAGTACTACCACTATACAGTGTGTACTGGGAGCATTTTATTGTGACACCAGCACTACCACTATACAGTGTGTACTGGGAGCATTTTATTGTGACACCAGCACTACCACTATACAGTGTGTATTGGGAGCATTTTATTGTGGCACCAGCACTACCACTATACAGTGTGTACTGGGAGCATTTTATTGTGGCACCAGCACTACCACTATACAGTGTGTACTGGGAGCATTTTATTGTGACACCAGCACTATCACTATACAGTGTGTACTGGGAGCATTTTATTGTGGCACCAGCACTACCACTATACAGTGTATACTGGGAGCATTTTATTGTGACACCAACACTACCACTATACAGTGTGTACTGGGGGCATTTTATTGTGACACCAGCACTACAACTTTACAGTGTGGGATGAGTACATTTTGTCATGGCACCAGCACTACCACTTTACAGTGTGGACTGCAAGGATTTTATTGTGTCAATAGCTTCATCATCATTATTTAACATCCATTTTCCCTGCTAGCAGAAATGATATTATAATAATATAATAATTGTTTCTACTTTTGACACAAGGCCAGCAATTACCCAGTACATTACTGGTGCTTTATTTTATCGACCCCGTAAGGATGAAGGGCAAAGTTAACCTCGGCGGGATTTGAACTCAGACCGTAAAGGGATGTAACTATGCTGGAAAGCATGGTGTCCGACCCTCTACCTATACTGCCAATTCACCGCCGTAATGAAATTATTGTACAGTGCTCAGGTGCACTACAAGTCGTCAAAGGTGCATGTATAGTAAATAGAATAATGTACAAATGTCAGGAAAGTGAACAGTGTATGAGTCATGATATACATGTGTGCATGTGTATGGGGTATCAAGTGTAGTGTTGGCGAATTTCAGGAAGCATGGAGATTTTAAAGGATGCAGTGTCTCGGCAGCTAACAACTGATGCAGGTAGTTTGTTCCATGCTTCAGCAACTCTGAGTGTGAAAAATGTTTCTGAAAGTCATGATCCTAAACACCCATATTTTGATTTAAAGTTTGCGTTTATTCATTTTCATTCATTTTCATTTCATTTGATTTTACGTCCGCTTTTCCCTGCTTGCAAGGGTGGGACGGGAACTGATTTTGGCTTGATTTCTACAGCTGGATGCCCTTCCTAACACCAACCTCATTTACAGTGAGTGCTGGGTGCCTTTTTGCCATGGCACCTGCACGACCACTTTGCAGTGGAAGATAGGGACCCCAGTCCCTATCATCTCATTTCTACAGCTGAGTAAACTGGAGCAATGTGAAATAAAGTGTCTTGCTCAAGGAAACAACACATGACCCAGTCCGAGAATTGAACTCACAACCTTTCGATTGCAAGGCCAATGCTCTAACCACTAAGCCATGTGCCTCCTTATCTGTACGTTATATATTTTTAACCCCTTTGAAACAATATTTTTAATGTATTTGAATTGATTAATGATGAATTTGCAGGTATTTACTACAATTTTTAATTATTTCATTATTATGACGATATTTGTAACATAACATAAGGTTCTTATAGAAAATTATGTTGGAAGATTTTAATCTAATTAGCTTTTAAAATATATGGTTTTCATTCATAGAATCCAGGCATGTTTTGTGTAGGTTTGTAAGGTGGTTGTACTGGTGCTACGACAAATAGCACCCTGTCCACCCCATAAGGTGGTAGTGGTGGTGCCATGAAAAAAGCTTCCAGTAGATGCTCTTAGGTGGTTGGTGTTAGGAAGGGCATCCATCCGTAGAAAACCTACCCTAAAATGGATCGTATAAGTAAGATACTGTCACCTGTCTTGTTTGGCCTCATAACAGGACAACCTGTCTAACCCATGCAAGCTTGGAAAATAGATGTTAAACAGTATATCATGTTTCACTATATTACATTACCACCATGTTTTAACACCTCTCACTTTCTCTCTCTTCTACAGAATATTCCAACTTTGGTCCTTGATGAGAAATTGACATTCTAGCTGAAGCCAATTAATTTCAGCCACCATGTATCCAATGGTTACCAGTATCCTTTTGTTGTTCCTCTTTACTGGATCAACCCTTTCCGTTGACATTAATTGTGGTTCCATGATGCCAATATCTTCAGGACTTACTCCACAGAAAGGAGCATCACCATTCAAAGTCCAGGTTTCTGAAAAATTCTATAGACCAAATGCTCCATTGAAAGGTAATAAGATGAAACATTAAAAAAAATATTTTTGGTATCTATCTCTTTATATATATCTATCTGTCAATTGTGTTAGCTAGCTGTCTAGTTATTTAACTGTGTGCTTTATCTAGTGATCTAACTCTCACTATATATCTAGTTATCTAACTCTCTATCTATCTAGTGATCTAACTCTCACTATATATCTAGTTATCTAACTCTCTATATCTAGTTATCTAACTCTCTCTATATCTAGTTATCTAACTCTCTATATATCTAGTTAGCTAACTCTCTCTCTATCTAGTTATCTAACTCTCTCTATATCTAGTTATCTAACTCTCTATATATCTAGTTATCTAACTCTCTCTATATATCTAGTTATCTAACTCTCTCTCTATATCTAGTTATCTAACTCTCTCTCTATATCTAGTTATCTAACTCTCTCTCTATATCTAGTTATCTAACTCTCTCTCTCTCTATCTAGTTATCTAACTCTCTCTCTATCTAGTTATCTAACTCTCTCTCTATCTAGTTATCTAACTCTCTCTATCTAGTTATCTAACTCTCTATATATCTAGTTATCTAACTCTCTATATATCTAGTTATCTAACTCTCTCTATCTAGTTATCTAACTCTCTCTATCTAGTTATCTAACTCTCTCTCTATCTAGTTATCTAACTCTCTCTCTCTATCTAGTTATCTAACTCTCTATATCTAGTTATCTAACTCTCTATCTAATTATCTAACTCTCTATCTATCTAACTATCTCTCTATCTAGTTATCTAACTCTCTATATCTAGTTATCTAACTCTCTATCTAATTATCTAACTCTCTATCTATCTAATTATCTAACTCTCTATCTATCTAGTTATCTAACTCTCTATATCTAGTTATCTAACTCTCTATATCTAATTATCTAACTTTCTATCTATCTAGTTATCTAACTCTCTATATCTAGTTATCTAACTCTCTATATCTAGTTATCTAACTCTCTATATCTAATTATCTAACTCTCTATCTATCTAGCTCTCTGTCTCTCTGGTTATTTATCTATCTGTCTGTCCAGTTAGATCCATTAGTCTTGGTATCATCATCATCATCACCGTTTTATGTCCATACTTCCACGCTAGCATGGTTAGACGGGTTGTCCTGTTGTGGGCAGTGTCCGGTCGGCTGACCATACCTTGCTCATACGGGAACTGATTCTGGCTTGATTTCTACAGCTGGATGCCCTTCCTAACACCAACCTCATTTACAGTGTGGGCTGGGTGCTTGTCTTCCATGGCGCCTACACGTCCACTTTGCAGTGTGGGCTGGGTGCTTTTTTGCCATGGCACCTCCACGGCCACTTTGCAGTGGAGGGTGTGGGGGCATATTGTCTATATGCTTCAGCTTCGGCTTGTACCCGTGGGGGGTCGGCTCTTCTGTATTACTGCGTGACGGTTGTGTATATATGACATAACAATCTTGAGCTCCAACTATTAATGCTATTAACATCATTATTGACAGGAATGGTACTCTAGTCCTGGTATATATGACATGCAAGTCCTGGACCCAAAAAATTGATGCTAATGTTATTATAGACGGAACTGGTCCACTAATATAAATATAACCATTATTTTTTCAGTGACTGTGATGTCTACAGATGGCAGTGAATTTCAAGACTTCCAGATTCAAGCGAGGAAACTATCCGGTAATGATAATGGGCCTCAAGGTACATTCTTGGGTGGTGAGCGACAAGTCATGATCCCAAATTGCAAAGAAGCAGCTGGTGTAAGTAGCTTTTTATTATTTTCAATACATCCCATTATTTACTGGTCGTTCTATTTCAGAGCAGCTATGTCAAAGTCTTGTCATTTGCTGGTCTTTCTATTTCAGGGTAGCTATTTCATGGTCCTATCATTAGCTGGTCTTTCTATTTCAGGCTGGTTATGTCAAAGTCAACAATGAACCCCTATCCAATATTTCATTTTTTTGGAGAGTGAAGCAATATGTAGGGCATATCTATTTTCTGTAAGTACTGCGACTTTTTACCTTGACAGGGGTTTAGAATGGGCATACTGTATCCCTGCATATCTTAAGAAATGACTAAATGGGTTGGAGTCAGGAATGGTATCCAGCTGTAAAGCATTGACTCAAACCTGCCCGTCCAACCCATGTTAGCATGGAAAATGGCCATAAAAATGATGTTGATAGAGTTTTAGAGGCGCCATCATGATATTTAGCATGTCTTGGGCTTTTTAAACCTGTTGGAGCTCATCCATTGAAAGAAAGAGGGATAGGAAGAACATTCAATCCCTGTATTAGAATCAACCTCGAAAGGACGAAAGGCAAAGTTGACCTCATTGGGATTTGAACTCAGAATGCAATGAGCTGAAACAAATTTAGTGAAGCATTTTTAACCCTTTAGCATTTACATTACTCTATATATACTATTGTATTTTTACAGTAAAGGCTTTACTTCACATAATTATCTCACATAATATCAAATGTATGAGATTTTGATATTATTTATTTTGAGAACAATACTTTAACATCAGTATAAGTGGCCGGCTACGGCTGTTTTGAAGAGATAGAGGTGAGTGAATTCTGGCCGGTTTAAATACTAAAGGGTTAATCTAACGCTCTGACTCTGCCAATTTGTCGTCATCATCATCATCATCATCATCATTTAATGTTCATTTTCCACATTTACATGGGTTAGACAGGTTGTCCTGTTATGAGACAAGTCAGGTCTGGAGACCACGCTATGCCCATACAGATCTGTATTTTGGCGTGGTTTCTATAGCTTGATATTCTTCCTAATGCCAACCACGTTACAGTGTGGACTGGGTGCTTTCTATTTTGTCACCAATACGACCACCTTACAGAGTAGACGGTGCTTTTTGTCATGTTACCAGCACAACCACCTTACTGGGTGCTTTTTGTTGTGTCACCAGCATGTTGTGGTACTGGATTAGCATACAGGGTGGGCTTAGTGCTATATATTAAATAGAGATAGAGTAGAGTCTAACATATGTAATATAGTGAGTTAAGAAACTTTTATTGACTAAGTTTATCAAATCATTTACTAAAAAAAAAAACCCCTTCTCGGAATGTTTTAAAATCTAAAAACAAGCGAGGGAAGATAACTCCAATAAGATGAGTTGAATGTAATTTTTGGACAATATAGACAAAGCATTTTAATGTCATAATACTTTAAAATCAAGCAATTAAATGAATGTTGATTTTTTTTTTTTTTCTATATGAATTTTGTCTATCTATTGTGTAGCTTTACCGTTTCTAAAAACTTCAAAACATTCTGGGTTCGAGAACGGTCAGCAACAGTTATTGACTACACTAAAGGACTGCCTATGCCTCCAGTACCTCAAGAAGTAAGTAACTTTATTTCTTCTGATTAACTTGGTATAGTTTTATTTTATTTGTTTTCATACAACCTGTTTGTTGTTGTCTAGCTCCAGATCAGCCTGAATAAAGGAGAAATATGGTCAAAAGAAGTCCAGCCATGACGATCCTGTTATTTTCCTTCTTCAGTAGTTTTACCACTAATAATAGTCCAGATTTTCAGGAAGAATTGTGGATGACTGAATTGGCTCTAGTTTTTTGTTAGTACTTATTTAATCAATCCCTTAGAAACATGAAAGGCAAAGTGATGCTTTAGCGAGAGTTGAATAGAGAAACTAATAACGAAGGACATGACAACCTCTTTGGTGCTGATGCCATGATAAGATACAGCCACTACACTCTGTAAGACGGTGAATTGGCTTTCAAATCCTGCCTTTCATCTTTTGGAGGTCAATAAATAAAGTACCAGTCAAGTACTGGGGGTCTATTCTCCCCCTATATCTCTTTCTCACTTCCTCTCTCTCTCTCTCTCTCTCTCTGTCTGTCTCCTTCCTTCTCTGGAAGAAATCAGCTGTGTTCAATCCTGGAGAGTGGTGAGCGCCACCAGAATTAAAATTTCCATCCAAACCACGTCAGCATGTAAAAACAGATGTAAAAACAGATGTAAAACGATGATGATAATTAAATGTATTTACACATCTGTCAAATTAATATATTTATTTCACTGATTATTTGGTGGGGTTGACCTCCCCCAATTTTTGATCTGTTTCAGAATATTGTGCCCTTAACCAAACAGATTAACACAGCTGACTGTGGTAAGACAAGGGGTTGCTACCGGGAGCCAGTAGGATGCTGGGAATTGAACTGCAAGTATATTGTTACATGGAAGTCCATTGACAATGTTGTGGAGGTAGAGATGAGTATGGCTACTGGTTTGATCCATAATGTCTGGATGACATTTGCTCTGTCAGATGATACTTATGAGGTAGGTGAATACTTCAACAGTTGTTTACTTCAGGTCAATGTTTCTACATACTGTTTAACATGTCCAGCTTGTTACACCTTCCTCTTTTCCTTTATTTTCTAGTTCTCTGCTAAATCTCCTATCATCTTCTTTCCTCTACTATATTCTTAAAGTGGACATGTAAAAGACACAGCAAAAAGCACCCAGCACACACTGTAAAGTGGACATGTAAAAGACACAGCAAAAAGCACCCAGCACACACTGTAAAGTGGACACGTAAAAGACACAGCAAAAAGCACCCAGCACACACTGTAAAGTGGACATGTAAAAGACACAGCAAAAAGCACCCAGCACACACTGTAAAGTGGACATGTAAAAGACAGCAAAAAGCACCCAGCACACACTGTAAAGTGGACATGTAAAAGACACACTAAAAAAGCACCCAGCACACACTGTAAAGTGGACATGTAAAAGACACAGCAAAAAGCACCCAGCACACACTGTAAAGTGGACACGTAAAAGACACAGCA
The DNA here is from genome assembly GCA_964016885.1 of Eledone cirrhosa. NCBI lineage: Eukaryota > Metazoa > Mollusca > Cephalopoda > Octopoda > Eledonidae > Eledone > Eledone cirrhosa. The sequence goes on along the minus strand of OZ024754.1, from coordinate 13,858,372 downwards.
AAAAGCACCCAGCACACACTGTAAAGTGGACATGTAAAAGACAGCAAAAAGCACCCAGACCACACTGTAAAGTGGACATGTAAAAGACAGCAAAAAGCACCTAGCACACGCTGTAAAATGGACGTGTAAAAGACACAGCAAAAAGCACCCAGACCACACTGTAAAGTAGACATGTAAAAGACAGCAAAAAGCACCCAGCACACACTGTAAAGTGGACATGTAAAAGACACAGCAAAAAGCACCCAGCACACACTGTAAAGTGGACACGTAAAAGACACAGCAAAAAGCACCCAGCACACACTGTAAAGTGGACATGTAAAAGACAGCAAAAAGCACCCAGACCACACTGTAAAGTGGACATGTAAAAGACAGCAAAAAGCACCTAGCACACACTGTAAAATGGATGTGTAAAAGACACAGCAAAAAGCACCCAGACCACACTGTAAAGTAGACATGTAAAAGACAGCAAAAAGCACCCAGCACACACTGTAAAGTGGACATGTAAAAGACACAGCAAAAAGCACCCAGCACACACTGTAAAGTGGACACGTAAAAGACACAGCAAAAAGCACCCAGCACACACTGTAAAGTGGACATGTAAAAGACACAGCAAAAAGCACCCAGCACACACTGTAAAGTGGACATGTAAAAGACAGCAAAAAGCACCCAGCACACACTGTAAAGTGGACATGTAAAAGACACACTAAAAAAGCACCCAGCACACATTGTAAAGTGGACATGTAAAAGACACAGCAAAAAGCACCCAGCATACACTGTAAAGTGGACATGTAAAAGACACAGCAAAAAGCACCCAGACCACACTGTAAAGTGGACATGTAAAAGGCACAGCAAAAAGCACCCAGCACACACTGTAAAGTGGACATGTAAAAGACAGCAAAAAGCACCCAGACCACACTGTAAAGTGGACATGTAAAAGACAGCAAAAAGCACCCAGACCACACTGTAAAGTGGACATGTAAAAGACAGCAAAAAGCACCCAGCACACACTGTAAAATGGACGTGTAAAAGACACAGCAAAAAGCACCCAGCACACACTGTAAAGTGGACATGTAAAAGACACAGCAAAAAGCACCCAGCACACACTGTAAAGTGGACATGTAAAAGACACAGCAAAAAGCACCCAGACCACACTGTAAAGTGGACATGTAAAAGACACAGCAAAAATCACCCAGCACACACTGTAAAGTGGACATGTAAAAGACACAGCAAAAAGCACCCAGCCCACACTATCAATGTGGCTGGCATTAGGAGGGGCTTCCAGCCGTAGAAAACAAGCCAGAAATACCCCTATATGAGCGAGACAAGGTCACCCGACTTAACTTGCCTCTAAATGGGACCCATCTAACCCATGCTAGCATGGAAGAGGAAGATAGACGTTAGTCGATGATGATAATGATTCCACACTGTAAATGTGGTTGGTGTTAGGAAGGGCACCCAGCTGTTAAATCCCCAGACAAATTTACAGTCCTCGTTGGAGCAAGGTACGGCGTGGCCACTTCTGGCCAGACTTGTCTCCTGACGTGGACGACCTGTCTAACTCAAACAAGCATGGAAAAATGGACGCTAAACGGGGATGATGATGATGATGATAGATATATGTGTGAGTGTGTGTGTGTATGATCTCAGACAGACCACTGCGATAGGAAAGAATTTGTTACTTGGAAATTGTGCGTAAGTTCATTGTGTGTGTGTGTGAGATGTCACAACAAAAAAAAAAGCACTCAGTCCACCGTTAGGTGATCGTATTGGTACCACCCCCAAATCACCCATTCCACTTTGTAAAGTGGTCATACTGGTTCCATGACAAGAAACACTCAGTCGACACTGTAAAGTGGTCATACTAGCGCCTCAAGAAAAAGTGCCTGGTCCTCTCTGTAAAGCGGTAGTGGTGGTGTCAAGAAAAAAGCTCCCAATACACGTTATAATGTGGTTGGCATTAGAAAGGGCTCCCTGCTATAGAGAATGAAACCAAATGATCAGATGGGGACACCTGAGCTGTTTAGCCTCATAGAGTGACAACTTGTCTAACTCTTACAAACATGGAAAATAGATGTTAAACAGTGATGATGAGATGTATAACCCAAGGCAATGTGAAAATGGATGTAAAATAAAGATATATATATATATATATCATCATCGTTTAACGTACATCTTCCACACTAGCATGGGTTAGACGGTTTTGTTCCATTTGATGCAGGAATGGTCGGGAGGCCATGTCTCGCTCGTACGGAAGTGTCTCTGGCAAGTTTTTTTACATCTGGATGTCCTTCGTAACACCAACCACATTTACAGTGTGGACTGAGAGCCTTTTTACCGTGTCTCCTACACGACCACCTTACAGTGTGGAGTGTTGTGTCATCGACACAGTGGATGGAACGGGAAAGGGGGGATGTGGTAGGGTGTGCGCGGTGGAGGTGTACATTGGGTTAAGAGGTGCTTACTGACTAGGTTTGTATGCAATGGCAGTCGGGTCTTCTGTACAACTGCATGGCGCCAAAGATCTCGATCCAGTGTCATTGTCTTAGAGAGGTGTAGGTAGGCAAGATCTCAATCCAGATAACACTGGATATATATATATATATATATATATATATATATATATATATATATATATCATCAACATCATGATAATAAGCATCACTGTTCAATATCTATTTTGTGTGCTTGTATAGATTAGACTATTCACCATGTTTTAAGGCTAGACTGACCAGGGGAGTATGCCTGACTAATCTTGGAAGACGCAGTAGAGGTAGACCACGAAAAACATGGGCGGAGGTGGTGAGAGCAGACCTCAGATCGCTGAAACTCACGGAGGAGATGACGAAGGACTGTGACGGGTGGAGAGATGCTGTGCTGAATAGGACCCGTCCAACCCTTGCAAGCAGGGAAAAGCGGACGTAAAATGATGATGATGCTATATATATATATATATATATATATATATATATATATATCAACAGTCGATCGACAAGATCCCAGAGCTCATTCGCTTAATGAGTGGGGTGGAGCTTGTCAAATCAGACCAAGGAAACAATTTTTCCATTGGTCTTTCCAATTGCTAACACTATCTGTCGGTCGCAAATCCAGGCAGAAGGAGCAAAGTGAAATAAAGTGTCTTGCTCAAGGTCTCGGAATCTCAACGCATCGCCCGGTCTCGGAATCAAGATCACAACCTCACGATTACAAATCCAATTCTCTAACCACTCAGACACGTGTCATATATAAACACATACACATTTATGATCTTCAGCTTTGACTAAAAGAAGATACATGTTCACACAGGTGAATGTGTAAGTTAGTTTGTGAAACCCTGAATTTGTGGTTTTAAAGTAACAAAGATACAAACAAAAGGTTTTGTTTATACACATGTATTTCCCTGCACTGACTCTATACACTCCCATGTGTTGTATACACATGTATTTCCCTGCACTGACTCTATACACTCCCATGTGTTGTATACACATGTATTTCCCTGCACTGACTCTATACACTCCCATGTGTTGTATACACATGTATTTCCCTGCACTGACTCTATACACTCCCATGTGTTGTATACACATGTATTTCCCTGCACTGACTCTATACACTCCCATGTGTTGTATACACATGTATTTCCCTGCACTGACTCTATACACTCCCATGTGTTGTATACACCATCTGTGTGTCTACACACTCAGTACATTATTTTTACTTCCTCCCCAATAGTGCTACTACAAGTTATTAGGTATACAGGCACTCCTCACTTGCCCCCACACCTTACTTCGTCCCCAACTGTGCATCCACACCTTACTTCCTCCCCAACTGTGCCACCACACCTTACTTCCTCCCCAACTGTGCCACCACACCTTACTTCGTCCCCAACTGTGCATCCACACCTTACTTCCTCCCCAACTGTGCCACCACACCTTACTTCCTCCCCAACTGTGCATCCACACCTTACTTTCTCCCCAACTGTGCCACTACACCTTACTTTCTCCCCAACTGTGCCACTACACCTTACTTCCTCCCCAACTGTGCCACTACACCTTACTTCCTCCCCAATTGTGCCACTACACCTTACTTCCTCCCCAATAGTGCCACCACACCTCACTTTCTCCCCAACTGTGCCACCACACCTCACTTTCTCCCCAACTGTGCCACCACACCTTACTTCCTCCCCAACTGAGCCACCTCTATAGCTTATAGACACCTTTAATATTTAATATGATTTCATGTGATCTGTTAATTCAGATGTCTTTACTTGAGGTTAGATTGTTGTGAACATTTGCAGTATTAACCCTTTAGTATTTACATTACTCTATATTTACTATTGTATTTTCATGGTAAAGGCTTTACCTCACATAATTATTTCACATATCGAATCTATGAGATTTTGATATTGTTTATTTTGAGAACAATATCTTAAGATCAGTATGAGTGGCTAGTTACAGCCAGTTTGTACAGAAAGAGGTGAGGGAATTCTGGCCAGATATGGCCAGTTTAAATGCTAATGGGTTAAAGTAAAGACTTCAATTTTTTGTGATGCAATCATAGTATTGTTTTGTATATTTCAAGAATGTTTTCCTAATACATGATGATATTAGTTAAGGGGAAGATTTAATTGGTATTTCTAACAGGCCGAGGAACCACATGAGATGGGATGGGGAGTTGGGGGTCTCTCTTGTTGGCTTGTAATGAGGTGTAATTAAATAATACAAGTTATTTTGTTTGGCACTCTGACAATTCTGCCATTTTGTCTTTAGAAAATAATGAAATAATGGTTTCTGGTATTAATTTCATAGAAGATATGAGCTTTGGGGGTAATAAAAGTCATGTTGCAGACCAGACTTAAACTCAGAATGTAAAGAAGGAGCTCTATTTAAATATCACTATGTGCTTTATACTCCCACCAACCATCACACACGCACGCACGCACACACACACACACACACTTTTTATGAGGGTAGTAAAATAAAATTAACTCTGAAGCTACAACTCCTGACCTTTTTATATTTCTTGTATTTAATGTGTCAAGAAACTTTTGTTGTTAACAAGTAGAGCTGTGGCTCCTGTCCATCCTACCCGCCCACCCGCCTGCTCACCTACCTACCTACTCACCTACCCACCTACTCACCTACTCACCTACCTACCTACCCACCTACTCACCTATCTACCTACTCACTCACCTGTCTCACATTTGACACTCCTCAAGCCATTCACACCACCCCTAGCTCTGATTAAACATTGGCCTGTTTGTTCTCTTCAGTTTCTTTTCTAATTAATTCATCTATTATTTACTGTTAACTATTTTACATACATCTAATCTCATTATATCTATTATTTACTACTAACTACTTTACATACATCTAATCCCATTATATCTATTATTTACTACTAACTACTTTATATATATCTAATCTCATTATATCTATTATTTACTACTAACTACTTTACATACATCTAATCCCATTATATCTATTATGTACTACTAACTATTTTACATACATCTAATCTCATTATATCTATTATTTACTACTAACTACTTTACATATATCTAATCTCATTATATCTATTATTTACTACTAACTATTTTACATATATCTAATCTCATATCTATTATTTACTACTAACTACTTTATATATATCTAATCCCATTATATCTATTATTTACTACTAACTACTTTACATATATCTAATCCCATTATATCTATTATTTACTACTAATTACTTTACATACATCTAATCTCATTATATCTATTATTTACTACTAACTACTTTACATATATCTAATCCCATTATATCTATTATTTACTACTAACTACTTTACATACATCTAATCCCATTATATCTATTATGTACTACTAACTACTTTACATACATCTAATCTCATTATATCTATTATTTACTACTAACTACTTTACATATATCTAATCTCATTATATCTATTATTTACTACTAACTACTTTATATATATCTAATCTCATTATATCTATTATTTACTACTAACTACTTTACATATATCTAATCCCATTATATCTATTATTTACTACTAACTACTTTACATATATCTAATCCCATTATATCTATTATTTACTACTAATTACTTTACATACATCTAATCTCATTATATCTATTATTTACTACTAACTATTTTACATATATCTAATCTCATATCTATTATTTACTACTAACTACTTTATATATATCTAATCCCATTATATCTATTATTTACTACTAACTACTTTACATATATCTAATCCCATTATATCTATTATTTACTACTAATTACTTTACATACATCTAATCTCATTATATCTATTATTTACTACTAACTACTTTACATATATCTAATCCCATTATATCTATTATTTACTACTAACTACTTTACATACATCTAATCCCATTATATCTATTATGTACTACTAACTACTTTACATACATCTAATCTCATTATATCTATTATTTACTACTAACTACTTTACATATATCTAATCTCATTATATCTATTATTTACTACTAACTACTTTATATATATCTAATCTCATTATATCTATTATTTACTACTAACTACTTTACATATATCTAATCCCATTATATCTATTATTTACTACTAACTACTTTACATATATCTAATCCCATTATATCTATTATTTACTACTAACTACTTTATATATATCTAATCTCATTATATCTATTATTTACTACTAACTACTTTACATACATCTAATCTCATTATATCTATTATTTACTACTAACTACTTTACATACATCTAATCCCATTATATCTATTATTTACTACTAACTACTTTACATTTATCTAATCCCATTATATCTATTATTTACTACTAACTACTTTACACACATCTAATCCCATTATATCTATTATTTACTACTAACTACTTTACATACATCTAATCCCATTATATCTATTATTTACTACTAACTACTTTACATTTATCTAATCCCATTATATCTATTATTTACTACTAACTACTTTACATACATCTAATCCCATTATATCTATTATTTACTACTAACTACTTTACACACATCTAATCCCATTATATTTCTATATTTCTGTCCAGGGTGATGACTATGCTTTTGACTGTATTGAAGATTTCAAACATGGAATAGTGTCTGTGTCACTCTCCTACATTAGAGGAGTGAATGATATTGTTGAGTTATCAGAGGTAGGTACAACTCTCTCTCTCACTCACTCACTCACTCACTGTCTGTCTGGTTATCTACCTGTCTCCCTGTCTGTCTAGCTTTCTGTCTGTCTCACTGCCTTTCTCTCTGTCTGTCTCTCTAGCTTTCTGTCTGTCTGTCTGTCTGTCTGTCTGGCTTTCTGTCTGTCTGTCTGTCCAGTCACCCTTTATTCTCTTTCTCCTACCTCTGTTCCATATTTTCTCTCTCTTCTTCTCTTGCCTATATGTCTATCCTTTCTCTCTCATATTCTCTCTCTCTCTCTCTCTCTTTCCTCTCATACCTCATTCTCTTTCCTTTCCTCTCCTCTCTCTTATATCACCCTCTCTCCCTCTCACCTCGCTCTCATCCTCTCCCTCTCTCTGATACCTCACTCTCCCTCTCCTCTCTCTCTTACTTCCCTCTCTCCCACTCCTCTCTCTCTTCCCTCTCTCCCACTCCTCTCTCTCTTCCCTCCCTCCCACTCCTCTCTCTCCCACTCCTCTCTCTCCCACTCCTCTCTCTCTTCCCTCCCTCCCACTCCTCTCTCTCTTCCCTCTCTCCCACTCCTCTCTCTCTTCCCTCTCTCCCACTCCTCTCTCTTCCCTCCCTCCCACTCCTCTCTCTCTTACTTCCCTCTCTCCCACTCCCCTCTCTCTTACTTCCCTCTCTCCCCTCTCTCTTACTTCCCTCTCTCCCACTCCCCTCTCTCTTACTTCCCTCTCTCCCACTCCCCTCTCTCTTACTTCCCTCTCTCCCACTCTTCTCTCTCTTACTTCCCTCTCTCCCACTCTTCTCTCTCTTACTTCCTTCTCTCCCACTCTTCTCTCTCTTACTTCCTTCTCTCCCACTCTTCTCTCTCTTACTTCCTTCTCTCCCACTCCCCTCTCTCTTACTTCCCTCTCTCCCCTCTCTCTTACTTCCCTCTCTCCCACTCCCCTCTCTCTTACTTCCCTCTCTCCCACTCTGCACTCTCTTACTTCCCTCTCTCCCACTCTTCTCTCTCTTACTTCCTTCTCTCCCACTCCTCTATCACAGCCTATCTCACACCTCTGTTTCATCTTCTCTCTTTTCTCTCACTTTCCCTCAGCCCAAGAAAGGAATAGTCTATGAGACTGGTTCCCACTACAACAACCGCCTGCGATGCCGATTCCGGGTCCACAAAAGTGCTGGCAACCAACATGACTTTATGTTGAAGGAAGGCAAATGGCATGTGGTGTTGGGTGGAGGCAAAGCTTGGGATGGTAAGTTGAGCTTTCATGTGGTGTTGGGTGGAGGCAAAGCTTGGGATGGTAAGTTGAGCTTTCATGTGGTGTTGGGTGGAGGCAAAGTTGGGATGGTAAGTTGAGCTTTCATGTGGTGTTGGGTGGAGGCAAAGCTTGGGATGGTAAGTTGAGCTTTCATGTGGTGTTGGGTGGAGGCAAAGCTTGGGATGGTAAGTTGAGCTTTCATGTGGTGTTGAGTGGAGGCAAAGCTTGGGATGGTAAGTTGAGCTTTCATGTGGTGTTGAGTGGAGGCAAAGCTTGGGATGGTAAGTTGAGCTTTCATGTGGTGTTGGGTGGAGGCAAAGCTTGGGATGGTAAGTTGAGCTTTCATGTGGTGTTGGGTGGAGGCAAAGCTTGGGATGGTAAGTTGAGCTTTCATGTGGTGTTGGGTGGAGGCAAAGCTTGGGATGGTAAGTTGAGCTTTCATGTGGTGTTGGGTGGAGGCAAAGCTTGGGATGGTAAGTTGAGCTTTCATGTGGTGTTGGGTGGAGGCAAAGCTTGGGATGGTAAGTTGAGCTTTCATGTGGTGTTGGGTGGAGGCAAAGCTTGGGATGGTAAGTTGAGCTTTCATGTGGTGTTGGGTGGAGGCAAAGCTTGGGATGGTAAGTTGAGCTTTCATGTGGTGTTAGGTGGAGGCAAAGCTTGGGATGGTAAGTTGAGCTTTCATGTGGTGTTGGGTGGAGGCAAAGCTTGGGATGGTAAGTTGAGCTTTCATGTGGTGTTGGGTGGAGGCAAAGCTTGGGATGGTAAGTTGAGCTTTCCTGTGGTGTTGAGTGGAGGTAAAGCTTGGGATGGTAAGTTGAGCTTTCATGTGGTGTTGGGTGGAGGTAAAGCTTGGGATGGTAAGTTGAGCTTTCATGTGGTGTTGGGTGGAGGTAAAGCTTGGGATGGTAAGTTGAGCTTTTATGTGGTGATGGGTGGAGGCAAAGCTTGGGATGGTAAGTTGAGCTTTCATGTGGTGTTGGGTGGAGGTTTAGCTTGGGATGGTAAGTTGAGCTTTCATGTGGTGTTGGGTGGAGGTTTAGCTTGGGATGGTAAGTTGAGCTTTCATGTGGTGTTGGATGGAGGTTGAGTTTGGGATGGTTAAGTTGAGCTTTCATGTGGTGTAGAGAGGAGGTAAAGCATCGGATGGTGAGTTGAGTGGAGGTTTAGCTTGAGATGGTTAAGTTGAGCTTTCATGTGGTGTTGAGTGCAGGTTTAGCTTGGGATGGTTAAGTTGAGCTTTCATGTGGTATTGATTGGAGGTTGAGCTTGGGATGTTAAGTTGAGCTTTCATCTGGTGTTGAGTCGAGATTAAGGTTTCATGTGGTGTTGAATGGAGGTCGAGGTTGGAATGGTATGTTGAGCTTTCATGTGGTGTTGGATGGAGCTTAAGGTTTCATGAGGTGTTGAGTGGAGGTTAAGGTTTGAGGTGGTAATGATAGCTGTAATGGTTTGGTTGACTCTTTCTTCTTAAATTCCAGGTAAGAAAACAATCCATGGTCTTGGTATTGGCCGTGTACCAATAGTATCAGTAGAAGAAGTGGACATGAGTGAGACAGAAGACATCTCTGGTATTTCAAGGTACCCAGTTGCTAAAGCCCATGGTAAGTAGTCACATTTTTACCATCTCTTGATCACACTGTCTTGATATGGTCTTTCTATTTCCCTTACATTTTTTCCAATGGTTTTTGCCTCATTATGTTCTACCTATATACTAAACACTATAATATCTTTATATAGTGGCTATATTGATAGTACTATGTCTTAATATAGTGTAATGACACTATAATATCTTTATATAGTGGCTGTATTGATAGTACTGTCTTAATATAGTGTAATGACACTATAATATCTTTATATAGTGGCTATATTGATAGTACTATGTCTTAATATAGTGTAATGACACTATAATATCTTTATATAGTGGCTGTATTGATAGTACTATGTCTTAATATAGTGTAATGGCACTATATCTTTATATAGTGGCTATATTGATAGTACTATGTCTTAATATAGTGTAATGGCACTATATCTTTATATAGTGGCTGTATTGATAGTACTATGTCTTAATATAGTGTAATGACACTATATCTTTATATAGTGGCTGTATTGATAGTACTATGTCTTAATATAGTGTAATGACACTATATCTTTATATAGTGGCTATATTGATAGTACTATGTCTTAATATAGTGTAATGACACTATAATATCTTTATATAGTGGCTATATTGATAGTACTATGTCTTAATATAGTGTAATGACACTATAATATCTTTATATAGTGGCTGTATTGATAGTACTATGTCTTAATATAGTGTAATGACACTATAATATCTTTATATAGTGGCTATATTGATAGTACTATGTCTTAATATAGTGTAATGACACTATATCTTTATATAGTGGCTGTATTGATAGTACTATGTCTTAATATAGTGTAATGACACTATAATATCTTTATATAGTGGCTGTATTGATAGTACTATGTCTTAATATAGTGTAATGACACTATATCTTTATATAGTGGCTATATTGATAGTACTATGTCTTAATATAGTGTAATGACACTATATCTTTATATAGTGGCTGTATTGATAGTACTATGTCTTAATATAGTGTAATGACACTATATCTTTATATAGTGGCTGTATTGATAGTATTATGTCTTAGTGTAATGACTATGTAATGTCTTTATATAGTGAATGTATTCATAGCACGTCTTAAATCTATAATATAATAAAAGGGGGAGTGCGGGACGGCGTCCATTTTATATTTATTTTATCCCGTTAGTAAAATAAGTTGGATTACTTTGAATAAATAATGAATGAATATTATGTAATTTATCTACTAAATTTCAAATCCCTTCATTAAACATAAATATTCTTATATATAAAGTATTGCTTATTTTAACATTCACTTCTTTAAAATTTTCAAATGTCAATACTTCCAGTTAGCGTCCCTTATATCATAACTAACACTTATCACATCACTTATATAAACGTTCATATATTTGCATCGTTATATAAAGTTTATATTTCTGTCGCTAATTTTCTCCTTTTTCATTTTCATAACATTTTAGTTTATCATATATGCAGTTTATATATAATATCGTCTTTTTTTTAATGTATCATGAATTACTTTACTGATTACAGAAGAGAGTGTAACACAGACTTTGTTTAATTTCTGTGCAAATTGTCAATTATGATTTTATTTGACATATTTGACGAAGAAGGGTTTCTCCCTGCGTATGAAAGGCTGGTTATCTGATGCCTGTGTGAGGAGCATGATGCTGCATGGTAGTGCAGCAACTGCAGAGTATATGCGACAGCTGGAGAGAAAGGCAAGCATGCTCCGTTGGATGTGCGATGTCAATGTGCATTAACGACCGAGCGTGGATCTGTTGAGAGAGAAACTGTGTCTGAGAGGGATAGAATGTAGTGTGAGAAAGAGGAGACTGAGGTGGTATGGACATGTGATGCGCATGGAGGATGACTGATGGGTGAAGAAGTGCCAGGAAATGCCAGTTGAAGGAAGACGTGGTAGAGGTAGACCACGAAAAACATGGGCGGAGGTGGTGAGAACAGACCTCAGATTGCTGAAGCTCACAGTGTAGATGACAAAGGACCGTGACAAGTGGAGAGATGCTGTGCTGAATAAGACCCGTCCCACCCTTGCAAGCAGGGAAAAGCGGACGTAAAATGATGATGATCATATCTACATGCATATATATTTGCGTATAATATCAATATGCACACTACACATGCTAGCAGAAAACCACCCGAAGGGTTGTCTTTCTGCTAATATAGTGTAATGACACTATAATATCTTTATATAGGAAATATATCTATAGTACTATGTCTTAATATAGTGTAATGACACTATATCTTTATATAGTGGCTATATTGATAGTACTATGTCTTAATATAGTGTAATGACACTATAATATCTTTATATAGTGGCTGTATTGATAGTACTATGTCTTAATATAGTGTAATGACACTATATCTTTATATAGTGGCTATATTGATAGTACTATGTCTTAATATAGTGTAATGACACTATAATATCTTTATATAGTGGCTGTATTGATAGTACTATGTCTTAATATAGTGTAATGACACTATAATATCTTTATATAGTGGCTGTATTGATAGTACTATGTCTTAATATAGTGTAATGTATTTATATAGTGGCTGTATTATGCCTTCATTTATTGCTTGTACTATTTTTCTATTTAGTAATATATCTTGAATATAGTGTAATGACCGAGTTCAAATATTGCCAAAGTCATCTTTGCCTTTCATTCTTCCTGGGTTGATAAAATAAAGTACCTGTAAAGTACTGGGGTTAATTTAATTGACTCCTTCATCCCAATAGCACCCCCACAAAATTACTGACCTTGTGTCTATGCTAGAAACAATTATATATTATCATTCATTTACACTCACAAAAATATTATTTCATATACAGGTAAAATTCCGTTATACCATTATAACTAATTTTTCAGTATAACAAAATATTTTTTATTCCCCGGCCACACTTTCGATTTGCTTCGGTCGATCTCGTTATAAAGAATTTTTCATTACAACAAATTTTATTTTATAATGGAATTTCACTGTAATCTTTCAATGAAATCTTCTAATTTTTCAGTAATTTTGATGATTTTGGCCTGGATCTTCTGTGCTCCTATTGGTTGCCTAATGTCAATGTACTACAAGAGAATGTGGCCCAACAGTCGCTTCCTTGACAAAAGATACTGGTTTGTTGTAAGTATTTTACTCTTCTCTTTCTTTTCACTTGTGTTAAAGACATGATAACCTGTCTAGTCCTGGTGCCATGATAAAAGCATATTCAGTACCCTCTGTAGAGAACAGGGATGTATGGATCCCCCCACCCATACCTCTCTGAGAGGTGAAGGGGTCTGGCTAAGTACTTATTTGGTCTGTCCAACCCTTGCTAGTAGGAAAAATGAACTTTAAATGATAATGATGATTTTGTTTCAACAACCATTCACTTTGCTGTTGATTTGAATGTTGTCAGCTTGTCAAACCATTAAATAACTACCATTATTTCACCAGAGGGTAGTAGATTGGCAGTATCAGTAGAGCATCGGGCACCCTGCATAGAGTTACGTCCCATTACCTTCTGATTTCAAATCCCGCCGAAGTTAGCTTTGCTTTTCATCCTTACGGGGTCGATAAAATAAAGTATCAGTAATGCACTGGGGTTGATTTAATTGACTATTATAGAGTGTCAGACACCATGCATTGCAACATAGAGTTATGGCCCTTTACGTTCGGTGTTCAAATCCCGCCGAAGTTAGCTTTGCTTTTCATCCTTACGGGGTCGATAAAATAAAGTACCAGTAATGCACTAGGTTCAGTTTAATTGACTTTCTCCTCCCCTAAAAATAATTGGTCTTTTGCCTAAATCAGAGATCCCTATTTCAACCAGGAAGGAAACCTTAATATAACTGCCCAATGAGCTAGAAATAACAGTCAAAATTTCTTTATTTCCTATCCAAATGCATTTGGATAATGTTGGGTAGGATCCACTCTGTCGGAATATAAAGACAAGATGGTTAGGGCATCTTTGATAAAATGGGGGTGGTGTGGAGATGGTTAGGGCATCTTTGATAAAATGGTGGTGGTGTGGAGATGGTTAGGGCATCTTTGATAAAATGGTGGTGGTGTGGAGATGGTTAGGGCATCTTTGATAAAATGGTGGTGGTGTGGAGATAGTTAGGGCATCTTTGATAAAATGGCGGTAGTGTCGAGATGGTTAGGGCATCTTTGATAAAATGGCGGTGGTGTGGAGATGGTTAGGGCATCTTTGATAAAATGGTGGTGGTGTGGAGGCTGTACAATACTTGTCTTGATTCACAAAATGGGGAGATTACTAGTTTGTGTCCCAGGTATACTGTTGGTGTTTAACCTTAGGTTAACTCTGATTAAGCAGACTGTAGTATAATGTGAAGGTGCGTAGCTTAGTGGTTAGAGAGTTGGATTCGCAATCGTGAAGTTGCGAGTTCAATTCTCAGACCGGGTGATGTGTTGTGTCCTTGAGCAAGACATTTTATTTCACGTTCCTCTTTCTGCTGATTTGACGAGGTCCACGCCACTCAGCAAACAAACAAAGTCTAGGATCTTGTCAATCAATCAGAGCCAGTAGTTTACTGTAACAAGAAAGAAGAGGGGTGGAGGAAATGTATTAACAATCTATAATTTACCTGTTGCCATTTACAAGGGAAATAACTTTATTTGTTTTTAATAGAATAAACTCCCTTGATGTACATTTCTTGCCATAATTCTCTGTAGTTGTTCTAAATTGTCAACATCATCGGTGAATAAGACAGATTTTGACATCAAATCTTTCAGGAAAAAAATGATATGCGAGGGAAAGTCAAAAAGTTTCCAGACTAGCTCTTTATTTAAAAAATTACTTTATTTACATAAGTTTAAACATGATCTCCTTTAAGCAAGTCTCCTTGCATTTCTGCCACTCCTGTTGTGCGGCCTTGAAGTCAAGTTTTGTAAGCTTGTCAAGAACCTTTTGCGATTTGTGCTGGATCTCTGCAACAGTGTTAAAATGGTGATCTTTGAGCTTGATTTTCATCTTCAGGAAAAGGAAGAAGTCCGCAGGAGCTAAATCTGGCGAGTAGGACAAGTGCGGAAGTTAACAAAGGACTTATTAGATCTACAAAGCAAAATTATAAAATTAAATTCTTATAGAATACCAACTACAAGCGAAGTCATTCTTTTCTTTTTTTCAAATATACCTAACTATATCGAGGATCTCACACATTGTTCAATATATACCGTATTTCCCAGCGCCGAAGATGCTTCATCTTCGAGGACGACCCCTAATTTTGACAACCAAAAATTTGAAAAAAAAATAATACACAACCTTCGGCCTCCATGACACATTTTTGAGACTTATTTTAGGAAAAAAAGTAGAGGTAGAACACTGGGAGGTTATATCCGTAGTAGTAGAGCACTCAGTCCATGGAACAAGTTCGGAAGTTAGTTCCACAACAGTTAATAAACCATTTTCGAAGACGCACGTTTCACCTTGTGGAGTGAATCGGTTATAGCCGTAAAACAGACGTGGATTACACCATTCAATGGAAAGTTCTGACCAAATCTAAGCCATACGGAAATGGGAATTTGTCTTGTGGGCTATGCATTGAGGAACGAATAAATATCCCACAGAGATTACGTAACAGTACCTGTCTAAATATAAGGTATGATTTCTATAAACGATGTCCTCACACATCCAAGTACTTATTGTGTAACTACAAGGACCCAGACTAATTTCATTTGCTATGGACCCAACCTATTTTTATCCAGAACGATCTCAATTGTATCTTTTTCATCAGTTTAACTTGAGTTGTTCCCTTTGTTGATGAACTTGCGCATGACTGATGTTCTTCATATAGACTTCTGTTTTTTGGCTATAACCCATTCACTCAAGTTGAAAATCCGCAAGGTGAAAGGCACTCTCTCTAAAATGTTTTATTAACTGTTGTGGAACTAACTTGTATATATAATACAATATGTAGAAAAGATAACACACCAGAGTGAGAGACAGTGCGCCATCAGTCAAACAGGGAAAAACCACCAGTGTATGGAATCTATAACCCATGGAAGGCAGAGTAGACACACGATAATTAAAAGTATAAATCAAAGTGCAAACACATACCTTGATAACTATCTAACACACACGTACAAATCCAAAAGGATTTGTTTCACCAACTAATTTGTTGACAGAGTGGTTTGGGCTGCCCTTTCTAGCAGCTCGTCCCTCAGAGTCCACTGGTTGCTGCCCTAGGCACGCTGTGAATTCTCTCTCCCACGTGTGGCTGGACGGTCGCTTTAGATTCTTTTAGTGTTGTCTGAAATGTATAGCCTTACACACGCTAATGAACCATAGGCTAATCATTTCCGTCAACAAATTAGTTGGTGAAACAGATCCTGTTGGATTTGTACGTGTGTGTTAGATAGTTATCAAGGTACGTATTTGCACTTTGATTTATACTTTTAATTATTGTGTGTCTACTCTGCCTTCCATGGGTTATAGATTCCATACACTGGTGGTTTTTCCCTGTTTGACTGATGGCGCACTGTCTCTCTCTCTGGTGTGTTATCTTTTCTACATATTGTATTATAAAGGGCTCGGGATTCCTTCTCCTTTGAGCACATTAATGACAGGGAATAGCGAGAGTCTATGGCTCCGTTAATTTCTCGTAATATGTAATTTATCGGAGGCACATGGCTTAGTGGTTAGAGCATTGGCCTTGCAATCGAAAGGTTGTGAGTTCAATTCTTGGACCGGGTGATGTGTTGTTTCCTTGAGCAAGACACTTTATTTCACATTGCTCCAGTTTACTCAGCTGTAGAAATGAGATGATAGGGACTGGTGTCCCTATCATTCCACTGCAAAGTGGTCATGGAGGTGCCACGGCAAAAAAAGCACCCAGCACTCACTGTAAATGAGGTTGGTGTTAGGAAGGGCATCCAGCTGTAGAAATCAAGCCAGTATCAGTTCCCGTCCCACCCTTGCAAGCAGGGAAAAGTGGACGTAAAAAATGATGATGATGATATATATAACAAAGGAATTGTGGCAAGGAACCAGATGGACCATAACGCACCAGAGTACTCAATACTTAGGGTAGTAGAGGGGGAAATAAGAAAAAGTATGACCCCGACGGCAGAGCTCAAGCTGTTTCGACGGCTATTTCTGGACTAAATTAGAATTTTTAGCCTGGTGAATAAGGATAAATATATATCAAATATATAAGAACCATAGAGCAAATATTTATTAAATAGCCGTTGAAACGGCTTGAGCTCTGCCGTCGGGGTCATACTTTTTCATATATATATATATATATATATATATATATGCAGTAGGGACATTAAAGTGAGTAAGTAAAGATTTTTTCTTAACTTGTTTCCTTTTTCCATATTTGATATTATTAGGCTCTGAATCTGTTAATTTTATTAACTCTTTCATAGAATCAAACTCAGTATAAGTTGGACACTCTGTATGTATGTATGTGTGTATGTATCTATACTCATGTAGAGATATGATCTGTACTTGTATCTATACTCGTGTAGAGATATGTATAATTCTTTGTTTATATGTATGTATATATATATGGTTCTTATATATTTGATATATATTTATCCTTATCGAGCCCTCTTTGGATTTTAGTCTTCACATTTATTATTATTACTATATATATATATATATATATATATATATATATATAGTAATAATAATAAATGTGAAGTCTAAAATCCAAAGAGGGCTCGATAAGGATAAATATATATCAAATATATAAGAACCGTAGAGCAAATATTTATTAAAATAACAGATTAAAGTTTAAGATCTTCTGAAAGTTTCAGAAGATCCCGTTAAGGGTGAAAGCAGCCATTCTTTGCTTAAACTTTAATCTGTTATTTTAATAAATATGTATATATATATATATATATATATAATACACACACACACATATATATGTATCTAATTTTTCTTTATTGTTTTCATCCTAGTTATCTTTATCCTTCACGACCAATGTCTAATGTTCCTCATCTCTCTCTCTCTCTCTATCTCTCTCTATCTCTAGGTCTACTGGACATGTATGGTGTCAGTGTTTATCCTCATGATCCTCGCATTTATCCTTTTCTTTGTGGACGCTGGAGGATATGTCGAAGTAAGTCTTTACTACATCTTTTATCTCTCTTGTTTTTTGTTAATATTGTCATATTCTTTATGATAATGTGGTAAGACATGTCATAGAAGTTACAACAGTTATTTGGTAAGACATGTCGTAATGGTTCAGTTCCAATGATGGAATAAAACTGTAAAGGGCCCTTAACTACTGATGGTGTCATAGAGACGCCCTCTGACACACAGTATGTCGTGGGTATTTTTAACCCTTTAGGTATTTAAGCTGGCCACGTCCGGCCAGAATTCTCTGACCTCTTTCTGTTCAAACCGACTATAACCAGCCCCTCATACTGATGTTAAAGTATTGTTCTCAAAATAAATGATACCAAAATCTCATAGATTTGATATTATGTGAAATAATTATGTGAGATAAAGTGTTTACCGTGAAAATACAATAGTAAATATAGAGTAATGTAAATGGTAAAGGGTTAAACCTGGTAGAGTTCATTCCTCTCCAGGTCAGAACACAGCCGAGAGAGAACCAACCCAGCACAGGACTGGTACTTTATATACCTTGAAAGGATGAAAAGCAGTATTGACCTTGGCAGGATTTGAACTCAGAACACAGGCAGTTTTCAAGAATATGTATTGTTTTAGTTGTTCTATTGAATTGAAAGCTTTGTGTTGTATGTCATTTCTTTTTAGATGTGAGTAGTATAGTCTTTGTTGTTTTCTCCTCCTCCTTATTATTATAATTATTGAGGACAGTGCACAGAATCGGTAGAGCATCAGAACAAATGCTTTGCAGTATTTAGTTATAATTTTCTACATTTTGAGTTCAAATTCTGTCCTGGTCAGCTTTGACTTTCTACCTTTACGAGGTTGGTAAAATAAAGTACCAGTAACGTACTGCGGGGTTGGTTTAATTGACTTTCTCCGCACCCCTTAAAATTGCTGGCCTTGTGCCTAAATCAGAAACCAACTTTGTTAGTTTTGTGCTAAATGAGAAACCCTTAGTATTATTTGTCTATATAAGGGTGGTGGATTGGCAGTATCAGTAGAACGTCAGACGCCATGCTTTGCAGCATAGAGTTATGGCCCTTTACAGTTAACTTTGCTTTTCATTCTTGCGGGGTCGGTAAAATAATGCACCAGTAACGTACTGGGGGTTGATTTAATCGACTTTCCCCTCCCCACAGATTACTGGCCTTCTGCCTATACTAGAAATAATTATTTGTCTATATCAGATGTGAATTGGCAGTATCGGTAGAGGGTCGGACGCCTTGCTTCCCAGCACAGTTACGTCCCTTTACGGTCTGAGTTCAAATCCTGCCGAGGTTAACTTTGCCTTTCATCCTTACGGGGTCGATAAAATAAAGTACCAGTAATGCACTGGGTAATTGCTGGCCTTGTGCCTAAAGTAGAAACAATTATTTGTCTATATCAGGGCGGTGGATTGGCAGTATTGGTAGAGCATCAGACACCATGCTTTGCAGCACAGAGTTACGGCCCTTTACGTTCTGAGTTCAAATCCTGCCAAGGTTAACTTTACCTTTCATCCTTACGAGGTCAATAAAATAAAGCACCAGTAATACACTGGGGTAATTGCTGGCCTTGTGCCAAAAGTAAAAACAATTATTTGTCTATATTTGTATTCTCTCTCTAATATGTTTGTTCATCTACTTCTCTATATTTGCAGGCTCCCTATCTACCACTCAAAGCTCATCCAATTATGCTGATTATTGTCTTTGTGTGTGTCTTGATAATTGTAAGTACTTCTGTTTTTTTTTTTAAATTCCTCTTGCAAGCAGGGAAGAGCGGACGTAAAATGATGATGATTATGATGATGATGATTTATAATATAGTCTAACCTCAGTCTAACCTCAGTCTTACCTCAGTCAATACCTCAGTCAATACCTCAGTCTAACCTCAGTCTAACCTCAGTCTAACCTCAGCCAATACCTCAGTCTAACCTCACCCAATACCTCACCCAATACCTCAGTCTAACCTCACCCAATACCTCAGTCTAACCTCAGCCAATACCTCAGTCTAGCCTCAGCCAATACCTCAGTCTAACCTCAGCCAATACCTCAGTCAATACCTCAGTCTAACCTCACCCAATAGCTCAGTCTAACCTCAGCCAATACCTCAGTCTTACCTCAGCCAACACCTCAGTCTAACCTCAGCCAATACCTCAGTCTAACCTCAGTCAATACCTCAGTCTAACCTCACCCAATACCTCAGTCTAACCTCAGCCAACACCTCAGTCTAACCTCAGTCTAACCTCAGTCAATACCTCAGTCTAACCTCACCCAATAGCTCAGTCTAACCTCAGTTTAACCTCAGTCAATACCTCAGTCTAACCTCAGTCAATACCTCAGTCTAACCTCACCCAATACCTCAGTCTAACCTCACCCAATACCTCAGTCTAACCTCAGTCAATACCTCAGTCTAACCTCACCCAATAGCTCAGTCTAACCTCAGCCAATACCTCAGTTTAACCTCACCCAATACCTCAGTCTAACCTCAGCTAATACCTCAGTCTAACCTCAGCCAATACCTCAGTCTAACCTCACCCAATACCTCAGTGTAACCTCAGCCAATACCTCAGTCTAACCTCACCAATACCTCAGTCTAACCTCAGTCAATACCTCAGTCTAACCTCAGCCAACACCTCAGTCAATACCTCAGTCTAACCTCAGCCAATACCTCAGTCTAACCTCAGCCAATACCTCATCTAAACCTCACCCGATAACTCAGTCTAACCTCAGTCTAACCTCAGTCTAACCTCAGTCTAACCTCAGTTTAACCTCAGTTTAACCTCAGTCAACACCTCAGTCTAACCTCAGCCAATACCTCAGTCTAACCTCAGCCAATACCTCAGCCAATACCTCAGTCTAACCTCAGCCAATACCTCAGTCTAACCTCAGTCAATACATTAACCTAACCTAGCCAATACCTCAGTCTAACCTCAGCCAATACCTCATCTAAACCTCACCCGATAACTCAGTCTAACCTCAGCCAACACCTCAGTTTAACCTCAGTTTAACCTCAGTCTAACCTCAGTCAACACTCAGTCTAACCTCAGCCAATACCTCAGTCTAACCTCAGCCAACACCTCAGTCTAACCTCAGTCCTACCTCAGCCAATATCTCAGTCCTACCTCAGCCAATACCTCAGTCTAACCTCAGCCAATACCTCAGTCTAACCTCATTCTAACCTCAGCCAATACCTCAGTCTAACCTCACCCAACACCTCAGTCTAACCTCACCCAACACCTCAGTCAATACCTCACCCAATACCTCAGTCTAACCTCAGTGTAACCTCAGTCAATACCTCAGTCAATACCTCTGTCAATACCTCAGTCAATACCTCAGTCTAACTTCAGTCAATACCTCAGTCTAACCTCAGTCAATACCTCAGTCAATACCTCAGTCAATACCTCAGTTAACCTCAGCCAATACTTCAGTCTAACCTCAATCAATACCTCAACTAACCTCAGCCAATACCTCAGTCTAACCTCAATCAATACCTCAGTCTAACCTCAGCCAATACCTCAGTCTAACCTCAGCCAATACCTCAGCCAATACCTCAGTTTAACCGCAGCCAATACCTCAGTCTAACCTCAATCAATACCTCAGTCTAACCTCAGTCAATACCTCAGTCTAACCTCACTCAATACCTCAGTCTAACCTCAGTCAATACCTCAGTCTAACCTCAGTCAATACCTCAGTCAATACCTCAGTCTAACCTCAGTCAATACCTCAGTCTAACCTCAGTCAATACCTCAGCCAATACCTCTGTCAATACCTCAGCCAATACCTCAGCCAATACATCTGTCAATACCTCAGCCAATACCTGAGTCAACACCTCAGCCAATACCTCAGCACCTCAGTCTCACCTCTCCCAATACCCCAGTCTAACCTCAGCCAATACCCCAGTCTAACCTCACCAATACCTCAGCCTAACCTCACCCAATACCTCAACACTCAGACAAACCTCACCCAACACCTCAACACCTCAGCCAAACCTCACCCCGTACCTCAATCAATCTTCACTATATTCAGTTAGTTTAACATCTTGTAGTTTACATTACCAGAAATGTTTCAATGTTGAAACCCCCTCAACCTTCCTTCACTACCCTACACTAAATTATCAGACTTTCTGGACATTTGGCTATCTTCTTTTACCAATTCTCTGTAGCCATTAATCACTTCTCTTTTGTTCTCTTCTTTCTATCATTACTAAATTGGTCACTGAAGCTCCACTATTTTATTTGCGATTGTTTCCCTAAGCCGGCATCATTTATTTTGCGACTGTTTATCTAAGCCACACTGTTTATTTGTAATTGTTTATATACAACAGCAACAACAACAACAACAATGCCATTGGATTTGTGGTTCTTTTTTCTACAAGTATTTATCTAAGCCATTCTGTTTACTCTCTGACTGCTCATCTAACCCATACCATTTCTTTACAACTATTTATCTAGCTACACTGTTTTATGAAAAAAAACAACAACACTATATATGTATATATATGTATGTGTGTGTGTGTGTATATATATATGTGTGTATGTGTATATGATGTATGTTTATATATATATAAATAAATAAATATATATATATATATGATGTATGTATATATATAAATAAATAAATATATATATATATATATATATTTATTTATTTATATATATATATATATATATATATATATATATATATATATATAGAGAGAGAGAGAGAGAGAGATAGAGATAAAATAACATAAAACAATATAAAACATAAAAAAGCCAGAAATAAGACAGAAAACAAAAAGAACCATTCAAGCCACTCATGCAGATAAAAACCATGAAAGAATTTTCTATTAGACGACGACTTTCCATTGTTTTTTCTCTTTCAGCCGATAATAATGTTGTTGATTCGCTGTACAGATGGATGCCTTCAGTTTATCTTCAACGTCATCTGTTTTATTCTCTGTTTGGTCACTCTCATTTTGGCCAGTGAGTATTATTGTTTGTTGTTGCAATCACTTAATCAGAGCCGTGGCTTGGCAGAATCGGTAGAGTGTCGGACGAAATGCTTTGTGGCATTTAGTTACTGCCTTCTGTGTTCTGTATTCATTATTGTTCTTTATGGCAGTGAATTGGCAGTATCGGTAGAGGGTTGGACGCCATGCTTTCCAGATTAGTTCTGTCCCTTTACGGTCTGAGTTCAAATCCTGCCGAGGTT
Source organism: Eledone cirrhosa (assembly GCA_964016885.1). Lineage (NCBI taxonomy): Eukaryota > Metazoa > Mollusca > Cephalopoda > Octopoda > Eledonidae > Eledone > Eledone cirrhosa. The sequence continues at coordinate 13,835,032 of OZ024754.1, read as the reverse complement.
AACTTTGCCTTTCATCCATACGGGGGTCGATAAAATAAAGTACCAGTAATGTACTGGGTAATTGCTGGTCTTGTGCCAAAAGTAGAAACAATTATTGTTCTTTATTGGTCAGCAAGGGTGGTGGATTGGCAGTATTGCTGGAGGGTCGGACGCAATGCTTTGGCGTATAGAGTTACGGCCCCTTACAGCCTGAGTTCAGATCACGCCGAGGTTAACTTTGCCTCTCATCCTTACGGGGTCGATAAAATGAAGCACTGGGATAATTGCTGGCCTTGTGCCAAAAGTAGAAACAATTATTGTCCTGTATTTATTATTGTTGTTTCTTACTAACTTATGATTTATTGCACTTACTTAATCAGGGCTGCATATTGGTAGAATCAGTAGAGCGTCAGACAAAATACTTTGTAGCATTTATTTACTGCCCTCATCACAATTTACAGAGTGGACTGGGTGCATTTTATCATGGCACCTGTCTTCCCACTTTATAGAATGGACTGGGTGTATTTTATCTGGACATCACTACCACGTTACTTGGTGAAGTTGATGCACATTATGGTGCCAATATTACCAATTTACCGAGTGGACTGAGTACAGCTTGTGGCATCAGCACTACTATTTTACAGAGTGGACCATATGTATTTTGTCATGGCACTTGCACTACCACTTTACAGGGGGACTGGGTGTATTTTATCATGGCACCAACACTACCACTTTACAGAGTGTGCTGGGTGCATTTAATCATGGCACCAACACTACCACTTTACAGAGTGTGCTGGGTGTATTTAATCATGGTAGCACCAACACTACTACTTTACAGGGTGTGCTGGGTGCATTCTATCATGGCACCAGCTCTACCACTTTACAGAGTGTGCTGGGTGTATTTAATCATGGTATCACCAACACTACCACTTTACAGAGTGTGCTGGGTGCATCTAATCATGGCACCAACACTACTACTTTACAGGGTGTGCTGGGTGCATTCTATCATGGCACCAGCTCTACTACTTTACAGAGTGTGCTGGGTGCATTTAATCATGGGACCAACACTACCACTTTACAGAGTGTACTGGGTGCATCTTATCATGGCACCAACACTACTACTTTACAGGGTGTGCTGGGTGTATTCTATCATGGCACCAACACTACTACTTTACAGAGTGTGCTGGGTGCATCTTATCATTGCACCAACACTACCACTTTTCAGAGTGTACTGGGTGTATTCTATCATGACACCAGCTCTACTACTTTACAGAGTGTGCTGGGTGCATCTTATCATTGCACCAACACTACCACTTTACAGAGTGTGCTGGGTGTATTTTCAAATTTTTATGTATATTTTTTTATTATTTTGTTGTTTTAAATCTCTGTTGTTTTTCTAAGACTGTCATTGGTGTTTCCACTTCGCTTCTTCTAGTTCCAACTTTACTGATCAGTCTAGACTATGGCAGATACTACATACCTTGGTGGATCACATGGTTCCTCGTTGCTATCATGATAATCCAGCTTATTATTGATATTTTACTCAAGATACATGACTTCTGCTACTATGAGAAAAATGAAGGTAAATTTCTCTGTCTTGCTCTCTCTTGTTTTCCCTCTCTCTTTCCCTCTCTCTCTCTCTCTCTTTATCTCACTCTCTCTCTCTTTATCTCTCTCTCTTGTTTTCCCTCTCTCTTTCCCTCTCTGTTTCTCTCTCTTGTTTTCTCTCTCTCTTTCCCTCTCTGTCTCTCTCTTTATCAATCTATCTGTTTCCCTCTATGATCCTTTCTCTTGATGTTTCGCTAACATTTCCTCCTCCTCTTTCTCCTATTCAACTGCCAATCTCCTGAACACACATCACAGCGACACTCCATACTCCATTGCTATGGCTGTCAAGTTGTGGCTACTGGTGGTTGATACTAACTTATTGAGACTGATACCAATACCAACTTATTGACACTGGTACTAACTTATTAACACTGGTACCAACCTATTGACACTGGTACTAACTTATTAACACTGGTACCAACCTATTGACACTGGTACTAACCTATTGGCACTGGTACTAACTTATTAACACTGGTACCAACCTATTGACACTGGTACTAACCTATTGACACTGGTACTAACCTATTGACACTGGTACTAACCTATTGACACTGGTACCAACTTCTTGACACTGGTACCAACTTATTGACACTGGTACCAACTTATTGACACTGGTACCAACCTATTGACACTGGTACCAACCTATTGGCACTGGTACCAACCTATTGGCACTGGTACCAACTTCTTGACACTGGTACCAACTTATTGACACTGGTACCAACTTATTGGCACTGGTACCAACTTATTGGCACTGGTACCAACCTATTGACACTGGTACCAACCTATTGACACTGGTACCAACTTATTGACACTGGTACCAACTTATTGGCACTGGTACCAACCTATTGACACTGGTACCAACTTATTGATACTGGTACCAACCTATTGACACTGGAACCAACTTATTGGCACTGGTACCAACTTATTGACACTGGTACCAACCTATTGACACTGGTACCAACTTATTGACACTGGTACCAACTTATTGACACTGGTACCAACTTATTGACACTGCTACCAACTTATTGACACTGGTACCAACCTATTGACACTGGTACCAACTTATTGACACTGGTACCAACCTATTGACACTGGTACCAACTTATTGACACTGGTACCAACTTATTGACACTGGTACCAACCTATTGACACTGGTGCCAACTTATTGACACTGGTACCAACTTATTGGCACTGGTACCAACTTATTGACACTGGTACCAACCTATTGACACTGGTACCAACCTATTGACACTGGCACCAACTTATTGACACTGGTACCAACCTATTGACACTGGTACCAACTTATTGACACTGGTACCAACTTATTGACACTGGTACCAACTTATTGACACTGGTACCAACCTATTGACACTGGTACCAACTTATTGACACTGGTACCAACTTATTGACACTGCTACCAGCCTATTGACATTGGTACCAAATTATTGACACTGGTACCAACTTATTGACACTGGTACCAACTTATTGACACTGGTACCAACCTATTGACACTGGTACCAACTTATTGACACTGGTACCAACTTATTGACACTGGTACCAACTTATTGACACTGGTACCAACCTATTGACACTGGTACCAACTTATTGACACTGGTACCAACCTATTGACACTGGTACCAACTTATTGACACTGGTACCAACTTATTGACACTGGTACCAACCTATTGACAATGGTACCAACTTATTGACACTGGTACCAACTTATTGACACTGGTACCAACTTATTGACACTGGTACCAACTTATTGACACTGGTACTAACTTATTGACACTGGTACCAACCTATTGCCACTGGTACCAACTTATTGACACTGGTACCAACCTATTGACACTGGTACCAACCTATTGACACTGGTACCAACCTATTGACACTGGTACCAACTTATTGACACTGGTACCAACTTATTGACACTGGTACCAACCAACTGACACTGGTACCAACCTATTGACACTGATGCTTCCTTTATTGCAGATCGACGAGAAAAATATGAATATGCAAAGAGGGAGAATCCAAAGATGTATATCCCAGAACCACACCCTGTTGTAAGTATATACACCCTTTATACACCCTTTATATACACCCTTTATATACATCCTACGTACACTTCTACGTACACTTCCTAAATATATCTTCTCTATAATTGTTAGATGTCACCATGCTGTAAATATACACACCTCCTATGTTGTTGTTAGATGCCACTCACCATTCCTTGACTGGGTGGCACACTCCATCCTTGAGCAAGATGCTTCATTTCGCATTGCTCAAGTTCATTCAGCCCCCTCCCCAAATAATAATAGAATAAAATGAAATATAGATAAAAAAAAATAAAATAAAATAAAATATATCATAATAGACTATTAGCAGCAGCTGTAACTCCTGCAATGGACTAGCCCCCAGTCTAAGGGACAGTCTTTATCATTAATACTCCTAAGAAACCTCCAATGAGATGTAATCACATAGGAGGCCAACTAAACCTACGAAGGTGTGAGCTGTAACAACACCCACTTTGAGAACCTCTGTTATGAACTATAACAACAACATAGAAGACCAGCTAACCCTACACAGGTGTGAACAGTAACATGACCCTCACTGGAGGCCAGCTAACCCTACACAGGTGTGAACAGTAACATGACCCTCACTGGAGGCCAGCTAACCCTACACAGGTGTGAACAGTAACATGACCCTCACTGGAGGCCAGCTAACCCTACACAGGTGTGAACAGTAACATGACCCTCACTGGAAGCCAGCTAACCCTACACAGGTGTGAACAGTAACATGACCCTCACTGGAGGCCAGCTAACCCTACACAGGTGTGAACAGTAACATGACCCTCACTGGAGGCCAGCTAACCCTACACAGGTGTGAACAGTAACATGACCCTCACTGGAGGCCAGCTAACCCTACATAGGTGTGAACAGTAACATGACCCTCACTGGAGGCCAGCTAACCCTACATAGGTGTGAACAGTAACATGACCCTCACTGGAGGCCAGCTAACCCTACATAGGTGTGAACAGTAATATCAACAGTTTCCATTAACAGTGTAGTTTATCCTGTGAACAGAGGATGATGAAAACGCCCCTGATTTTATGATACAAATCTTCTCATGTAAAAATCATCATCTTCATCATCACCCTTTTACATCTATTTTTCATGCTTGCATGGGTTAGATGTGTTGTCAGACTCTAAGGCTAGGGCAGACAGGTTAGACGACTATGTCATCCTCATACTGTCCAATCGAGCATTGTTTCTACAACTGGCTTCTCACCATGCCAACCACTTCATTGTATGTACTAGATTTGATTTCACATAGTAACACCACTATCACCTAACAGTGTGGACAGGGTCTCTTTTTTTTTTTGTGACACCAGCAACACCAACACGGCACTTTACAGATCTACTCATTTTAAAATGTTCAATTATCTTAAAACTTTCCTGCATATTTTCATTTAAGACATGCGTTACGCAGTAATACAGAAGACCCGACTTCCCACTGGTATAAGCTGAAGCATATAAACAGTATGCCCCCTTCCCTCTCACGGTGAACTGGTCGTGTAGGGGGCATGGTAAAAAAGCACCCAGTCCATACTGTGAAGTGGTCGTGTAGGTGCCCATAAAAAAGCACCTAGTCCATACTGTGAAGTGGTCATGTAGGTGTCCGTACAAAAGCACCCAGTCCATACTGTGAAGTGGTCATGTAGGTGCCCATAAAAAAGCACCTCGTCCATACTGTGGAGTGGTCATGTAGGTGCCCGTACAAAAGTACCTAGTCCATACTGTGAAGTGGTCATGAAGGTGCCCGTACAAAAGCACCCAGTCCATACTGTGAAGTGGTCATGTAGGTGCCCGTACAAAAGCACCTAGTCCATACTGTGAAGTGGTCGTTTATGTGCCCATACAAAAGCACCTAGTCCATACTGTGAAGTGGTCGTGTAGGTGCCATGGTAAGAAAAACACCCAGTACTCACTGTAAATGTGGTTGGTGTTTGGAAGGGCATCCAGCTGTAGAAACGAACCCAGAATCAGTTCTGTATAAGTAAGATATGGTCACCTGACCTGGCATTGCCCACAACAGGACAACCCGTCTAACCCATCTAGCGTGGAAGAATGGATGTAAAATGGTGATGATGATATTATTTAGCAATGTCCCAAACATGAGTTTGCTAATTAAAAAGTTAGTTATTTTATTTAATTCCTTCATTTTTTTTTTTTATCATTTTCAAAATTAATTAAAATATGTGGGCAGTATACTTTATTAGAGATACAGTAACGAAGGGGTTAATTAGAAAGAAAAAAAGGGCAGCACTTCATATCAACTCTCTCTTTTATCTTATGAGGTTTGATAAATTTAAATATTAGTCTAGTAATATGATTGATTCAATCGCTTTGACCCTTCACCACCATCATCACCATCATCATAATCATAATCATTATCACCATCACCATCATTACTATTATCATCACCATCATCATCATCACTATCACCATCATCATCACCATGATCATCATCATCACCATCATTATCATCACCATCATCATCACTATCATCACCATTATCATCATCACCATCATCATCACTATCATCACCACCACCACCATCATCACCACCATCATCATCACCATCATCATCACCATCATCATCACTATCATCATCACCATCACCATCATCACCATCATCACCATCACCATCATCACCACCATTGTCATCATCACCATCATCACCACCATTGTCATCACCATCACCATCATTATCATCACCACCATTATCATCACCACCATTATCATCATCACCATCATCATCATCACCATTATCATCATCATCACCATCACCATCACCATCATTATCATCATCACCATCACCATCATTATCATCACCATCATCACCATCACCATCAT
>OZ024754.1:13801029-13823529 GCA_964016885.1 Eledone cirrhosa | reverse complement strand
AAAACAAACTTTGTATTTTATCTGATGAGAGCGTACCAAAGTTTTGGTACCCTTGAAATATATATAATAGAATAAATATGATTTTATAAATATAGTTTCCATTTATTAATATCATTGATATTATATATATATATATATATATATATAAAAGCACCCAGCACTCACTGTAAATGAGGTTGGTGTTAGGAAGGGCATCCAGCTGTAGAAATCAAGCCAGAATCAGTTCCCGTCCCACCCTTGCAAGCCAGGAAAAGCGGACATAAAATGATGATATATATATATATATATATATATATGTATGTTAGTAATTTTCTGGGTTAAGTAATTCAGATTTTAACTTAGTCATGCCTCCAGTTAATCATTTGTTTGTAAAGCTGGAAAGAAGTAAGCTTTTTTTTTTTTTTCTAAATAAACTGTGTGACAACAATTCTGAACATAGCAGCTAATTTAAAGAGTTTACTCTTTTTCTATTCCGTATCTGGCCAGAATTCTCTCACCTCTTTCTGTTCAAACCGGCTGTAACTGACCACTCATACTGATGTTAAGGTATTGTTCTCAAAATAAATGATATCAAAATCTCATAGATTCGATATTATGTGAGGTAAAGCCTTTACCATGAAAATCCAATAGTAAATATAGAGTAATGTAAATGTCAAAGGGTTAAAGAAAAGACGGGATTTTCAATATAAACAAAATAGTTTCTTTCTTATAAAAGGATTATATTGTTATTATTATTGGTGGATTGGCAGTTTTGGTAAAGAGTCAGACACCATGCTTTGTGGCATAGAGTTATGGCCTTTTATATTCTGAGTTCAAATCCTACTGAAGTTAGCTTTACCTTTCATCCTTATGGGGTCGATAAAATAGAGTACCAGTAATACACTGGGACCGATTTAATCGACTTTCTCCTCCACAAAAATTGTTGGCCTTGTGCCTAAATCAGAAAACATTATTTTTATAAAGTAGTTGATTGGCAGAATCAGTAGAGCGGCAGACAGTGGTTTGGGGCATTTAGTTAAAACAATGATGATGATGATACTTTGGGGTATTTAGTTAAAACGATGATGATGATAATACTTTGGGGTATTTAGTTAAAACGATGATGATGATGATAATACTTTGGGGCATTTAGTTAAAACGATGATGATGATGATAATACTTTGGGGTATTTAGTTAAAACGATGATGATGATAATACTTTGGGGTATTTAGTTAAAACGATGATGATGATGATAATACTTTGGGGCATTTAGTTAAAACGATGATGATGATGATAATACTTTGGGGTATTTAGTTAAAACGATGATGATGATAATACTTTGGGGCATTTAGTTAAAACGATGATGATGATAATACCTTGGGGTATTTAGTTAAAACGATGATGATGATGATGATGATTCTACATATCTGAATTGAATTCCTGGCCTGGTCAAGTTTTCCTTTCATCCTTTTAGGGTTGATAAAATATAGTACCAGTTAAATACTGGAGTCGATTTAATTGACTTTTCCCATCTCCCAAATTGTCGACCTTGTGTCAAATGTAGAAACATTTATTATTATTGAAAGGCCTAAGATTGTCAGAATTGGTAGAGTGTTGGACACCGTGGTTTGTGTCATATAGTTAAGATCTTTTACTTTCTGAGTTCAAATCCTGCCTTTCATCCTTACGAGGGCAATAAAATAAAGTACCAGTAATGCACTGGGGTCGATTTAATAAAATTTCCCCTCCCCTCCAAAAAATTGTTGGCCTTGTGCCTAAGTCAGAAACCATTATGTACTGGGGTAATTGCTGGCCTTGTGCCAAAACTAGAAACAATTATTATACACATTTTTAAACAAACTTTACTTTTAAATTGGTCAGATAATTAATTGTTTCTACTTTTGGCACAAGGCCAGCAATTATCCCAGTGTATTACTGGTACTTTATTTTATCGACCCCCGTAAGGATGAAAGGCAAAGTTAACCTCCGCTGGATTTGAACTCAGACCGTAAAGGGCCGTAACTCTTTGCCGCAAAGCATGGTGTCAGACCCTCTGCCGATACTGCAATCCACCGCCCTATTGGTCAGATAATTAATGCATTCTAAGTAGGAAAGAAAGAAAGGGAGGAAGAAAAGAAAGTAAGCTCTTCTTATTTTTGATTTTGGTTTCAACGTTCTTTGTCTATTGTTTTAATTTGTAAAATATATGTGTGTTTTATATATCATATTTTCTATTTGTATAACACCTTTACATGTGTATAATACCTTTACATGTGTATAACACCTTTACATGTGTATAATACCTTTACATGTGTATTTGAAAACATGTTGCTGTTTTATACAATTAAATTCAATTTTTCCAACAAGATGGTTAAAATTAAAACTGTGTTGAGTTATTATTACTGCAGTGGATTGACAGTAATGGTAGAGTGTCGGACACCATGCTTTGCAGCATAGAGTTACGGCCCGTTACGTTCCGAGTTCAAATTGTTTTTTTCTCTTTCAGCTGATAATAATTGTTTCTACTTTCGGCACAAGGCCAGCAATTACCCAGTACATTACTGGTATTCTATTTTATCGACCTCGTAAGGATGAAAGGTAAAGTTGACCTCGGCGGGATTTGAACTCAGATCGTAAAGGGACGTAACTATGCTGGAAAGCATGTCCAACCCTCTACCAACTCTTTCAGCCGATAATAATGTTGTTGATTCACTGTACAGATGGATGCCTTCAGTTTATCTTCAACGTCATCTGTTTTATTCTCTGTTTGGTCACTCTCATTTTGGCCAGTGAGTATTATTGTTTGTTGTTATAATCACTTAATCAGAGCCGTGGCTTGGCAGAATCGGTAGAGTGTCGGACGAAATACTTTGTGGTATTTAGTTACTGCCCTCTGTTCTGTATTCATTATTGTTCTTTGTGGATTGGCAGTATCGGTAGAGGGTCGGACGCCATGCTTTCCAGCATAGTTCTGTCCCTTGCCATTCTGAGTTCAAATCCCGCCGAGGTTAACTTTGCTTTTCATCCTTACGAGGTCGATAAAATAAAGTACCAGTAATACACTGGGTAATTGCTGGCCTTGAGCCAAAAGTAGAAACAATTATTGTTCTTTATTGTTCTGCAAGAGCAGTGGATTGGCAGTATCGGTAGAGGGTCGGGCACCATGCTTTGCAGCATAGAGTTACGGCCCTTTACAGTCCGAGTTCAAATCCCTCTGAGGTTAACTTTCATCCTTACAAGGTCGATAAAATGAAGTACCAGTAATACACTGGGTCATTGCTGGTCTTGTGCCAAAAGTAGAAACAATTATTTTTCTTTTAATTATTTAGTTACTATTTTGGAAGAGAGTGAAAAAGAGATATTTTTCTTTTCAATTTCAGATTGTAGATTGCACTAATAAATCAAATAATTTTTTGGCAGAGAAAGCAAGCCAAGAATTTTATACCCACAAATAAATAATTTTTATGTATGTATATATATTTATATATATACATTTATATATATATATACATTTATATATATATATTTATATATATAGGAACAAGTAGGACCCCGACGGCTGAGCTCAGCCGTCGGGGTCCTACTTGTTCCTATTACCCACTCTACTACCCTAAGTATTGAGTGCTTTGGTGCGTTATGGTCCATTTGGTTCCTTACCACATTTCCTTCATTATTTATATATATATACATATATATATATATTTATATATATATATATAATATATATATATATTGTAAATACATTATAAATAACAATCAAAGAGTGTTTAAAATATTTAATCACTTATGATCGTTTCATCCTAGCACAAGCTGGAATCATCAAAGTAGATAATAAAGGTCAAAACACAAATATAAGATATATATATATATATATAGACAATTATATATATATAATTACCTTATTTCCCGACGTCGAAGACACTATTTTTTTCATAAAATAAATCTCAAAAATCTACCATGTGTCCTAGAGGTCAAAGGTTGTTTATTATTTTTTTCAAATTTTTGGTTGTCAAAATTAGTGTGCATCCTCAAGGATGAAGTGTCTTCGGCGTCGGGAAATACAGTGTATATATACATATATATATATAAATATATATATATATATATATTGTTGCACATGGAGGCACATGGCTTAGTGGTTAGACCATTGGCCTTGCAATCGAAAGGTTGTGAGTTCAATTCTCAGACCAGGTGATGTGTTGTTTCCTTGAGCAAGACACTTTATTTCACATTGCTCCAGTTTACTCAGCTGTAGAAATGAGATGATAGGGACTGGGGTCCCTATCATTCCACTGTAAAGTGGACGTGTAGGTGCCACAGCAAAAAAGCACCCAGCACTCACTGTAAATGAGGTTGGTGTTAGGAAGGGCATCCAGCTGTAGAAATCAAGCCACAATCAGTTCCCGTCCCACCCTTGCAAGCTGACGTAAAATGAAATGAAATGATGAAATGATTGTTCCTTTCCCTCTGGCACTGGATGAAAGTTGGTCATCTAAATCAATGAAACATATGTTCCTGGCATGGCTTCGTTGTGGTGCTGGCCTTAATAATAGTAATAGTAATTATATATATATATATATATATATATATATACTGATATACTGGTAGAACACTGGTAGCTTATATCTGTAGTAGTAGAGCACTCACTCCATGGGATGTGTTTGGTAGAAGTTAGTTCCACAACAGTTAACTGTTTTGGAACTAACTCCTTCGAGACTCGTCCCATGGACTGAGTGCTCTACTACTACAGATATAACCTCCCAGTCTTCTACCACAATACACGTCTCCAGCTCTGATTAGCAGATTCTTCTCAACACTTGGAAGTTTGGCTTTCTACTCTGCGAGCATTCTTTATATCCTCATGTCTTACACAACCTGTATCTTATCAACTTTAAAATAGATCTAACTTATATAGTTCGGATCTAGCTGTCGAAATGGCTGGAGCTCAGCTGTCGGGGTCCTCACTATTTTCCTATATCATCATCATTTTACGTCAGCTTTTTCCCTGCTTGCAAGGGTGGGACGGGGACTGATTCTGGCTTGATTTCTACAGCTGGATGCTCTTCCTAACACCAACCTCATTTACAGTGAGTGCTGGGTGCTTTTTTGCCGTGGCACCTCCACGACCACTTTACAGTGGAATGATATGGACCCCAGTCCCTATCATCTCATTTCTACAGCTGAGTAAACTGGAGCAATGTGGAATAAAGTGTCTTGCTCAAGGAAACAACACATCACCCGGTCTGAGAATTGAACTCACAACCTTTTGATTGCAAGGCCAATGCTCTAACCACTAAGCCATGTGCCTCTCTCTCTCTCTCTCTCTCTCTCTCTCTCTCTCTCTCTCTCTCTCTCTCTCTCTCTCTCTCTCTCTCTCTCTCTCTCTCTCTCTCTCTCTATATATATATATATATCCCAGGTTCAATCCTGGGGTAACCACTGTAATGAAGGTACTCAATATATAACAGAGTATAACTGTTTAATATAGAAATGGCTTCTACAGGACTAGAACTGTTTCATTCAAGGAAATCGTCAGGAAAGCCCTTTCCTGATGATTTCCTTTGAATGAAACAGTGCTAATCCTGTAGAAGCCATTTCTATATTAAATATATATATATACTAGTAATTCAAAGGGACAGCTTTGTCACACTGAATCCCTTTGAGAACTACATTAAGGGTACACGTATTTGTTGAATGCTCAGTCACTTGCAGGCTGTTCCGTTGTGCAAACAACTAAAAGACTCGTCATAACTGACGAAGTTTCAGCAACAGCCACAAACTGCTGCTGTTACTTAAAAAACTACACGCTCAATTAAAGAAAGTCTGTTAGGAATAGTTATTGATCTGTATTAGCAGGTTTATAGGAAGTAGTGTCATCGTAAAATTAATTCTGTGGAGAATGTGCTTAATTAGGAATATAATTAAATCACTTGTCATCAAGAAAGTAATGATTTTGAATTTACTACTAGATACACAGACAGAGTGAGATAGAAATATATTTATTTATGAATTTAAATGTACGTTAGCTTTTTGCTTTTTAAAAAAAAGTAATGTGAGTTTGAACCCCATAGGCTGTCCTGTCCACTTTTTTCCATCTCTCGAGGCTTATATGGTCCATCTAGCAATGGTAGTTGAGAAAAGTGGGAATGGGATTGATGGAGAAGACATTTTTGGAGAATTACGAAAAATAAAAAATAATGGAAAAAGGATGAAGATGTAAACTAAAGAGAAATACTAATTATTTTAATATTAATGTTAAATATATATATAAATATATATATATATATAAATATATATATATATATATATAAATTTGAAAAGTGGGTAAAGTTCTATACAAAACAGAACAGGTTATAGAGAAAAAGTGGAATTGGAAATAGCATGGAAAATATATTTAAAAGATCTGTTTTTCTTTTTTCTTCTTTGATCTGTGAAAGTGACATTATTGAAAAAATGAGAGGAACAATTTAAAAGAAAAAAGGAGTTTTATAATGTACTAGCAGTAAAGCCCGGCGTTGCTCGGGGTCGCTCAGTAGCTGTGTTAAAGTTACAATGTTAAGTTTCTTTCTTGGCTTAAAAACTGTAGTGTCTACTGTGCAGACTTGCATGTGGTGTTTTTGATTAATATTCCCTCAACCAACAATATGCCTTATGAAGTTAAGAAAACATAACGATAACCCGAATGTTATAACAAAAGAGGATGCTGGGGATAGAAACTGCACTGGTTATTTATTAACAAAGATCGAAAATGTAAACACTGCAACGCAGAGAAAAACATTAGCGTAACCAAATTATCAGTTATGTCTGTCTGCACGCCTATATCACCTCTCTGCACGACTGTCTGTCTGCACGCCTATATCACCTCTCTGCACGACTGTCTGTCTGCACGCCTATATCACCTCTCTGCACGACTGTCTGTCTGCACGCCTAACGACGAAATATTTGCTTGTTTTACGTAGTCTTTAAATAGACTTGTTTTCAAGTAAAAATATTGTTTTAAAATGCTTTTAAATGGAAATGAAGCAAAACGGAAGCTTAGTGTTCGAACTGATGAATTTTGCAGGTCAATATTTTGCTGGCTCGACAACTGTTAAAGCCAGCGTAATTTTTTACGTAAGACGCTCAATGTAAACAGAACAAAGGGAAATAACTGATAACTTACGCTCAAAAATCGATACATTATATTCGTCACATAGGGTGGGTCAATTTGAAATTTTTTTTTTTCCGATGTCTTCGCTAGGGCTCAATGTACAAGTATAGCAATTTCGGTGCAATTCCGTGAGAGATTCTAACAGGAGATGTGTGCCAAAAATCGATAGACAGACAGACAACCACAGTTTTATATATATAGATATAAAATATATAAAATATAACTGGTTTCAATGTATCAAATGTTGATACAGAATCGACTCTGCTAAAGACACTCAAAGGTGGTGAGGGTGTCAAAACAGGCGACAGACTACCCAAAGTCTAGTAGAGTCCATCCGATGAGCTACCATATGAGAATCATTTACTCTATTTCTCAAGACTTCAGTAAAAAAAAACTTGTTTAAGGTACTGCATAGTTTCCTAGTTATCCAGTTTTACTCTGAAGGCCATGGGAGAAACCACTTGTTGGGCTGCCACACAGTGGGATTGAACCTACGTGGATTAACCATCCGACAGATTAGAAGTACCGGTAGAGTGTTGAACAACATGCTTTGCAGCATAGAGTCGCGGTCTGAGTTCAAATCCCACCAAGCTTAACTTTGCCTCTCATCCTTACAGGGTTGATAAAATAAAGTACCAGCAACGTACTGAGGTCAGTTTAATTGACTTTCCCCTACACCTCAAATTGTTGGCCTTACGCCTAACTCAGAAACCATTATTTATAAATTGAATGTTACAATAGCTGGATGTAGCATGGAAAGGTCATGTCTTTTGTCTTACAACAATTTTCACTTAACCCTTTAGCATTTAAACTGGCTGTATCTGGCCAGAATTCTCTCACTTCTTTCAGTTCAAACCAGCTGCTCATACTAAGGTTAAGATATTGTTATCAACATAAATAATATAAAGATCTCATAGATTCAATATTATGTGAGGGAAAACCATTACCACAAAAATACAATTATAAATATGTAATGTAAATGCTAAAGGGTTAAAATATAGTTACACAGCTACAGCTTGAGTGAAACAACAATATAAATGTCAAGATTTCTATTTCTTTGACAACACATTGTTTTCAAGAATTGTCACTAATTGTTTAATATATATACTTAGGAGAGCACTTGCTTCCTTCCACTATAATTTAATCTAAGTAGCAGTTATCTTTATTCTTATCATTAATTACAGTAGCGTTTAATATCTTCATTCCCATCATTAAACATGCATTGCAACTTCAAATATGATTTTATTATATTTTTTCCTAAATTTTAAAAATATAATAAATACGAAGGTCAGCTGAAAAGTTTATAGGCTGACCAAGATACTCTTATGGAGTGACCAAATGAAGTTTATTTTCAGCAGAGTCCCTAGAAAGAAACAATGCAGTTATTAATAAGAAGAGTTGAAATTAATGCATACAAGATTTTACAGCTCTAGCATCGCTCCTTCATAGGCTGACCAAGATACTCTCATAGAATGACTAAATGATGTTTATTTTTCAACATAGACCCTGGAAAGAAACAATGTAGTTATTAATAAGAAAAGTTGAAATTAATACTTGCAAGATTTCACAGCTCTAGCATCACTCCTTCATAGCGAGCCCCTAAACCTTTCAGCCCACCATCGTAATTAACAACCATCATTCTGTTGTTCATTTTTGCTATACATATGCAAATTCTAAGGAGACATATTGGCAGAGTCGTTAGAATGCCAGATAGAATGATTTGCAGCATGCGTTCTGGCTCTCTGAGTTTAAATCCTGTCGAGCTCAACCTTGCCTTTTACGAGGTCAATAAAAAAAGTACCAGTAAATTATTGGGGTTAATTCTTCCTCTTTATCTCTTTCTCACTTCCTCTCTCTCTCTCACTCTCTATCATTCTCTGAAAGAAATCTGCTGTATTTATACCTGGAGAAGAGATGGGGACAACCAAGTTTAAAAATACCCTAAAAACAGTGTGTGTCAATATGGTACCCCTACGATTCCATCAGGAGTTACGGCACCATGAATGCATATAAATGCTATTCCTGCTGGAACACCCATGTAAAAAATGGTGATAGTTTCCAGAATGCTGTATCAGTGCAAAATGACGTGTGAAGCTATTGATAAATGTTTAATTTAAAGACTTTGCAATTTGTATTTTAAGTGAAATGTTGGTTTCTAAATTAAGCAGAAGAAGACCAGAAAATATGGGGTCAAAAAGCAAAGTTGATTCAGCACTAGAGATGTCTGGTATTATATTTAGGGGTTGCAAGTCAATCTTCTCAATATTGTCACACTTCACTTATAGATATATATGGCTGCACTTTACTGCCAGGCCAGGTTGGACCTCTGCATTTTGCTGCATATCTATCTATCTATCTATCTATCTATCTATCTATCTATCTATCTATCTATCTTTTTCTGTTTATCTTTCCTTCTATATCTCTTTCTCACTCGCCATCAGATGTATTATTGGATTTTTCACAATTTACTGTTTTATTATTGGATTCGACCGGAACATTCTCTCCAACAGTTAAGACCTCTACAAGAGATGTTTCTTTGATTGGTTCACCTCTTCCTTGGCATCTTTAATAACATTTACCAAGTGTTAGTCCAGGTTTTTTTTTTTTTTGCAATGGAAATAAAAAAAGAAAAAAGAAAACCTTGAGATTTACAAAATCTTTTCGAACTGTAGACACATAGATATTACTCTAGAGGGTTATATGTCTAATAAAACTGTAGACATATATTACTATAGAGTGTTAGAGCTATGTCTAATAAAACTATAGATACATATTACTATAGAAGGTTAGAGCTATGTCTAATAAAACTATAGATACATACTACTATAGAAGGATAGAACTATGTCTAATAAAACTATAGATACATACTATAGAAGGTTAGAGCTATGTCTAATAAAACTATAGATACATATTACTATAGAGTGTTAGAACTATGTCTAATAAAACTATAGATACATACTACTATAGAAGGTTAGAGCTATGTCTAATAAAACTATAGATACATACTACTATAGAAGGTTAGAGCTATGTCTAATAAAACTATAGATACATACTACTATAGAAGGTTAGAGCTATGTCTAATAAAACTATAGATACATATTACTATAGAAGGTTAGAACTATGTCTAATAAAACTATAGATACATACTACTATAGAAGGTTAGAGCTATGTCTAATAAAACTATAGATACATACTACTATAGAAGGTTAGATGTCTAATAAAACGCTCTAAGTCTAAAGTCTGTCTTAAGCCAGAAATCACATTTGGCCGGTGTTTATCCTGGTTTCGTGGCATAACGTGACTGAGAGTACAAGACATCCCCCTGGACAGGACGCCAATCTATTGCAAGATTAAACCCCCAGCTATTGCTGGAACTCATTTTCAGCTGAGTATACTGGAGCAATGTGAAATGAAGTGTTTTGCTCAAGAACACAACACAACAACCCAGGAATTGAACCCACAGCATTATGATCGTAAGTCTAACACCCTTACCACTAGATACACATATTACTAGAGAAGGTTATATGTCTAATAAAAGGGATAACATATAAATATAATACCTTAAAGCTATAGACAAATTTCTGACAAGTCTCAACTTTGGATACATTTTTATGTCATTGTTATGATTATTTAATATTTTTATTAATGCACACATAATATAGTGTACTATATACACATACAATATAGTATGATAATATAATATAATATATACTACATATATATATAATATATACAATATAGTATGATAATATAATATATACTACATATATATATAATATATACAATATAGTATGATAAAATAATTGTTTCTACTTTAGGCACAAGGCCAGCAATTACTCAGTACATTACTAGTACTTTATTTTATCGACCCCGTAAGGATGAAAGGCAAAGTCAACCTCGGCGGGATTTGAACTCAGACTGTAAAGGGACGTAACTATGCTGGAAAGCATGGTGTCCAACCCTCTACCGATACTGCCAATTCACCGCCAATAGTATGATAATATAATATATACTAAATAGTAATATATAATATAGTATACTATATATATATATATAATACAGACCGAGTGATGTGTTGTTTCCTTGAGCAAGACACTTTATTTCAAATTGCTCCAGTTTACTCAGCTGTAGAAATGAGATGATAGGGACTGGGGTCCCTATCATTCCACTGTAAAGTGGACATGTAGGTGCCACGGCAAAAAAGCACCCAGCACTCACTGTAAAGTGGACATGTAGGTGCCACGGCAAAAAAGCACCCAGCACTCACTGTAAAGTGGACATGTAGGTGCCACAGAAAAAAAGCACCTAGCACTCACTGTAAATGAGGTTGGTGTTAGGAAGGGCATCCAGCTGTAGAAATCAAGCCAGAATCAGTTCCTGTATGAGCAAGACAAGGTAAACCGACCAGACACTGCCCACAACAGGACAACCCGTCTAACCCATGCTAACATGGAAGAACGGACGTAAAACGATGATGATGATGATGATATATATATATATATAATGTAATTGTTTCTACTTTGGGCACAAGGCCGGCAATTATCCCAGTGTATTACTGGTACTTTATTTTATCGACCCCGTAAGGATGAAAGGCAAAGTCAACCTCGGCGGGATTTGAACTCAGATCGTAAAGGGACGTAACTATACTGGAAAGCATATATAATGTAATGATAGCAAATAATATATAATATAAGAAAAAAAAAGGGAAACAAAAAGAAAGAATAGGGAAATATAGAAAAAGAATGAGAAAGACAGAAGAAAAAGAACGGGAAAGGCAGGAGATGGCAAGAGCTCTGGTGTCACAGAAGAGAAGGGAGCAGTGAAGGGGAGGGTGATTGGGTTTTGAGCCTAGCCCAAGTATAATAATATGCTATAATATAATGAAAATAAAATTAGAATTTTATTTCTCGCCCTAGCACAGCTGATACATAAATGTAGGTATGCACATGTATACACACAAATATATATAATATATATATATATATACACACACATAAATACTTATACATCTGTATGTATGGGTTATAAACAAACGGCCCGATTTGAAGGTGTGCCGTGCCGGTGACCAATTGTCACCTGTTTGTTCAACACTGGCTTTGAGGAACAATCAACATGTTTCTGGGTCATTACCCTTCATCAGGACTGTATACCTCTGCCAGTCTGTTGAACGGTTGCACAGATACGTGTACCATTAAATTAATGTCAAGCATGGTACAGTGTGATTCAGCGTGGTACAGTGTGTGATAAGCTGGCTTCTTTGAAGTACAGATATAAATACGTGTACTATTAATGTCGAGCATGGTACACTGTGATTCAGCATGGTACAGTGTGTGACTAGCTGGCTTCTTTGAAGTAGAGATATAAATACGTGTACTATTAGTCTAAAGCATGGTACACTGTGATTCAGCGTGGTACAGTGTGTGACAAGCTGGCTTCTTTGAAGTAGAGATATAAATACGTGTACTATTAATGTCAAGCATGGTACACTGTGATTCAGTGTGGTACAGTGTGTGACAAGCTGGCTTCTTTGAAGTAGAGATATAAATACGTGTACTATTAATGTCAAGCATGGTACACTGTGATTCAGCATGGTACAGTGTGTGATTAGCTGGCTTCTTTGAAGTAGAGGTATAAATACGTGTACTATTAATGTCAAGCATGGTACACTGTGATTCAGCATGGTACAGTGTGTGACAAGCTGGCTTCTTTGAAGTAGAGATATAAATACGTGTACTATTAATGTCAAGCATGGTACACTGTGATTCAGTGTGGTACAGTGTGTGACAAGCTGGCTTCTTTGAAGTAGAGGTATAAATACGTGTACTATTAATGTCAAGCATGGTACACTGTGATTCAGCGTGGTACAGTGTGTGACAAGCTGGCTTCTTTGAAGTACAGGTATAAATACGTGTACTATTAATGTCGAGCATGGTACACTGTGATTCAGCATGGTACAGTGTGTGACAAGCTGGCTTCTTTGAAGTACAGGTATAAATACGTGTACTATTAATGTCGAGCATGGTACACTGTGATTCAGCATGATACAGTGTGTGACAAGCTGGCTTCTTTGAAGTAGAGATATAAATACGTGTACTATTAATGTCAAGCATGGTACATTGTGATTCAGTGTGGTACAGTGTGTGACAAGCTGGCTTCTTTGAAGTAGAGATATAAATACGTGTACTATTAATGTCGAGCATGGTACACTGTGATTCAGTGTGGTACAGTGTGTGACAAGCTGGCTTCTTTGAAGTACAGGTATAAATACGTGTACTATTAATGTCAAGCATGGTACACTGTGATTCAGTGTGGTACAGTGTGTGACAAGCTGGCTTCTTTGAAGTACAGGTATGACTCATTTTCATCAGTTGAATAGACTGGAATAATGTCAAATGAAGTGCCTTGCTGAAGGATACAGCGGGCCACCAGGAATGGAACTCACAATCGTGAACGAAATACTGACCAAGATTGATATGGAACTAATTAAACATGCCAGAAATATCACATCAAACAAACAGGAGAAATTATTTAGCACTTGGAGAGTCTCTTATATATTTATTGTTTGTATGGTTCGGTAACTCCTGGGGGAGTCATAGGCGCGCCATATTGACATACGGCGTTTCTTGGACATTTAAAGCCAGGCGGAGCCCATCACTCTCCAGGCCTCAGTACAGCAGATTTCTTCCAGAGAAAGTTAGAAAGTGAGAGAAAGAAAGAATCAACCTCAGTACTAGACTGGTACTTTTTTTTATCGACCTCTAAGGATGAAAGGTACAGTTGACTTAGGTGGGATTCGGACTCAGGGAGCAGTGAACCGGAACGAGTACAATAAAGTATTCTATCCAACGTTCTAATGACTCTGTCTATTTGCATATATATATATATATATATATATATATATATATATATATATATATATATATATATATATATAATAGCTTTATTTAGCTATTGCTCGCACCAACCGGAGGTATATGATTTTTAATGCGATGAAATACCAATGAAGGTTGGACAATCACTGACGAAGGACTATTTTTATCATATGTAACCCATGTGCAACCACGCAGTATTCTTTCTTCTCATGTTTTATATATATATATATATATATATATATATATAAAGTAAATCCATAGACTCATTAGATAAAATATATACAGTATATATATCCTCCCAATCGGTATAAATCAACCACACAACAAATCATTTAAACGAGGCTATAAGTTTAAAATATACTTATGAAGAAATAGTAGACAGATGATATAGCTTTTTATCCGCGACTCACAGCTACAGAAAATTTACTTAGTATTTCTGATAGGCTGTAGAAATTGACTAGACATATAGTTAACTACACGTAATTTGGTACAAAATCAAAGTTTGAAGACAAAATGTACATAAACATACCAAAATCATCAAAATATATCTACCACCGGCAGTTTATATATATCATCATCATCATCATCTTCGTTTATCATTATATATATCATCAGTTTATATATATCATCATCATCATCATCATCATCATTTTCCACGCTAGCATGGGTTATATATATATATATATATGGAAAAAATGAAATTTCATTTCTCACTCTTAGTGCAGCTGATACTTAAATATAAGTATGGATACGTACATACATATACCACTGACAGGAAGGTATATGGTGCTGGTGACAGATAAAAAGCTAGAAACTAGTTCATCATTCCTTTGTCAGTGTTGAACAAAATGGCAACGATGGTTGCCGAACACTGTACGGGATGTTTGTTTACAAACAAACCGAGCATTATAATAAATGTTCGGTAAACGCATACGTACATATATATATGTGTGTGCATCTATGTATGTATATACATACTACTGTACGTCTGTATACATATATGTATGTACGTATACATACTTATATTTATATATATATATATATATTTATTTATTTATTTGCAGTTTCTGGAATATTTGCATCAAATTTCGAAACACCCTATGTGTGTATGTGTGTGTATATATATCATCATCATTATCATCATCATCGAGGGCGGTGGATTGGCAGTATCGGTAGAGGGTTGGACGCCATGCTTTCCAGCATAGTTACGTCCTTTTACTGAGTTCAAATCCCGCCGAGGTTGACTTTGCCTTTCATCCTTACGGGGTCGATAAAATAAAGTACCAGTAATGCACTGGGTAATTGCTGGCCTTGTGCCTAAAGTAGAAACAATTATCATCATCATCGATTAATGTCTATCTTCCACGCTAGCATGGGTTAGACGGGTTTGTCCCATTCAGAGGCAAATTGGGTTGGGTGAAGTATCTCGCTCATATAGGAGAGTTTCTGACTGGATGCCCTTCCTAACACCAACCACATTAACAGTGGGTGCTGGGTGTTTTTTGCCATGTCTTTTACACGTCCACTTTACAGTGTGGGCTGGGTGTTTTGTGGTACCAGTATAATATACATATATTTATATATATATATATACATATACATACATGCACATATCATGATAATGATATACACATATATATATATATATGTGTACATATACATATACCATATATGTAAT
This sequence comes from Eledone cirrhosa, assembly GCA_964016885.1. Classification (NCBI taxonomy): domain Eukaryota; kingdom Metazoa; phylum Mollusca; class Cephalopoda; order Octopoda; family Eledonidae; genus Eledone; species Eledone cirrhosa. Next base: position 13,807,850 of record OZ024754.1, on the reverse strand, counting down.
ATACATACACATATCATACATATACATACACACTTCATATATATATACACATAAATATATTATCAACCTCATCGATTAGTATCCATCATCGATTAGTATCAATCACCCGGGGCAGATTTTGGCTTGGTTTCTACAGCTGGGTGCCCTTCCTACCGTCAACCACATTTACAGTGTGTGCTGGGTGCTTTTTGTCGTGTCGCCGACACAACCACTTTACAGTGGGGCCTGGGCACTTTTGTCATGGGACTAGGGAGGGTGGAGGAGCTTGGGGGGGGAAATGTGGACAGGGTAGTAGGGGAGGGATGGTTACTGCTAAGGGAGGTGTATGGGAGGGGGGGGGGAGGTTGAGGAAGGTGTTGCCTACTAGGTATAAGCCTCATCCTGAGAATAATAGAGGACGGGTCTTCCGTAAAACTGCATAGTGTCAGAGGTCGTGGTCTTGTGTCATTGCCTTTGAGAGGTGTAATTGTGTAAGGTCAGCTTTTATTGCCTCATTCCAAGTCTTCCTAGGCCTGCCCACACCGCGGCTACCATTGACCTTGAGTGCTCTGGACCTTATTATACAGCTGTCATCCTTCATACACATCACATGTCCATACCAATGCAATCTCCCCTCCTGCATGCAACAACTGATCCCTCTTATGCCTAATTTCTCATGCAGTGTATCTATACTTTGCCGTTCACATATATTGCTATTGCACATCCAGCGAAGCAGGGAGGCTTAATTTCTTTCCAATCTTCGCAGGTCCTCGGCACACAGTGCCCAGGTCTTGCTGCTGTGCAACATTATTGTTGTATACATGCATCATACAGTCTGCCTTTCATTTTAAGAGAAAAACCTTTTGTAGTTAGTAACAGTAGTAACTCCCTGAATTTTCTCCAACCCGATCTCACTCTGGTTACTGTGCTTTCAGAACGCCCTCCCCCACTACTGATTTGGTCACCCAGGTAACTGAAACTATCTAAAACTCCAACCGAGCCCTCTGGGCATTTGAAGGTGGTTGTATCCTGAGGGTTCTTGCTACTTGCTGCCCCTGTGCGCCTGCCACAAGTAAAACCTACATTCTTTGTTAGCCTGCCTGAGATCCCACTACATCTCTTGTGTAACCATTGCTTGCATTTGGTACATAGAATGGAATTTCTACTTACTCATTTTTTGCACACTGAGCAGGGCCATTTCCCAAAGGAGATCTGGGCCATGTTATCCTTTCTACTTACTAGAACTTTAGTTTTTGTCAGGTGGACTTTAAGACCTTCAGATTCTAGGCCTTGCTTCCAGGTTTGGAATTTCATCTCTAGTTCAGCTATAGATTCGGCTATAAGGGTTAGGTCATCAGCATACAGATGTTCCCATGGGCAGCCAGTCTTAAACTCCTCCGTTATTGCCTGCAGAACGATAATAAACCAAAGAGGGCTAAGAACAGAGCCCTTATGGACATCAACCTGCATGCTAAATTCTTCACTATAGTCATTGTTAATTCTAAACTTACTGGCTGTTCTTCTATACATTGCTTGAATTGCTCTCACAAGCCATTCATCAACTCTTAGTTTCCTAAAAGCCCACCACATAAGGGAATGGAGGACTCTGTCAAAAGCTTTCTCAAGGTCGACAAAGGCCAGGTAGAGGGGCTTACTCTTACTCTTGATTGCCTTACTTACTATACTACCACAAACTTGTACAGCCGGTCCCTCATTCTAATGGCCTTGTACTATTCTAAATGTGCATAATTGTAGTTCTATATATATATATATATATATATATATCAGACATTATCTGGGAAAATGATAAACAAAATAATTTATTCCGCTTTTTAATAAATTTATCCTTAAGATTGTTAATATTCAATAGTACGCCATCATATTGTGTATACAAGTTGTTTGAGATTCTCAAGCTTTAGAAATACGTTTTATATGTGATTTTCAATTACACCGAAGTTTAGAATCTATTTATAATTGTATTGTGGAGGCACATGGCTTAGTGGTTAGAGCATTGGCCTTGCAATCGAAAGGTTGTGAGTTCAATTCTCAGACCGGGTGATGTGTTGTTTCCTTGAGCAAGACACTTTATTTCACGTTGCTCCAGTTTACTCAGCTGTAGAAATGAGATGATAGGGACTTGGGTCTCTATCATTATATCACTCAAGACACCTCCAACGAGATATACCTTGGAGGGGGCCAGCTAGACCTGCATAGGTGGGAGCTGTCACACACACACACACAAGACACTTTATTTCACATTGCTCCAGTTTACTCAGCTGTAGAAATGAGGTGATAGGGACTGAGGTCCATATCATTCCACTGTAAAGTGGTCGTGGAGGTGCCAGGCAAAAAAGCACCCAGCACTCACTGTAAATGAGGTTGGTGTTAGGAAGGGCATCCAGCTGTAGAAATCAAGCCAGAATCAGTTCCCGTCCCACCCTTGCAAGCAGGGAAAAAGCGGACGTAAAATGAAATGATGATGATGATGATGATGATGATGATGATGATGATGATGATCACTACAAGTCCTCCATATAACGATGTTTGGTTGAATGTACAATAGAGTGGATCTTCAGCCTGCTCATGAAATTAATGTTTAAGTGCCCGAGCACTCAAGAAACACGTGTACTGTTAACATGTTAAAGAGTTTCGGTGATTATATCGATGCTAGAATTTATTTCAATCTATTGCCTATAGTCTATTACACATACATATATATATATATATATATACATACTCACACACATATACACAGATCCTCACACACACAAATACAGTGACTCACACAGATGCATACATATACACACATACACAGTTTCACACACACACACACACACACACACACACACACACACACACATATAAAGACACACACACACTCACATATACAGACTCACATATGCCCCCACACAGACTCCTACACGCACACACTCACACATACACAGACACCCACACACATACACAGAGACAGACTCACATACATAAACACAGACTCACACACACTCATATACACATACTCACACACACGCACATACACAGACTCACAAACTCACACACACAGACTCACACACAGGCTCATACACATACACAGACCATACACACACACACACAAATTAACACATATACAAAAACTCACACACACACACGCACACTCACTCACTCACACACACACACACACTCATTCACGTTCATTCACACACACTCACACACACACACACACACACTCACACACACACACACACACACACTATCACACACACACTCACACTCACACTCAAACACACACTCACACTCACTCACACTCACTCACACACACACACTCACTCACACACACACTCACACACACTGACTCACTCACACACACACACTGACTGACATTCACTCACACTCACTCACTCACTCACACACACTCACTCACTCACACACACACACACACTTACTGACAATCACTCACACACACTCACTCACTCACACACACACATACACACTCACTCACACTCACTCACTGAATAAGTACCACGTTTCAAATAATATATTTATGTAGAATTGACATTGAGAAATATCTCTGCCATATTTGCTCTGGTTCCTTACTTCCTGGCTTTAAATCCCTCCAAGATTCTGCCTTTAATCCTTTCGAGAACGATAACATCTGCTACCAGTTAAGAAATAGAAATAGAAGCTTCTCCATAATATTTTGACTAAATAATTGTTTCTACTTTTGGCACAAGGCCAGCAATTACCCAGTGCATTACTGGTACTTTATTTTATCGACCCCCGTAAGGATGAAAGGCAAAGTTAACCTCGGCAGGATTTGAACTCAGATCAGAAAGGGGCGTAACTCTGTGCTACAAAGCATGTTGTCCGACCCTCTACCGATACTGCCAAACCACCACTAAATAATATAGTCTAAATGATAAGACGGTAAGCATGTACATACATGTACACCAGGTCCGAACACAGAGGAGCCAAACTCCCACTGCCATCGCCTCCGTCTCTCTCGCCCACCCCATCTCTCATGTACACCAGATCCGAACACAGAGGAGCCAAACTCCCACTGCCATCACCTCCGTCTCTCACGCCCTCTCCATCACATACATGTACACCAGGTCCGAACACAGAGGAGCCAAACTCCCACTGCCATCGCCTCCGTCTCTCTCGCCCTCTCCATCTCTCATGTACACCAGGTCCGAACACAGAGGAGCCAAACTCCCACTGCCATCACCTCCGTCTCTCTCGCCCTCTCCATCTCTCATGTACACCAGGTCCGAACACAGAGGAGCCAAACTCCCACTGCCATCGCCTCCGTCCCTCTCGCCCTCTCCATCTCTCATGTACACCAGGTCCGAACACAGAGGAGCCAAACTCCCACTGCCATCACCTCCGTCTCTCTCGCCCTCTCCATCACATACATGTACACCAGGTCCGAACACAGAGGAGCCAAACTCCCACTGCCATCACCTCCGTCTCTCTCGCCCTCTCCATCACATACATGTACACCAGGTCCGAACACAGAGGAGCCAAACTCCCACTGCCATCACCTCCGTCTCTCACGCCCTCTCCATCACATACATGTACACCAGGTCCGAACACAGAGGAGCCAAACTCCCACTGCCATCACCTCCGTCTCTCTCGCCCTCTCCATCACATACATGTACACCAGGTCCGAACACAGAGGAGCCAAACTCCCACTGTCATCGCCCCCCTCTCTCTCGCCCTCTCCATCACATACATGTACACCAGGTCCGAACACAGAGGAGCCAAACTCCCACTGCCATCACCTCCGTCTCTCTCGCCCTCCCCATCTGTCATGTACACCAGGTCCGAACACAGAGGAGCCAAACTCCCACTGCCATCACCTCCGTCTCTCTCGCCCTCTCCATCACATACATGTACACCAGGTCCGAACACAGAGGAGCCAAACTCCCACTGTCATCGCCTCCGTCTCTCTCGCCCACCCCATCTCTCATGTACACCAGGTCCGAACACAGAGAGGCCAAACTCCCACTGTCATCGCCCCCCTCTCTCACTATTATGAGTAAATGGGGTCCCACGTGCTAGCCCACCCACAGCCCCGGGGACAGAATGGAGAAGCCGTTTCCTCGGGGGTGGTAAGAGAGATGCGCTGGAAGAGCCATTCCATCTCGCCAGGCTCACACCTGCGGCTAGCCAGCTCAGCGGCTATGGTGGTAAGTAGGGAGGTAGCCCTAGGGCCAAGGACACCAGAAGTCTCCACTGCTAGGGGCACGACTGCAAACCTGTCGCAGACCGACCAATACTTGGCGAGTTTACCCTCCTTAGCCTGAAGTGCAGCAGAACCTGGGGTAGTGGCAGACTGCACTAGGTTGCCACTGGAGCTAGGGTCAATCCTTCCTCTATATCTCCCCCACCACCACCAAATTGCTGGCCTTGTGCCAAACCTAGAAACTATTATTTGTAATAATAGTAATCCCATTCCCGAGGAACAAGGGGTACTGTCGAGTACACATACACATCTTCACTTACACACACATACACACATACACATGTACACACATACACACATACACATGTACACACACACATACACCCACACACACCTACATCCACATACATTCATACACACACATCCACACACACACATACTCACACACATTCATACCACTGTCCTCATCCACACACATACATCCACACACACACATACATCCACACACATCCACACACACACACATCTACTCATTCACACACGCGTTCATACAACTGTCCTCAGTTCGGTAGTCAGCCATGTTGCTGCTCTATAATGGACTTTAAACCACCACGAACAGCTTCTCACCAACCATAGGTCCTTAGTTCGGTAGTCAGCTATGTTGCTGCTCTATAATGGACCTTAAACCACCATGGGACAGCTTCTCACCAACCACAGATCCTCAGTTCGGTAGTCAGCCATGTTGCTGCTCTATAATGGACCTTAAACCACCATGGGACAGCTTCTCACCAACCACATATCCTCAGTTCGGTAGTCAGCCATGTTGCTGCTCTATAATGGACCTTAAACCACCATGGGACAGCTTCTCACCAACCATAGGTCCTTAGTTCGGTAGTCAACCATGTTGCTGCTCTATAATGGACCTTACACCACAATGGGACAGCTTCTCACCAACCATAGGTCCTTAGTTCGGTAGTCAGCTATGTTGCTGCTCTATAAGGGACCTTAAACCACCATGGGACAGCTTCTCACCAACCATAGGTCCTTAATTCGGTAGTCAACCATGTTGCTGCTCTATAATGGACCTTAAACCACAATGGGACAGCTTCTCACCAACACTAGATCTTCAGTTCGGTATTCAGCCATGTTGCTGTTCTGTAATGGACCTTAAACCACCATGGGACAGCTTCTCACCAGCTTCTCATGTATAAATTACAAACACTCGTACAAACACACACTTAACACACTCTCTCTCTCACACACACACACACACACACACACATATATACGAGGTGGGTCAGAAAAGTTCCAGTACTGATGTCACAAAAGATTTATTTCAAACCTAAACTTCACACTAAGAGTTTTCTCCTTCAAAGTAATCCCCCTTTTCCATCCTTTTCTGCCACGCTTGCATGCACTCCTGGAAGGATTCTTCTGGGATCCTCCGCAGTTCCGTCGTCACGGCCTTTTTAATGTCGTCCACGTCTTCAAAACGGGTCCCCTCCGGGTCGTACTCGAAGATCCATGACTCATCACCGGTGATGACTGTCCCTAGCAAGTCTAGTTCGGTTTCAAGACGCTCGAGGATGTCCTGGCACATTTGCATGCGTCAACCCTTCTGGTCATCGTTCAGCAGTTTTGGCACCATCTTCGCGCAGAC
>OZ024754.1:13791029-13796029 GCA_964016885.1 Eledone cirrhosa | reverse complement strand
TGGGGATTTCTTTCTTCGTTTCTGTGCCTTTCCTTTCTTCTATCCTACGCCATTTTGTTTGTGTGTGGGTTGCGTGCTCAGTTTGCGCATGCGCCACATCCGGGTGTCTGTGTGTGTTTGTGTTCATTTTTTTATTTTTCTATTTATATTTTTCTATTTGTTTGTTTATTTATTTATTTATTGTTGGTTGGTTGTTTGTTCTATGTGTGTGTGTGTTTTCATTTTGTCTTGTGTGTGTTTTCATTTTGTGTGTGTTTTCAATTGTAAGTTGTTTGTTCTATGTGTGTGTGTGTTTTCATTTTGTCCTTAATTGTAAGTTGTGATGTTGCTGTTCCACTCATATTTTCTATTTAATTTTGGTTTTAATTCTTTTATGCTTACTGCCTCTGTAATTTGCCTAAACATTGCGTCTTTCTTGTGTGTGGATTCTATTTTTATTTCTATGCTCTCTAATTTACCCCTGTGTTCTATCTTAGCATGTTGGTAGAGCACAGATGATTCTTTATTATCTTGGAGGTCTCGCCAGTGTTCATTTATTCGTTCCCCTATACTACGAGCTGTCTCACCTATGTACACTATATTTTTGTTTCTACATTGTCCTGCAGTACATCTTATGCTATATACTACATTTCTAGTTTTACAGTTAATATGGGGGCTTATTTTACAGGTTATACATTTCTTATCTATACATGAGGGTCTTTGGAACGGGTATGTCTTGCTAATAAGTGTTTTTACGGAGGTACCAGGTCTTTCTACTATCTTAATATTGAGATTATGTTTCTTTAGGGCCCTTCTAAATTTGTAGGCTAGTTCGCCTCTAGGGGTTGTATTGATGAACATTACACTCTGGTATTTATTGCTATCATACCATGAGTTTATTCTATTGGCCTTGTTCTTAGTTCTTTCTATTCTATTCCAAAATTTGCTCCTATACAAGGGGCAGGTCCCATTTATGTCATTATTTACCATTTTTTTCCATTTGGTTCTGGCTCCTTTATACACTCTGATTCTATCTCTCTGATTGTAGCCAGAGAACTCTATATGAATATATATATATATATATATATAGAGAGAGAGAGAATACATATATATATTCATATATATATGTGTATGTGTGTGTAGTGTGTGCGCGTGTGTGTGTGTGTGTTTATGTATGTATGTGTATATGTATGTATATATATATATATTATATATATGTATATATATATATACATACATATATATATATATTTTAAGTTTATGTTGGTTGTATACCAACACCAGTTCCCCAGTGAATTAACAACCCAACAAGGAACTGGGCATATCAGAGTATTGACAATATCATACACCTAAACAACATATGTACTTGTCTATACCATACTAATTCAAACTGCCTGAAGAGGTCACAGCCAAAGATGGCTGTCACTGAAATATATATAGCAGTAATAAACGAAGCTAAATTTTAATCATTTGACTTTTATTTAACTTTATTTTATATATATATATATGTGTGTGTGTGTGTGTGTATATATATGTACCGATTGTGTTGTTATTTCTGTTTAGCTTTTACATACATATATATATATATATAAATACATAAACGGAGAAAGCTAATAGCGATACTCCGGCCAAATTCCAACTCACTCAACAAACATTAGGAAATATCTGAGTATATTCTTAATTAAACGTTTGGGGTGGTAACTAATTGTATTGTGTGGAGAATTGGCTGTATCATTTCATATGAGATATATCAAATATATCTCTTCCCAGACGACTCGTTTCATTATAAGGTTTCTACAAGTTGGGTGAAATTATACCAAATTATGTAGAAGCTTGTATAAGATCAACAGATACTTATACAAGTGGGCTCTTATAATTCTTCAGTGGGTGCCCATATATATATATATATATATATATATATATATATATATATATATATATATATATATATATATATATATTGAATAAGTAAAATATATATAATAGAATAAATAGGGTTTTATAAATATAGTTTCCATTTATTTAATATCATTGAATATATACAGTATATATATATATATACATTATACATATATATATATATGCAGGTCCTTTTGTGCTTCTATGTATATCATGAGCTTCTATGTATGTGCACGCATACGCACAGACATACAAACACGTGTGTACACAAGCACACACAAAGGTGTTTGTGTGTGTGTGTGTGTGTATGTATGTTTATGTGTGTTGAAAGAGATGAAGCTTCGAGAATGATGTTGATGTTTATATAATCAAAATGGCCGCCATCCGTCCAATATGAAAGACATTAGTGTTTCAGCGATTGCATTATCCTTAAAAGGCAACAAAAGCCATTGGAAGGCTCTAGAACAATAGACCCTGGAGAGTTTATAAGGCGAAGGAGAACTGGATAGATAGATAGATAGATAGATAGATAGATAGATAGATAGATAGATAGATAGATAGATAGATAGATAGATTTCTTTATTTGCCACAAGGGCGCACAAGAAAAGGGGACAATACAAAGACACATGCCGGGGATTTTACATACAGTCGTGTAAAAAATATAAAACAAACAATTATAACAATCGAAATCCCCAATAGGAGGAAGCGCCACAAATGCGTTGTTTAATACTCCGTCGATAGAACAACCCTCAACTCCAGGAGCGTATTGTGCAAGTGCTCCTTTCTTCCTTTTGCTCTCTTGTTCAACCTACAGGTTTATATACAGAGAAGGCCCAATCACTCGGGCCATTTTTGCTACATTCACCCACCTTTCAGTAAATTTACTGGGGTGCAGTGCCTCTCTCTCCACCCTGATTCTCCTTCTAAAGTGGTATCTAAAGAAGGGAATGAGTTGTTGTCCGGAGAGAAAGGCATCTGTCCTCAGTCCTCTCAATCTCGTCCACCATATAACCTCTTTCACCATAGCCACTATACAGAGGAAAACCGCCTCTCTTTTGTTTTTGAAAGAAGTTGGCGGTTTGATCCTTACTATGGACTCGACAGTCAACTGGATTTGTCCCATACGTGACAGCAGTTGTTCCGCGTAGTTCCACAGGTCGGTTACGCCCGGGCAGTATACAATTGCATGCAGGGTGGTTTCAGTAGTAACAACAGTAGTAACAGCAACAATAGTAACAACAACATTAATAACAACAACAACAGTAACAACAACAACAGTAACAACAACAGTAGTAACAACAACGATAGTAACAATAACAATAGCAACATCAAGATAAAGTTAAGCCAATTTCCTATGGAGAGAGAAAAGTTAAACCAGGGCTAATGTAGCAATCCAAAGCTGACCAAGATACTCTCATGGAATGACCAAATGAGGTTTATTTTCCATCATAATCTCTGGAAGGAAACACTACAGTTATTAATAAGAAGAGTTGAAATTAATACATGCAAGATTTCACAGCCCTAACATCATTCCTTCATAGTCAGTCTATGACAAAGATACGCTCATGTAATTACCAAATGAGGTTTATTTTTCAACATAGTCCCTGATAAAAAATTAATAAGAAGAGTTGAAATTAATGCATGCAAGATTACACAGCTCTAGCATCACTCCTTCATAGGCTGACCAAGATACTCTCATGGAATGACCAAATGATGCTTATTTTTCAACATGGTCCCTGGAAAGAAACAATGTAGTTATTAATAAGAACAGTTGAAATTAATACATGCAAGATTTCACAGCTCCAGCATCACTCCTTCATAGTCAACCTATGAACTTTACAACCCACCTTCGTACATACATCGTTCGAGTTACTTAAGAGTAAATATGTTAAAATATATCAAGGAAACAGATCGTCAACCATCTTTAGAGATTGCTTTAGTATCAAAAGGTTTATCTGGACTTAGATGTTGGGAATTGACGGCTGGAGGAAATTCCAACTTGTGTTTATTTATCATCAAGACATAAGTCAGCCATTAACACAACTTTCAGTTGAAATTATAGAACATCATAGGAATTTAAAACTGATACATTCAGAACTACTTGAAAGACAATATTTAAGTGTAGGTAATTTTTTCTACACGCACGCAAGGACACCACACAAACACACACACACACACACACACACTAACACCAACACCCACGGGTCTACCTAAAAACATACATATATAAGTATACACACACACACGCATACATACATATATATTTGTATATATATATATATATATATATATATATATATATATATATATATATATATATATATGTGTGTGTGTGTATACATGTATATATATAAGTATATATATAAGTATATATATATGTATATATATATATATATGTATATATATGTATATATATGTATATATATATATGTATATATATAATAAATATTTATGTTAGATAACACTTTATTTTGAAACTTTTACGACAAATCTAATGTATATGTAACTACGCTTTATTTTAATAGAAACCTTTGCTGGGTGAAGAATAAATTGTGAAGTGTAAATACTTTCAACTATTCCTCCGTATATTTATAAACATAAGGGATTGTTCTGGTGCATTTCAGACATTGTTGTGGCCTCATCAGAAGATAATTACCATATGAATCTATGTACATTAAGAGATACTATTACTATAGCGAAACACACAATACATACACGCATAGTTTCTCTCTCTCTCTCTCTCTCTCTCTCTCTCTCTCTCTCTCCCTCTCTCTCTCTCTCTCTCTCTCTCTCTCTCTCTCTGTATATATATATACACACACATGTGTATATATATATAGTCTGGAACTAGCTATTGAAACGACAAGAGTCAGCCATCGGATCCCTGACACATTCATATAACCATACTCTACTATCCCTAGTATTGAGTACTCTGGTGAGTAATGGTCTAATTTCTTACTGAATTCATTCTTGGCACACACACACACACACACACACACACACACACACACACACACACACACACACACACACACACACACACATACACACATATAATAAATGAGAGAGACGGTTTTATTCGTACATCTTCATTTTCTTATCTAATTCATTATACGTATTTC
>OZ024754.1:13781029-13783529 GCA_964016885.1 Eledone cirrhosa | reverse complement strand
TAGTGTAGTGTAGTATAGAACTGTGTAATGTAATGTATAATGTAGTGTATTGTATTGTAGTGTAGAACTGTGTAATGTAATGTATAATGTAGTGTATTGTAGTGTAGTGTAGAACTGTGTAATGTAATGTATAATGTAGTGTATTGTAGTGTAGTGTAGAACTGTGTAGTGTAATGTATAATGTAGTGTATTGTAATGTAGTGTAGAACTGTGTAATGTAATGTATAATGTAGTGTATTGTAGTGTAGTGTAGAACTGTGTAGTGTAATGTATAATGTAGTGTATTGTAATGTAGTGTAGAACTGTGTAGTGTAATGTATAATGTAGTGTATTGTAGTGTAGTGTAGAACTGTGTAGTGTAATTATAATGTAGTGTATTGTAGTGTAGTGTAGAACTGTGTAGTGTAATGTATAATGTAGTGTAATGTAGTGTAGTGTAGAACTGTGTAATGTAATGTATAATGTAGTGTATTGTAGTGTAGTGTAGAACTGTGTAGTGTAATGTATAATGTAGTGTATTGTAGTGTAGTGTAGAACTGTGTAGTGTAATGTATAATGTAGTGTATTGTAGTGTAGTGTAGAACTGTGTAGTGTAATGTATAATGTAGTGTATTGTAGTGTAGTGTAGAACTGTGTAATGTATATTGTAGTTTATTGTAGTGTAGTGTAGAACTGTGTAATGTAATGTATAATGTATTGTATTGTAGTGTAGTGTAGAACTGTGTAATGTAATGTATAATGTAGTGTAGTGTAGTGTAGTGTAGTGTAGAACTGTGTAATGTAATGTATAATGTATTGTATTGTAGTGTAGTGTAGAACTGTGTAGTGTAATGTATAATGTAGTGTATTGTAGTGTAGTGTAGAACTGTGTAATGTAATGTATAATGTAGTGTATTGTATTGTAGTGTAGAACTGTGTAGTGTAATGTATAATGTAGTGTATTGTAGTGTAGTGTAGAACTGTGTAGTGTAATGTATAATGTAGTGTATTGTAGTGTAGTGTAGAACTGTGTAATGTAATGTATAATGTAGTGTATTGTATTGTAGTGTAGAACTGTGTAGTGTAATGTATAATGTAGTGTATTGTAGTGTAGAACTGTGTAGTGTAATGTATAATGTAATGTAGTGTAGAACTGTGTAATGTAATGTATAATGTAGTGTATTGTAGTGTAGTGTAGAACTGTGTAGTGTAATGTATAATGTAGTGTATTGTAATGTAGTGTAGAACTGTGTAGTGTAATGTATAATGTAGTGTATTGTAGTGTAGTGTAGAACTGTGTAGTGTAATTATAATGTAGTGTATTGTAGTGTAGTGTAGAACTATGTAGTGTAATGTATAATGTAGTGTATTGTAGTGTAGTGTAGAACTGTGTAGTGTAATGTATAATGTAGTGTATTGTAGTGTAGTGTAGAACTGTGTAATGTAATGTATAATGTAGTGTATTGTAGTGTAGTGTAGAACTGTGTAGTGTAATTATAATGTAGTGTATTGTAGTGTAGTGTAGAACTGTGTAGTGTAATGTATAATGTAGTGTAATGTAGTGTAGTGTAGAACTGTGTAATGTAATGTATAATGTAGTGTATTGTAGTGTAGTATAGAACTGTGTAGTGTAATGTATAATGTAGTGTATTGTAGTGTAGTGTAGAACTGTGTAGTGTAATGTATAATGTAGTGTATTGTAGTGTAGTGTAGAACTGTGTAGTGTAATGTATAATGTAGTGTATTGTAGTGTAGAACTGTGTAGTGTAATGTATAATGTAGTGTATTGTAGTGTAGTGTAGAACTGTGTAATGTATAATGTAGTTTATTGTATTGTAGTGTAGAACTGTGTAATGTAATGTATAATGTATTGTATTGTAGTGTAGTGTAGAACTGTGTAATGTAATGTATAATGTAGTGTAGTGTAGTGTAGTGTAGTGTAGTGTAGTGTAGTGTAGAACTGTGTAATGTAATGTATAATGTATTGTATTGTAGTGTAGTGTAGAACTGTGTAGTGTAATGTATAATGTAGTGTATTGTAGTGTAGTGTAGAACTGTGTAATGTAATGTATAATGTAGTGTATTGTATTGTAGTGTAGAACTGTGTAGTGTAATGTATAATGTAGTGTATTGTAGTGTAGTGTAGAACTGTGTAGTGTAATGTATAATGTAGTGTATTGTAGTGTAGTGTAGAACTGTGTAATGTAATGTATAATGTAGTGTATTGTATTGTAGTGTAGAACTGTGTAGTGTAATGTATAATGTAGTGTATTGTAGTGTAGAACTGTGTAGTGTAATGTATAATGTAATGTAGTGTATTGTAGTGTAGAACTGTGTAGTATAATGTATAATGTAGTGTATTGTAGTGTAGAACTGTGTAGTGTAATGTATAATGTAGTGTATTGTAGTGTAGAACTGTGTAATGTAATGTATAATGTAATGTAGTGTAGTGTAGTGTAGAACTGTGTAGTATAATGTATAATTAGTGTATTGTAGTGTAGTGTAGAACTGTGTAATGTAA
>OZ024754.1:13768529-13776029 GCA_964016885.1 Eledone cirrhosa | reverse complement strand
CACCACCACCAACAACACCAACACCACCACCACCACTGACACCACCACCATCACTACCACCAACAACACCAACACCACCACCACCAACAACACCAACACCACCACCACTGACACCGCCAACAACACCAATACCACCACCATCACTACCACCAACAACACCAACACCACCACCACCAACAACACCAACACCACCACCACCACTGACACCACCACCATCACTACCACCAACAACACCAACACCACCACCACCAACAACACCAACACCACCACCACTGACACCGCCAACAACACCAACACCACCACCATCACTACCACCAACAACACCACCACCACTGACACCGCCAACAACACCAACACCACCACCACCACTGACACCACCACCATCACTACCACCAACAACACCAACACCACCACCACCAACAACACCAACACCACCACCACTGACACCGCCAACAACACCAACACCACCACCATCACTACCACCAACAACACCAACACCACCACCACCAACAACACCAACACCACCACCAACAACACCAACACCACCATCACTACCACCAACAACACCAACACCACCACCACCAACAACACCAACACCACCACCACCACTGACACCACCACCATCACTACCAACAACAACACCAACATATATATGTATGTGTGAATCACTACCTCCCAACGGACAACTGACGCTGCTGCACACCAGGTCCGGACACAGAAGAGCCTGAACTCCCCCAGTCATCGCCTCCATTAGAGAGGTTTAGAAAGGGGGATAATCATTGTATATTTTGTGTGAACACGCGTGCAAGTGTGCGTTTAGATTTCAAGGCGCAAGCATGTAGTCCGGCACTCTACCGAATCTGCCAATCCACCATCCTTATATAATACAAACAATTGTTTCTACTTTAGGCACAAGGCCTGCAATTACCCCAGTGCATTACTGGTACTTTATTTTATCGACCCCGTAAGGATGAAAGGCAAAGTTAACCTCGGCGGGATTTGAACTCAGAACGTAAAGGGCCATAACTCCTATGCTGCAAAACATGGTGTCTGACGCTCTACCGATACTGTCAATTCAATAATAATAATTGCTTCTACTTTAGGCACAAGGCCAGCAAATACCCCAGTGCATTACTGGTACTTTATTTTATCGACCCCGTAAGGATGAAAGGCAAAGTTAACCTCGGTGGGGATTTGGACTCAGAACGTAAAGGGCCATAACTCTATGCTGTAAAGCATGGCATCTTACGCTCTACCGATACTGTCAATTCAATAATAATAATTGGTTCTACTTTAGGCCCAAGGCCAGCAATTACCCCAGTACATTACTGGTACTTTATTTTATCGACCTCGTAAGGATGAAAGACAAAGCTAATCTCAGCGGGATTTGAACTCAGATCGTAAAGGGCCGTAACTCTATATTCCAAAGCAAGTTGTCCGACGCTCTACCGATTCTGCCAATCCCAATGATAAGAAATAATTTAATTTTTCATTTTTTTGTTGTCTCTGTTGAAAGTTTTGATTAAAAAATGTTTACTTCTTGATCTGAGATTATCTGTCGTCTGCCTTCGGGTGTTTTACCACAGACGACAGTTTTTAAATAGTTTCAAGTTGACATCAAGTTTAAATAGTTTAAAGTTCACACACACACAGACACACACAGACATACACACATACACACACACAGACAGACACACACACAGACACACACACACACACAGACACACACATACACGCACATATTCACACAGAAACAGACACACATTCACACACTCTCTCACACACAGACACACATACACGCACACACACGTACAGACATACACATACACACAGACACACACACATATTCACAAACAAACAGACACACATACACACACTCACTCACACACACACACACATACACACACAGACACACACACAGACACACACATACACACATATATTCACACAGAAACAGACACACTTACACACACTCACACACACAGTCACACATACACACACACAGACACACACACACGCACAGACATACACACACAGAGACATACACATACACACACACATATATTCACACACAAACAGACACACATACACACACTCACTCATCACACACACACACACACACACACACACAAACAGACACACATACACACACTCACTCACACACACACACACACACACACACACACACACACACAGATACACATACACACACAGAGACACACACAGAGACACACACACACAGACACACACAGACACACACAGACATACACACACTGACATACACATACACACAGACACAGAGACAAACTCACACACACGCACACATACACACATACACACACAAACATACACACAGACATACACATACACTCATACATACACACACAGACATACTCACACACACAGACATACCCATACACACACATACACACATACACACACACACAGAGTGACATACTCACACACAGACATACTCATACACACATACATACTCATACACACATACACACACACACACACACACACATAAACCTACACATATACACATGTTTGTTGTTGACTTACTGTCTCTTAAGTACCCCCCCCCCCTTCCTGTTTATTGTATACGCATGCGTGAGTTAGGTTGCACTCGAGTTCTCTACATATGTCTTTACTAGGTGTTGTTTACGATTTGGGTGACGAAACACAGTATTCTGACCATGTTGTTGTTATTGCTCTTGTTGTTGTTGTTGATATAGCCAGCCGTGAAGGCACATGGCTTAGTGGTTAGAGCATTGGCCTTGCACTCGAAAGGTTGTGAGTTCAATCCTCTGACCGGGTAATGTGTTGTTTCCTTGAGCAAGACACTTTATTTCACGTTGCTCCAGTTTACTCAGCTGTAGAAATGAGATGATAGGACTGGGGTCTCTATCATTATATCACTCAAGACACCTCCAACGAGATATACCTTGGAGGGGGCCAGCTAGACCTGCATTGGTGGGGGCTGTCACACACACACACACACACACACACACACATAGGTGTGAGCTGTCACACACACACAGATAGGTGTGAGCTGTCACACACACACACACATAGGTGTGAGCTGTCACACACACACATTGGTGTGAGCTGTCACACACACACACACATAGGTGGGAGCTGTCACACACACATACACACAGGTGTGAGCTGTCACACACACACACACATAGGTGTGAGCTGTCACACACACACACACATAGGTGTGAGCTGTCACACACACAGCAACAGTAATAACAATAACAACGAAACAACACCAATAATAATAACAACAACAACAACAACGGTAACAGCAATGACAACAACAACAACAACAACAACGGTAACAGCAATGACAACAACAACAACAACAACAACAACGGTAACAACAACGACAACAACAACAACAACAACAACAACAACGGTAACAGCAATGACAACAACAACAACAACAACAACGGTAACAACAACGACAACAACAACAACAACAACAACGGTAACAGCAATGACAGCAACAACTACAACAACAACAACAACGGTAACAGCAATAACATCGACGACGACAATAACAAGAACAACAACAGCAATAACAACAATAATAACAGCAATAACAACAACAACAACCACAAAAACCACAAAAACAGTTACAACAATGACCGAGAGGACAACGACAACAACAACAACAACAACAACGACAACATCAATAGCCACAACAACAACAGTAACAACAATAACAGCGACGACGACAACAACAACAACAACAACAACGACAACAACAACAACGACAACATCAATAGCCACAACAACAACAGGAACAACAATAACAGCGACGACGACGACGACAACAACAACAACAAAATAGCCACATCAACAACAGTAACAACAATAACAACAACAACAACAACAACAACAAACAATAACAATAATAGCCACAACAACCACAACATCATCAATAACACCAATAACAACAATAACAACCACAACAACAACAACACGACTGTGATCAATACTTTACCCCCGACCACCACCACCACCTCATCCACCCACCATTCTTTTTTTTTTTTTCTAAAATGTCTGCTATGGTGATTGGATATTATTCTCTGACAATATCCACAAGTTATTGGGATTGCGGGGCAATGAAAATACAATCACCCTCTTTCAACTATTCCATTTTCGAACTCTTGAACTTTTCAACTTTAATCTATTGAACCTTGACAGCACTACCCACCCTCCTTCCCCGGCCCTTCTCACTTTAAGTTCTCTTATCGATTTATAAATCTTATTACACCTTTCATGTTCATTATTCATTAACTATTTGTAGCTTTTCGCTAAATCAGTTCCACCATACCAGTAGAATCCACGTCAAATGACTTCGCTAAAATGAACTACAAATAGGTTTGTATTATTTTGTTGTTGTTTCTTTGTTTGCTTTTCATTTCATTTTTATTTTTATTTTCAGTGAATTAAACATTTTCATCCGTGCATTTTCAGTGATCGTAAGGGGCTTCATGTTTCAAATGATTTGAGTGGCCTCTTACAAGCAACATTCTTCTCCCCATTAAAATATCCAGTGACTGATTATTTTAAGATATGAAATAATTAAAAGATAACTTCAAAGGTTTTTTTTTTAGAATAGTTGTTGACCTGGAAACTTTATAACTAATCTTCGAGTTCTGTTCTTGAAAAAACATTCCTTATAGATCACGTCATGATCCCATTAATACACACACACACACACACACACACACACACACACACACACACACACACACACACACACACACACACACACACACACACACACACACACACACACACACACACACACACACACACACATAGACACGCACACACACGCACACACACACACACAGACACATACACACACACACTAACACACATAGACAGACACAGACACATAGTGACAATGACACACAGACATATACATAGCCCCCTCCTCGCCCACACACAAATATATAATATATAATATATTCTCTCTTTGGTTTCGACGTATCAGTTGTTTATGTCTTTTATGAGATTTTAAACCCTCCAATGGTTAGCAGACAAAACCCACTGACTGGACACGAGAGAGGTTTGTTATAGAAGGTGGCTGTTACGTTAGATAAAATATTCGCCTTTGCTCTCAATTATCATAATTTCCACGATTTCATAGCAATCTAACCTCCATTCATTGTAATTCAGTGCAGTTCTTTAAAACATTTCAATGAGTCTTTGTCGCTTTCGGGTTAATTCTGAAATTGTCCTTGAACCTCAGTCATAATCTTCCTTCGTTTATTCTTCCACCTTTGAGCTGGCTATACATGAAGACTTTTGGCATTCTATTGTCTCTCATTCTGACAACGTAACTAATCCATATTAAATGGGATTGCGAAAGAAATGATTCAAAGCCACTAATATCTAAAATCCTCTCATTTAAGTTGTCTCCGCCATTAGACCGAAGACATCGCTTATGAACGACATTAAGCTGGTTGTGTGATCGGTATGGAACCCCAGATTCCAATCTGTACAGGAGAGTGGACAGGATTACAGCTTGGTAGACATTAGTTTTTGTTTCTATGGAGATTCTTCGTTAATTCTAAAGATACGTGGGTTGACTGAAACGTTCATAGGCTGACTATGAAGGAGTGACGCTAGAGCTGTGAAATCTTGCATGCATTAATTTCAACTCTTCTTATTAATAACTGGATTGTTTCTTTCTAGGAACTTTGTTGAAAAATAAATCTCATTTGGCCATTCCATGAGAGGATCTTGGTCAGCCTCATTTGGCCATTCCATGAGACTACCTTGGTCAGCCTCATTTGGCCATTCCATGAGAGGATCTTGGTCAGCCTCATTTGGCCATTCCATGAGAGTACCTTGGTCAGCCTCATTTGGCCATTCCATGAGAGTACCTTGGTCAGCCTCATTTGGCCATTCCATGAGAGTACCTTGGTCAGCCTCATTTGGCCATTCCATGAGAGTACCTTGGTCAGCCTCATTTGGCCATTCCATGAGAGGGTCTTAGTCAGCCTCATTTGGCCATTCCATGAGAGGATCTTGGTCAGCCTCATTTGGCCATTCCATGAGAGGATCTTGGTCAGCCTCATTTGGCCATTCCATGAGAGGATCTTGGTCAGCCTCATTTGGCCATTCCATGAGAGTACCTTGGTCAGCCTCATTTGGCCATTCCATGAGAGGATCTTGGTCAGCCTCATTTGGCCATTCCATGAGAGTACCTTGGTCAGCCTCATTTGGCCATTCCATGAGAGTACCTTGGTCAGCCTCATTTGGCCATTCCATGAGAGTACCTTGGTCAGCCTCATTTGGCCATTCCATGAGAGTACCTTGGTCAGCCTCATTTGGCCATTCCATGAGAGTACCTTGGTCAGCCTCATTTGGCCATTCTATGAGAGGGTCTTAGTCAGCCTCATTTGGCCATTCTATGAGAGGATCTTGGTCAGCCTCATTTGGCCATTCCATGAGAGTACCTTGGTCAGCCTCATTTGGCCATTCTATGAGAGGATCTTGGTCAGCCTCATTTGGCCATTCCATGAGAGTACCTTGGTCAGCCTCATTTGGCCATTCCATGAGAGTACCTTGGTCAGCCTCATTTGGCCATTCCATGAGAGGATCTTGGCCAGCCTCATTTGGCCATTCTATGAGAGGATCTTGGTCAGCCTCATTTGGCCATTCTATGAGAGTACCTTGGTCAGCCTCATTTGGCCATTCCATGAGAGTACCTTGGTCAGCCTCATTTGGCCATTCCATGAGAGGGTCTTAGTCAGCCTCATTTGGCCATTCCATGAGAGGATCTTGGTCAGCCTCATTTGGCCATTCTATGAGAGTACCTTGGTCAGCCTCATTTGGCCATTCTATGAGAGTACCTTGGTCAGCCTCATTTGGCTATTCCATGAGAGGATCTTGGTCAGCCTCATTTGGCCATTCCATGAGAGGATCTTGGTCAGCCTCATTTGGCCATTCCATGAGAGTACCTTGGTCAGCCTCATTTGGCCATTCCATGAGAGGATCTTGGTCAGCCTCATTTGGCCATTCCATGAGAGTACCTTGATCAGCCTCATTTGGCCATTCCATGAGAGTACCTTGGTCAGCCTCATTTGGCCATTCCATGAGAGGGTCTTAGTCAGCCTCATTTGGCCATTCCATGAGAGGATCTTAGTCAGCCTCACTTGGCCATTCCATGAGAGGATCTTGGTCAGCCTCATTTGGCCATTCCATGAGAGGATCTTGGTCAGCCTCATTTGGCCATTCCATGAGAGGATCTTGGTCAGCCTATTAACTTTTCAGCCGACTTTCGTATGTGAAGGTTTGTATTTGTTTCAGATTTTACCATCGATGAAGTTGGGTGTGGTAGGGAGCTGATGAACTGGTTGTGGTTGTTTTATACCAGACAAGGTCGGATTTTCACATGTTGAGGGGTTAGGCCTTAGCTGGGTGTGGTAGGGAGCTGATGAACTGGTTGTGCTTGTTTTATACCAGACA
>OZ024754.1:13738529-13763529 GCA_964016885.1 Eledone cirrhosa | reverse complement strand
AACACACACACACACACACACACACACGCACACACACACACACACACACACACACACGCGCGCGCGCGCGCACACACACACACACGTGCACACATATATATATACGTATGCATATATTTATTTATATATATATATATATATATAACGAATGAGGTGTGGTAAGGAACCAGATGGACCATAACGCACCAGAGTACTCAATACTTAGGGTAGTAGAGTGGGTAATACGAAAATGTTTAACCCCGACGGCAGAGCTCTATCCGTTTCGACGGCTATTTCTGGACTAAATTAGAATTTGTTTAAATGCTGAAACCGGTAATAGACAATTATTAAATATATAAATAGATAAATAAATGCCATTGTTAATTAATAAATATGTTTCTTTTATTTGCCACCAGGGCATCAAAAGTGGGACAAGTACAACGGGGGGAGTTTACATAAAAGGCGTCCTCAATAAGGAGGAGGCAATAACAATATATAAAAATAAAATAAAATATAACAAAAAATAAGATTTATAACAAAGTCCTCAATAGAGAGGAGGCGCCTTGGGGGGTCGCACACACCCCCGAAAAAAGTGTGCAACCCTTCTCCTCAGGAGCACAGAGAAGGGGTGCTCCCTTGGTCTTTCATCTTCCTCACCTATAGTCTGATGTAGAGAGAAGGCCCATTCACACGGGCCATTCTCGCCACTTTCACCCATCTTTCATAGAAACGGCTGGGGTGCAGCACCCCTCTCTCCATCTTCCGAAATGATATCCGAAATGATATCCGAAATGATATCGGAAGAAACGGACCAGTTGTTGGCCAGAGAGAAAGGTGCCTGACCTCAGTCCTTTCAGACGCGTCCACCATACAACCTCTTTCGCCATGGCTATTACGCACAGAAACACCGCCTCTGCTTCATCTTTGAAGGGGGGAGGCGGCTTGATCATTACAATAGACTCGGTGGTCAACCGGATCGGTCCCACCCTTGACATCAGTTGTTCGACATAGCCCCACAGATCGGCTACGCCCGAGCAGTGTACCAATGCGTGTGCAACGGTTTCCTCGTCGCACACGCATCTGGGACAGATCTTTTTGGCGGGGTCCCTACCCGGGCGCCCGTGTCTGTAGAGCCTTTCTCGAACGGGTAAAGCTCCTCGGTAGCACTGCCAGGCCAGGGACTTCTGGAAGTTGTCCATAGGTCCCGGGCTGAATGTCCTACCGAACAGGCCGGCCATAAATAAATGGCCGGCCATAAATAAATCAACCGATAGCGTGGTAAATAAATGATTCATTTACCACACTAAACATTCTAATTTAGTCCTGAAATAGCTGTCGAAACGGCTTGAGCTCTGCCGTGGGGGTTAAACATTTTCCTATATATATATATAGAGAGAGAGATTTTGAGTATATGTTGGTTGTATACCAACACCTAAGTATGCAGGCTGGAGCACTCGACGAAGTGCGCAGGTTGGTTTGGTTACTCCGGAGTAATGTAAAATAAAGTTAAATAAAAAGTCAAATGTTTAAAATTTAGCTTCGTTTATTACTTCTATATATATTTCAGTGACAGCCATCTTTGGCTGTGACCTCTTCAGGCAGTCCGTTAAATATAATTATATAAATATAATTTCAGCAACATCGAATTTCAGCAGTGGTCGAAAACAAAGCGAAACGCAATATCCGAGTTATGCGGCAAGCGTTCCATGGACTAAAAAAAGACCAGAGCAATAAACATAGGTTATAGAGGTCAAACAAACTGAGAATGGTGATCAAGAAGCCATCAACCACCTAAGCCATTGTGTTTATATAATGCTCAGTATTTATACTTTGAGTTTTTTAATTGCAGGGCATCAATATGAGTTAGTAACTCTGTATTTTATTTGTATTTCGGCTCCCTAACTAGGTGAGCTTATAAGTTGAGTGTAATAAGGCTGTTATTTCTAGCATATCCACTCACACCACGAATAACGTCCAACACACTGTGAATTGTAGTTACATGTGTTTTTGTTTCATTTGATCCTATCTCTCGCCGACGAAAGCCTACGGATTATTTGTTACAAACGCAATTTTCAGAGCGAAACAGATTAAATCTCTAATCTGTCCGCGAGATGAAATAGTTATTTATACGGTCTGTATATGAAAAAATGTTTATATCTTATGAAAAAATGTTTATATCTTACGTATGTTTCAGATTAAATATATAAAACAATTGTGGTATTTTCTACCCTCATAATTTTAGACACAGAATTCTCTGTGTTTATTTCTACATATATTATTATATAATGCTCAGTATTTATACGTTGAGCTTGTTAATTGCAGAGTATCAATATGAGTTAGTAACTCTGTATTTTATTTGTATATAAATATATATATATATACATACGTGGAGAAATATATAAAGGAGAACAAACCGTTAAAACATGTTTATTTAAAATAGCACCTACGTACGTTTCGCCCGACTGGGCTTCTCAAGGGCATAACAAATTAAAAAGCATTCCTTACATGACCCCTAATGGGTTTTTCTATATATATATATATATATATATATATATATATATATTTATTTATATACTACTACTACTACTACTACTACTACTACTACTACTACTACTACTACTATTACTACTACTACCACCATGACTACCTCTTCCTCTATATACAAGATTCCATTTGTTCAATCTTCTTCTCAACAGGAAAAATGAACAAACTTACCTCAACACTTAATTTTAAATCTTTAACTTTTAACTCTTTTTACTTCGTTTTAATTGTAATAATCAACATTTGATAAGATGGATTTTACTAATACATCGGAACCGGTTATATTTTATGTATTTTAAATGTTTTTTAAAAGAATTGTTCCTCTCGTTTCTTCAAGAATCTCACTTTGACGAATCAAAGAAGGAGAAAAAATAAAAACCAATCCTTAAATATATTTTCTGTGCTATTTCCAATGTCACACACACACACACACACACACACACACACACACACACACACACACACACACACACACACACACACACACACACACACACACACACACACACACACACACACACACACACTCTCTCTCTCTCTCTCTCTCTGTATATATATATATAATGGAAAGCCATACCGCACCATCTCCTCAGTTCAGTCAACCTCTGGAAATCACTACTGTTTCGATTATTTTAAGGTTGACATCGATCATTCCAGTCACATTGGTCATTACAAGACAGGTAGAGACAAATTATACCTTTAGGCGAATTACACAAATATAGATGAAAAAGTACCTCAAGTGTGTCAACAAAGAAATTTAGCTTAAGACAAAATTTAGGTTGATTTTTGTGAGTTTAAGATCGGGTTTTCTTTCTCGCTTGTAATCACCTCAACTTTCGTAGATATGGAAGTCTTTAACACCGTTGAGATGAGACTCTCTTAGTCCTCATTCTGATCTATATGGTGTTCTGATGGAACACCATATAGTCATATTCTCTTTAGCTAAAGATAATAGGACATAGGACTAACTAACTAATTAACTAACTCACTAACTAACTAACCCACTAATTAACTAACTCACTAACTAACTAACTCACTCACTCACTCAGTCATGTACTCACTAACTTACTTATTCACTCACTAGCTCACTCACTCACTCTTTCACTTATGCTGCTTATCTCCCAGTCAGACCTGACTACTCAGTCTTATGATTGGTGTTCAAGCCATAACTAATCTATCTTTATTTACAGACCCATTCCTTCTATTCTTTTTTTAACATTAGGACATGATTTAAGATAGGTTTGGTTGCTATTTGTAGCAGGTCAAACAACCCCTCAGAATCTTCCTTATTCACCACCATAGGCGCTGAGCTGGCCAGCCGCAGGTGTGAGCCTCGCGAGATGTAATTGCTCACCATACAGAGAGATGGGGAGGGCGAGAGAGATGGAGGTGATGACAGTGGGAGTTCGGCTCTTCCACTTTCGGACCATACCCTTGTGGTTGTGTTTATTATCTATATAGAAAATTATTTATTTCCCTTCACTAAAGGATCCTTATGTAATCCCCAGACAAAACTTCCAGTTTTGTGAGTTTGTGACTGAAACCACTAATTCCTTTCAGAAAGATAAAAAAAAAAATAAATAAATAAAAAAAAAAAAAAATAAAAATAAAAATAAAAAATAAAAAAAATAAAATAAAAAATAAAAAATAAAAATATTTGACGGGTAGCTAGTGACATTGTCGTAAAGAAGGTCGCTGATGTCTTTGATAAAAGCCTGAATCATACACTACTTCATCCCTTCCTCCTACCCAGAATTTGTGCTTGAACAATGAGAAAATATTTTTGTATCATTTGAAATAATCATATTTCATTTTAGAATCTGCTTCTCTACCGTTATTGTCTTTGTTTTTTATCTCTAAATTATTATTGCTGGCTTTTATTTTTTTTTTCTATAAATTCGATTTTACAACTTTTCTTAATTATTTTTCTTTTTATTTCTATCATTATTATTATTATTATTATTATTATTATTGTCATAGTTTTCACTAATGATAGATACGTGTACAGAAGTGTGGAGGGAGGAGTTTAATAATTTATGTAGTATTTCTATGGTCTGATAATAAATTATTTCATACATTTGATAAAAATAAATGTATTTTTTTTTTAAATTTGTTTTATTTTCCCCATTATCTCATTTTTCCCTTTTTTAGAATTATTACTCTTTTTTTAAATTTAAACTTGTGTTGTTGTTGTTGTTGTTGTTGTTGTTGTTGTTGTTGTTGTTATTGATTTTTATTTTCCCATATTTTATTTATTACCAAAAAAGGAAAATAAACACAAAAACAAAACAAAAATGAAATGGAAGCTAAAAAGAAATCAAAGACGTTAATATACAAAACACATACTCACACACACACACTCACACACACACTCACACACACAGAAACACACATACACACGCACACACGCACATACACACACACCCAAACACACCCACACCCACACAGAAACACCCCCCCCCCCACAGAACCCCCCCCCCACACACACAGAAACACACACAGAAACACACACACATACAGAAACACACACACACACAGAAACACACACACATACAGAAACACACACACACACAGAAACACACACACACACATCCATATGCACACACAAACACACACAAACACACACACATACACACAAACGCATACACATGCACACTCACACACAAACAAATACACACACACAAACACCCACACACCCACACTCATACACAGACATACACACACACATACACACACACATACACACACACACAAAAGGTAATACTTCAAGAGTGAAGCCATTGGATGTGTGGACAATACTACAAAGTGTACCTTCCTATTGAAGTAACCATCGCCAACACCACCAACGCCACCACCTCCACCGCCAACACTACCACTACCACCACCACCACCACCGCCAACACCTCCACCGCCAACACCACCACTACCACCACCACCACCACCAACAACAACCACCGCTACCACCACCACCACCACCACCAACACCACCGCTACCACCACCACCACCACCAGCACCACCACCATCACCACCAACATCCCACCCCCACCCCACTACCTCTACCACCGCCACCATCACCACCGCCAACACCACCGCCACCACCACCACCGCCACCGCCACCGTTATCAGATGGCGGGGGGCGGGGTCCTGTCTCGGCACCACTAATCGTAAATTAGACTAAATTACATTCAATTAACAAACGAGATTAATTATATTGTTCGCTGCTTCAATCATATAAAATAACATAGTTTGTTATCTTATGTTGGTGTTGTTGTCGTTGTACTCTTGGTGTTGTTATCATTGTCCCTGATTTAGTGTTGCTGTTGTTGTTGTTGTTGTCGCTGTAGCTGTTGTTGCTGTTGTTGTCGCTGTTGCTATTGTTGTTTAGCCCCGAGTCAGTTTTAACCGAACATACC
This sequence comes from Eledone cirrhosa, assembly GCA_964016885.1. Classification (NCBI taxonomy): domain Eukaryota; kingdom Metazoa; phylum Mollusca; class Cephalopoda; order Octopoda; family Eledonidae; genus Eledone; species Eledone cirrhosa. The sequence continues at coordinate 13,757,595 of OZ024754.1, read as the reverse complement.
TATAGTCAGAAGGGTTCCATTTGTGACCATCCAGTCCTATTTGTTTTTCAGATTATCGTTTATCTTTTTATTCTTCGTCTGTTCTAGCCGACAGGCTGAGGCCATGCTGGGGCACACCATTGCTGTCTAGAACTATATTATCCAATGTGTCTCTCTTTATTTCCCGTCTAACGATGAAACGTGTGATTATAAGTCGCGTAAATTGTCAGAATAGTTAGAACGCTGAATAGAATGCACTATAGCATTCATTCTGGTTCTTTGAATCCTGAGTTCAAATACTTCCGAGGCAGGGCCGGACTTTCACCTGCTGAGACCCTAAACTATATGAAATTTGAGGTCTTTCTCTAAAAATATTTGAGTAAAAATTTTTTAAATAATTATACATGATTATGATTTTTTAATGTTTACAAAATTAAATTGCACAAACACACAGACACAACTCGCGTTTCATCCCTTCTGGATCAATAAATTAAAATCTTGAGCCAAGAAGTAGTTGTATGATTTCTTGTGGATCAATACATTAAAATCTTGAGCCAAGCAATAGCCGTGTGATTTCTTGTGGATCAATACATTAAAATCTTGAGCCAAGCAGTAGCCGTGTGATTTCTTGTGGATCAATACATTAAAATCTTGAGCCAAGCAGTAGCCGTAGGATTTCTTGTGGATCAATACATTAACATGTTGAGCCAAGCAGTAGCCGTAGGATTTCTTGTGGATCAATACATTAAAATCTTGAGCCAAGCAGTAACCGTATGATTTCTTGTGGATCAATACATTAACATGTTGAGCCAAGCAGTAGCCGTATGATTTCTTGTGGATCAATACATTAAAATCTTGAGCCAAGCAGTAGCCGTATGATTTCTTGTGGATCAATACATTAACATGTTGAGCCAAGCAGTAGCCGCGTGATTTCTTGTGGATCAATACATTAACATCTTGAGCCAAGCAGTAACCGTATGATTTCTTGTGGATCAATACATTAACATGTTGAGCCAAGCAGTAGCCGTATGATTTCTTGTGGATCAATACATTAAAATCTTGAGCCAAGCAGTAGCCGTATGATTTCTTGTGGATCAATACATTAAAATCTTGAGCCAAGCAGTAGCCGTATGATTTCTTGTGGATCAATACATTAACATGTTGAGCCAAGCAGTAGCCGCGTGATTTCTTGTGGATCAATACATTAAAATCTTGAGCCAAGCAGTAACCGTATGATTTCTTGTGGATCAATACATTAACATGTTGAGCCAAGCAGTAACCTTATGATTTCTTGTGGATCAATACATTAACATGTTGAGCCAAGCAGTAGCCGTGTGATTTCTTGTGGATCAATACATTAAAATCTTGCGCCAAGCAGTAGCCGTATGATTTCTTGTGGATCAATACATTAAAATCTTGAGCCAAGCAGTAGCCGCGTGATTTCTTGTGGATCAATACATTAAAATCTTGAGCCAAGCAGTAGCCGTGTGATTTCTTGTGGATCAATACATTAAAATGTTGAGCCAAGCAGTAGCCGTATGATTTATTGTGGATCAATACATTAAAATCTTGAGCCAAGCAGTAACCGTATGATTTCTTGTGGATCAATACATTAAAATCTTGAGCCAAGCAGTAGCCGTATGATTTCTTGTGGATCAATACATTAAAATCTTGAGCCAAGCAGTAACCGTATGATTTCTTGTGGATCAATACATTAAAATCTTGAGCCAAGCAGTAGCCGTATGATTTCTTGTGGATCAATACATTAAAATGTTGAGCCAAGCAGTAGCCGTATGATTTCTTGTGGATCAATACATTAAAATCTTGAGCCAAGCAGTAGCCGTATGAATTCTTGTGGATCACTACATTAAAATCTTGAGCCAAGCAGTAGCCGTATGATTTCTTGTGGATCAATACATTAAAATCTTGAGCCAAGCAGTAGCCGTATGATTTCTTGTGGAACAATACATTATAATCTTGAGCCAAGCAGTAGCCGTATGATTTCTTGTGGATCAATACATTAAAATGTTGAGCCAAGCAGTAGCCGTATGATTTATTGTGGATCAATACATTAAAATCTTGAGCCAAGCAGTAACCGTATGATTTCTTGTGGATCAATACATTAAAATCTTGAGCCAAGCAGTAGCCGTATGATTTCTTGTGGATCAATACATTAAAATGTTGAGCCAAGCAGTAGCCGTATGATTTCTTGTGGATCAATACATTAAAATCTTGAGCCAAGCAGTAGCCGTATGATTTCTTGTGGATCAATACATTATAATGTTGAGCCAAGCAGTAGCCGTATGATTTCTTGTGGATCAATACATTAAAATCTTGAGCCAAGCAGTAGCCGTATGATTTCTTGTGGATCAATACATTATAATCTTGAGCCAAGCAGTAGCCGTATGAATTCTTGTGGATCACTACATTAAAATCTTGAGCCAAGCAGTAGCCGTATGATTTCTTGTGGATCAATACATTAAAATCTTGAGCCAAGCAGTAGCCGTATGATTTCTTGTGGAACAATACATTATAATCTTGAGCCAAGCAGTAGCCGTATGATTTCTTGTGGATCAATACATTAAAATGTTGAGCCAAGCAGTAGCCGTATGATTTATTGTGGATCAATACATTAAAATCTTGAGCCAAGCAGTAACCGTATGATTTCTTGTGGATCAATACATTAAAATCTTGAGCCAAGCAGTAGCCGTATGATTTCTTGTGGATCAATACATTAAAATCTTGAGCCAAGCAGTAACCGTATGATTTCTTGTGGATCAATACATTAAAATCTTGAGCCAAGCAGTAGCCGTATGATTTCTTGTGGATCAATACATTAAAATGTTGAGCCAAGCAGTAGCCGTATGATTTCTTGTGGATCAATACATTAAAATCTTGAGCCAAGCAGTAGCCGTATGATTTCTTGTGGATCAATACATTAAAATGTTGAGCCAAGCAGTAGCCGTATGATTTCTTGTGGATCAATACATTAAAATCTTGAGCCAAGCAGTAGCCGTATGATTTCTTGTGGATCAATACATTATAATCTTGAGCCAAGCAGTAGCCGTATGAATTCTTGTGGATCACTACATTAAAATCTTGAGCCAAGCAGTAGCCGTATGATTTCTTGTGGATCAATACATTAAAATCTTGAGCCAAGCAGTAGCCGTATGATTTCTTGTGGAACAATACATTATAATCTTGAGCCAAGCAGTAGCCGTATGATTTCTTGTGGATCAATACATTAAAATGTTGAGCCAAGCAGTAGCCGTATGATTTATTGTGGATCAATACATTAAAATCTTGAGCCAAGCAGTAACCGTATGATTTCTTGTGGATCAATACATTAAAATCTTGAGCCAAGCAGTAGCCGTATGATTTCTTGTGGATCAATACATTAAAATGTTGAGCCAAGCAGTAGCCGTATGATTTCTTGTGGATCAATACATTAAAATCTTGAGCCAAGCAGTAGCCGTATGATTTCTTGTGGATCAATACATTAAAATGTTGAGCCAAGCAGTAGCCGTATGATTTCTTGTGGATCAATACATTATAATCTTGAGCCAAGCAGTAACCGTATGATTTCTTGTGGATCAATACATTAACATGTTGAGCCAAGCAGTAGCCGTATGATTTCTTGTGGATCAATACATTAAAATCTTGAGCCAAGCAGTAGCCGTATGATTTCTTGTGGATCAATACATTAAAATGTTGAGCCAAGCAGTAGCCGTATGAATTCTTGTGGATCACTACATTAAAATCTTGAGCCAAGCAGTAGCCGTATGATTTCTTGTGGATCAATACATTAAAATCTTGAGCCAAGCAGTAGCCGTATGATTTCTTGTGGAACAATACATTATAATCTTGAGCCAAGCAGTAGCCGTATGATTTCTTGTGGATCAATACATTAAAATGTTGAGCCAAGCAGTAGCCGTATGATTTCTTGTGGATCAATACATTATAATCTTGAGCCAAGCAGTAACCGTATGATTTCTTGTGGATCAATACATTAACATGTTGAGCCAAGCAGTAGCCGTATGATTTCTTGTGGATCAATACATTAAAATCTTGAGCCAAGCAGTAGCCGTATGATTTCTTGTGGATCAATACATTAAAATCTTGAGCCAAGCAGTAGCCGTATGATTTTTTGTGGATCAATACATTAAAATCTTGAGCCAAGCAGTAGCCGTATGATTTCTTGTGGATCAATACATTAAAATCTTGAGCCAAGCAGTAGCCGTATGATTTATTGTGGATCAATACATTATAATCTTGAGCCAAGCAGTAGCCGTATGATTTCTTGTGGATCAATACATTAAAATGTTGAGCCAAGCAGTAGCCGTATGATTTCTTGTGGATCAATACATTAAAATCTTGAGCCAAGCAGTAGCCGTATGATTTCTTGTGGATCAATACATTAAAATCTTGAGCCAAGCAGTAGCCGTATGATTTATTGTGGATCAATACATTAAAATCTTGAGCCAAGCAGTAGCCGTATGATTTCTTGTGGAACAATACATTATAATCTTGAGCCAAGCAGTAGCCGTATGATTTCTTGTGGATCAATACATTAAAATGTTGAGCCAAGCAGTAGCCGTATGATTTATTGTGGATCAATACATTAAAATCTTGAGCCAAGCAGTAACCGTATGATTTCTTGTGGATCAATACATTAACATGTTGAGCCAAGCAGTAACCGTATGATTTCTTGTGGATCAATACATTAACATGTTGAGCCAAGCAGTAGCCGTATGATTTCTTGTGGATCAATACATTAAAATCTTGAGCCAAGCAGTAGCCGTATGATTTCTTGTGGATCAATACATTAACATGTTGAGCCAAGCAGTAGCCGCGTGATTTCTTGTGGATCAATACATTAACATCTTGAGCCAAGCAGTAACCGTATGATTTCTTGTGGATCAATACATTAACATGTTGAGCCAAGCAGTAGCCGTATGATTTCTTGTGGATCAATACATTAAAATCTTGAGCCAAGCAGTAGCCGTATGATTTCTTGTGGATCAATACATTAAAATCTTGAGCCAAGCAGTAGCCGTATGATTTCTTGTGGATCAATACATTAAAATGTTGAGCCAAGCAGTAGCCGTATGATTTCTTGTGGATCAATACATTAAAATCTTGAGCCAAGCAGTAGCCGTATGATTTCTTGTGGATCAATACATTATAATCTTGAGCCAAGCAGTAGCCGTATGAATTCTTGTGGATCACTACATTAAAATCTTGAGCCAAGCAGTAGCCGTATGATTTCTTGTGGATCAATACATTAAAATCTTGAGCCAAGCAGTAGCCGTATGATTTATTGTGGATCAATACATTAAAATCTTGAGCCAAGCAGTAGCCGTATGATTTCTTGTGGATCAATACATTAAAATCTTGAGCCAAGCAGTAGCCGTATGATTTATTGTGGATCAATACATTAAAATCTTGAGCCAAGCAGTAGCCGTATGATTTCTTGTGGATCAATACATTAAAATGTTGAGCCAAGCAGTAGCCGTATGATTTCTTGTGGATCAATACATTAAAATCTTGAGCCAAGCAGTAGCCGTATGATTTCTTGTGGATCAATACATTAAAATCTTGAGCCAAGCAGTAGCCGTATGATTTCTTGTGGATCAATACATTAAAATGTTGAGCCAAGCAGTAGCCGTATGATTTCTTGTGGATCAATACATTAAAATCTTGAGCCAAGCAGTAACCGTATGATTTCTTGTGGATCAATACATTAACATGTTGAGCCAAGCAGTAGCCGTATGATTTCTTGTGGATCAATACATTAAAATGTTGAGCCAAGCAGTAGCCGTATGATTTCTTGTGGATCAATACATTAAAATCTTGAGCCAAGCAGTAGCCGTATGATTTCTTGTGGATCAATACATTAACATGTTGAGCCAAGCAGTAGCCGCGTGATTTCTTGTGGATCAATACATTAACATCTTGAGCCAAGCAGTAACCGTATGATTTCTTGTGGATCAATACATTAACATGTTGAGCCAAGCAGTAGCCGTATGATTTCTTGTGGATCAATACATTAAAATCTTGAGCCAAGCAGTAGCCGTATGATTTCTTGTGGATCAATACATTAAAATCTTGAGCCAAGCAGTAACCGTATGATTTCTTGTGGATCAATACATTAAAATGTTGAGCCAAGCAGTAACCGTATGATTTCTTGTGGATCAATACATTAACATGTTGAGCCAAGCAGTAGCCGTATGATTTCTTGTGGATCAATACATTAAAATCTTGAGCCAAGCAGTAGCCGTATTATTTCTTGTGGATCAATACATTAACATGTTGAGCCAAGCAGTAGCCGCGTGATTTCTTGTGGATCAATACATTAACATCTTGAGCCAAGCAGTAACCGTATGATTTCTTGTAGATCAATACATTAACATGTTGAGCCAAGCAGTAGCCGTATGATTTCTTGTGGATCAATACATTAAAATCTTGAGCCAAGCAGTAGCCGTATGATTTCTTGTGGATCAATACATTAAAATCTTGAGCCAAGCAGTAGCTGTATGATTTCTTGTGGATCAATACATTAAAATCTTGAGCCAAGCAGTAGCCGTATGATTTCTTGTGGATCAATACATTAACATGTTGAGCCAAGCAGTAGCCGCGTGATTTCTTGTGGATCAATACATTAACATCTTGAGCCAAGCAGTAACCGTATGATTTCTTGTGGATCAATACATTAACATCTTGAGCCAAGCAGTAACCGTATGATTTCTTGTGGATCAATACATTAACATGTTGAGCCAAGCAGTAGCCGTGTGATTTCTTGTGGATCAATACATTAACATGTTGAGCCAAGCAGTAGCCGTATGATTTCTTGTGGATCAATACATTAAAATCTTGAGCCAAGCAGTAGCCGCGTGATTTCTTGTGGATCAATACATTAAAATCTTGAGCCAAGCAGTAGCCGTGTGATTTCTTGTGGATCAATACATTAACATGTTGAGCCAAGCAGTAGCCGCGTGATTTCTTGTGGATCAATACATTAAAATGTTGAGCCAAGCAGTAGCCGTGTGATTTCTTGTGGATCAATACATTAACATCTTGAGCCAAGCAGTAACCGTATGATTTCTTGTGGATCAATACATTAAAATCTTGAGCCAAGCAGTAGCCGTATGATTTATTGTGGATCAATACATTAAAATCTTGAGCCAAGCAGTAGCCGTATGATTTCTTGTGGATCAATACATTAAAATCTTGAGCCAAGCAGTAACCGTGTGATTTCTTGTGGATCAATACATTAAAATCTTGAGCCATGCAGTAGCCGTATGATTTCTTGTGGATCAATACATTAAAATCTTGAGCCAAGCAGTAGCCGTATGATTTCTTGTGGATCAATACATTAAAATCTTGAGCCATGCAGTAGCCGTATGATTTCTTGTGGATCAATACATTAAAATCTTGAGCCAAGCAGTAACCGTGTGATTTCTTGTGGATCAATACATTAAAATCTTGAGCCAAGCAGTAGCCGTATGATTTATTGTGGATCAATACATTAAAATCTTGAGCCAAGCAGTAGCCGTTTGATTTCTTGTGGATCAATACATTAAAATCTTGAGCCAAGCAGTAGCCGTATGATTTCTTGTGGGTCAATACATTAAAATCTTGAGCCAAGCAGTAGCCGTATGATTTCTTGTGGATCAATACATTATAATCTTGAGCCAAGCAGTAGCCGTATGATTTATTGTAGATCAATACATTAAAATCTTGAGCCAAGCAGTAGCCGTATGATATCTTGTGGATCAATACATTAAAATCTTGAGCCAAGCAGTAGCCGTATGAATTCTTGTGGATCACTACATTAAAATCTTGAGCCAAGCAGTAGCCGTGTGATTTCTTGTGGATCAATACATTAAAATGTTGAGCCAAGCAGTAGCCGTATGATTTCTTGTGGATCAATACATTAAAATGTTGAGCCAAGCAGTAGCCGTATGATTTCTTGTGGATCACTACATTAAAATCTTGAGCCAAGCAGTAGCCGTGTGATTTCTTGTGGATCAATACATTAAAATGTTGAGCCAAGCAGTAGCCGTATGATTTCTTGTGGATCAATACATTAAAATGTTGAGCCAAGCAGTAGCCGTATGATTTCTTGTGGATCAATACATTAAAATGTTGAGCCAAGCAGTAGCCGTATGATTTCTTGTGGATCAATACATTAAAATCTTGAGCCAAGCAGTAGCCGTATGATTTATTGTGGATCAATACATTAAAATCTTGAGCCAAGCAGTAGCCGTATGATTTCTTGAGGATCAATACATTAAAATCTTGAGCCAAGCAGTAGCCGCGTGATTTCTTGTGGATCAATACATTAAAATCTTGAGCCAAGCAGTAGCCGTATGATTTCTTGTGGATCAATACATTAAAATGTTGAGCCAAGCAGTAGCCCTATGATTTCTTGTGGATCAATACATTAAAATGTTGAGCCAAGCAGTAGCCGTGTGATTTCTTGTGGATCAATACATTAAAATCTTGAGCCAAGCAGTAGCCGTGTGATTTCTTGTGGATCAATACATTAAAATGTTGAGCCAAGCAGTAGCCGTGTGATTTCTTGTGGTTAGGACAAAAGAATTTGTTTTAGTTTCGATTTCTTGTCGTTCATTTTTTTTTTAATGTTTCGCCAAGTTGGGAAGGGTTGTTTGTGTTCATATCTCTCAGGGTTTCTAAGACTGTTAGGGTGGGGGAGGAGGGAGGAGAGGAAGATATCTCAAAGTGGAAACCTGGTCCGAATGCTTGCAACAATATGGACCCCACTAAATGCAACCAGTGTTACTGTCATACTAAACCAGGCATGGGTAACCTTTTTTGAGAAGTGGGCCACATGAGATATGGCTCATCCATTCGTGCCCACATTAAAAAAAGGGCGGTAACTCAGGTTGTTTTGATTTGTTTCTTCATAATTCGTACACATTGTTTTTCTCGATTGTAAAAATGATAGAAAGATAAATTTCGACTGAAAAGTTGGGGTTAAAAAATCAGAAAGATTTCTCTGAGGTGACTTAGGGAAGCCATTCAGAAAGCTTCACGGGCCGCAGGTTGCCCATGACTGTACTAAACTTACAACACATCCAGACGATAGTTATGGGCAGGAAATTGCAGAGTGGGTAGAGCGCAGTACAAAACGCTTTGTGTGGCTCTTTATACACTCAGTTCAAATATCTCTGATTCAGCCAATCCACCGCGCTCAGCTTTATGCCTAAAAAATGAAACCATTATTGTAGGTAGGTATGGATTGGCAATATCGGTAGAGGGTCGGACGCCATGCTTTGCAGCATAGAGTTAAGGCCCTTTGCGGTCTGTGTTCAAATCCCCCCAAGGTTAACTTTGCCTTTCATCCTTACGAGGTCGATAAAATAAAGTACCAGTAATGCACTGGGGTCGATTTAATCGACTTTCCCTCCCCCCAAAAAAATTACTGGCTTTGTGCCTATATAAGAAATCATTAGGGTCGGACATGCTTTCCAGCATAGTTACGTCCCTTTACGATCTGAGTTCAAATCCCGCCGAGGTTAACTTTGCCTTTCATCCTTACGGGGGTCGATAAAATAAAGTACCAGTAATGCACTGGGTTGATTGCTGGCCTTGTGTCAAAAAATAGAAACAATTATTATCAGTAGGTATGAAAGATTGATATAGAAGTGTGGGAGGGGGAGGAGGAAGAAGAGGGGGAGGAGGAGGGGGGGTCGAAGGTAGTGGGGAGGGAAGAGAAAGGAGGGGGTAGATATAGTTGTCAACCAGCCAGTAAAAACATATTTAAGCCAATCGCCTCGCCTCATTTGGCAGTTCCGCTAGATCAACGACCAAATGAAACGTTTATTAAAAGAGTTTGCATCAAATTCTTTACGTCTTCATTTGCCTCTCTTTCGTTCCTGCCACCTTCTCTCTTCTTTCTCGTGTCCTCGTTGCACATTACTTATAGATACAACACACACACACACACACGCACACACACACACACACACACACACACACACACACACACACACACACACACACACACACACATACACACATACATAGACACATACACAGACACACACACACACACACACACACATACACACATACACACACACATACACAGAGACACACACATATACATACACACATACACACACACACACACACACATACATACACATACAATCTCACATACACAGAGACACACGCGCGCAGACACATATACACACATACACACACACATACACACACATGCAGACACACATGCACACAGACACGCATACAGACAGACAACACACACACACACACAGAGATACACATACAGACACATATGCATATACATACACATACATACACATACATAGACATACACACACACAGGTACACACACACGCAGACACATATACACACAGGCACACATACACAGACACACACACATACAGACACACATACAGACACATACACACAGATAAACATACACACACATATGCATATACACGCATACATACACATACATACACATACACAGACACAGGTACACACACACACACGCAGACACACATACACAGACACACACACATACATACACACGCATACGCATATACACACATACATACACATAGATACACATACACACATACAGACACACACACACGTACACACACACGCAGACACACAAACACACACACATACACATACATACATACACATACACTGACACACACACACACACACACACACTCAAACATACACACAGACACACAGCCACATAGATACACATATACACACAGAGATACACATACACACACACAGACACACACACACAGACACACACACACACAGACACACACATACGCGCACACACATACACACATTTACACATCTATACACACATACTCACACTCTCACATACATACACTCACTCATGCTCATACAAACACAACCATCCATCCAATGGCAGGCTCAGATAATTCAATCGTTCGTAGCTAACTTCTGAGAATCTTCATTGTTTTCAACTTCACATACAAACTAACACGCATACGCACAAACACATGCACACAAACACATACACAAACACATACACATGCACACACACAAACACATACACATGCACACACACACACACACACACACACATACACATACACATGCACACAAACACATACACAAACACATACACAAACACACACACACATACACATGCACACAAACACATACACAAACACATACACATGCACACACACACACAAACACATACACAAACACATACACATGCACACACACACAAACACATACACATGCACACACACACAAACACATACACATGCACACACACACAAACCCATACACACGCACACACACACAAACACACACACAAACACATACACACACACACACACACACACAAACAAACACATACACATGCACACACACACACAAACACATACACAAACACATACACATGCTCACACACACAAACACATACACAAACTCATACACATGCACACACACACACACAAACACAAACACATACACATGCACACACACACAAACACATACACATGCACACACACAAACACAAACACATACACATGCACACACACACAAACACAAGCACAAACACATACACATGCACACAAACAAACACACACAAACACATACACATGCACACACACACACAAACACATACACATGCACACACGCACACACAAACACATACACAAACACATACACATGCTCACACACACAAACACATACACAAACTCATACACATGCACACACACACACACAAACACAAACACATACACATGCACACACACACAAACACATACACATGCACACACACAAACACAAACACATACACACGCACACACACACAAACACACGCACAAACACATACACATGCACACAAACAAACACATGCACACACACACAAACACATACACATGCACACACGCACACACAAACACATACACATGCACACAGACACACAAACACATACACATGCACACACACACAAACACATACACAAACACATACACAGGCACACACACAAACACATGCACACACACACAAACACATACACAAACACAAACACATGCACACACAAACACATACACAAACACATACACATGCACACACACACACAATCACATACACAAACACATAAAAATGCACACACACACAAACATATACACAAACACATACACAGGCACACATTTTTAAGACGTAGGTATCAACTCATCCATTTGGGCATTTAATCCGTTTGTGTGTATATAATATGTGTGACGTTTAAACATATTTTGTTGGGCATTTAATCCGTTTGTGTGTATATAATATGTGTGACGTTTATACACATTTTATTGGGCATTTAATCCGTTTGTGTGTATATAATATGTGTGACGTTTATATATATTTTGTTGGGCATTTAATCCGTTTGTGTGTATATAATATGTGTGACGTTTATATATATTTTGTTGGGCATTTAATCCGTTTGTGTGTATATAATATGTGTGACGTTTATACACATTTTGTTGGGCATTTAATCCGTTTGTGTGTATATAATATGTGTGACGTTTAAACACATTTTGTTGGGCATTTAATCCGTTTGTGTGTATATAATATGTGTGACGTTTAAACATATTTTGATGGGCATTTAATCCGTTTGTGTGTATATAATATGTGTGACGTTTATATATATTTTGTTGGGTATTTAATCCGTTTGTGTGTATATAATATGTGTGACGTTTATACATATTTTGTTGGGCATTTAATCCGTTTGTGTGTATATAATATGTGTGACGTTTAAACATATTTTGTGGGGCATTTAATCAGTTTGTGTGTATATAATATGTGTGACGTTTATACATATTTTGTTGGGCATTTAATCCGTTTGTGTGTATATAATATGTGTGACGTTTATACATATTTTGTTGGGCATTTAATCCGTTTGTGTGTATATAATATGTGTGATGTTTATATATATTTTGTTGGGCATTTAATCCGTTTGTGTGTATATAATATGTGTGACGTTTATATATATTTTGTGGGGCATTTAATCCGTTTGTGTGTATATAATATGTGTGACGTTTATACATATTTTGTTGGGCATTTAATCCGTTTGTGTGTATATAATATGTGTGATGTTTATATATATTTTGTTGGGCATTTAATCCGTTTGTGTGTATATAATATGTGTGACGTTTATATATATTTTGTTGGGCATTTAATCCGTTTGTGTGTATATAATATGTGTGACGTTTATACATATTTTGTTGGGCATTTAATCCGTTTGTGTGTATATAATATGTGTGACATTTAAACATATTTTGATGGGCATTTAATCCGTTTGTGTGTATATAATATGTGTGACGTTTATACATATTTTGTTGGGCATTTAATCCGTTTGTGTGTATATAATATGTGTGACGTTTATACATATTTTGTTGGGCATTTAATCCGTTTGTGTGTATATAATATGTGAGACGTTTATACATATTTTGTTGGGCATTTAATCCGTTTGTGTGTATATAATATGTGTGACGTTTAAACATATTTTGTTGGGCATTTAATCCGTTTGTGTGTATATAATATGTGAGACGTTTATACATATTTTGTTGGGCATTTAATCTGTTTGTGTGTATATAATATGTGTGACGTTTATACATATTTTGGCCGCCATCGAGACCTCTGGGGTCTGGGGTCTCCGAATTACCGTTTACCGCCGCCAAATTGAGGAGAGGTGCATCTCACTCGAGGAAGGAGTACCGTGATGTGGTGTGGCTAATGCAGCAACTGTCTATGGCTCTTTTCTACAGCAATACCTTCGCCATTGTGTACGAGAGGAGCAACTGAGATATACCACCTAGATTAGGATCTAGCGACCACCACTCCCTCCCACTTTTCTCTTACTTTCGCTATTTCATTTTTTATTTTTATTTTTATTTTTATTTTTATTTTTATTTTTATTTTTATTTTTATTTTTATTTTTATTTTTATTTTTATTTTTATTTTTATTTTTATTTTTATTGCAAACATCCAAGCAAGGTCCCTTAACTCCTGGTGGAATCGCAGGGGCGCTGTAGTAGCATACAACGTTATTAAGGTATTTTAAGCTTGGCGGAGCCTATCTCTTTTCAAGTCTAAACACAGTAGATTTCTTCCAGAAGAGGATAGAAACTGAGAGAGAAGAAGTAAAAGATATAGAGGAAGAATCAACCTCAGTACTAGAATGATAGTTCATTTTATCGAATTTGAACGGATGATAATCAAAGTTGACCCCGTTGGTATTTGAACTCAGAAAGCAAAGGGAGCCGAAACGAACACTGCAAAGCTTTCCATCCAACATTCTAACGACTCAATTCATCGCCTTTTTAATTGCAAACATTACATAACCCATTTGAAATTTGTTGAATAAACTCGACAGATCAGAGATCGGCGTTGTAAAAGAACTCAGTCTTTTGTTTTTTAGAAATAGAAATAATGTTTCTGAATTGTTCTGGTAGAATAAAATAATATAAGATTGAAGAAGGAAACCTCAATAAAGAAACCTAGCAACAGAGACCTTAGGCAAATATTTCACTTTAGAAGAATTGTCTCTTGTTTAGTTTTTTTTTAAATCCATTCTAGTAATTTCTAAGAAACCAACGACGTCATTATTTGTATCCGTTTTGTAACAAAGACTCGCCATTTTGGTTCTAATCTGGTTTCTTTTTCTCTCATAAATACATTCTGCAGTGAATTTTTCATCCGCCATGTCTTATATAAGCTTTTTGTCTCTGTCTGTCACTCTGTCATTGTTTCTCACTGTCACTCTGTCACTCTGTCACTCTGTCTGTCACTGTCTGTCACTCTGTTTGTCACTCTGTCTGTCACCCTGTCACTCTGTCACTCTGTCTATCACTATGTCACTCTGTCTGCCACTCTGTCACTCTGTCTGTCACTCTGTCACTCTCTCTGTCACTCTGTCTATCACTCTGCCACTCTGTCACTCTGTCTGTCACTCTATCACTCTGTCTATCACTCTCTCACTCTGTCACTCTGTCTGTTACTCTGTCCGTCACTCTGTCCGTCACTCTGTCCGTCACTCTGTCTGTCACCATGTCACTCTGTCCGTCTGTCACTCTGTCACTCTGTATGTCACTCTGTCTGTCACTCTGTCATTCTGTCACGCTGTCTGTCAAATTTCTTATTTTTTAAAAAACATTTAATGTTCCATTTGCATTGCTGTAGCCTTCTAAAAAACACTGTTTACTATGTATGTATGTATGTATGTATGTATGTATGTATGTATGTATGTATGTATGTATGTATGTATGTATGTATGTATGTATGTATGTATGTATGTTCAGCGCATTGGTAGGGGTTCTCCTACATGGATATAAAGTAGTGGCCGTACTCGAAAACGTGTTGGCAGCCACCATGTATGTATGTATGTATGTATGTATGTATGTATGTATGTATGTATGTATGTATGTATGTACGTATGTATGTATGTATGTATGTATGTATGTATGTATGTATGTACCTATGTACGTATGTATGTATGTATGTATGAATGTATGTATGTATGTATGTATGTTATCTCTTTCTCTTAATTTCGAGTATATTTTTTTGACCGGCCACCTTCCTGGTGGCAAGGTTGTAAAAGAAAAGAAATTGTCATCCCTTGAATCGCAAGAATGTTTTGCAAATTTTGAAGGTGCCAGCTATCGCAGCCATTTGTAGACTATGAATTAGGGAGCTGCGCTTTTTGTCCGCAAATCCAAGTTCAGTCATACTTTGGTCCAAGCGGGTTGGTATATAACCCGTAGCTCCAATAATGATGGGTACGAAGCTAAAGGTGTATCTTGGATAATGGATTTGTAAACTCCTCATCAATGGTCCGTAGATGTCCTCCTCCTGTATTTTTCTGACAACGTTTACATCAAGTGGGCAGCTGATCTCCACAACAGAACACGTTTTCAATATGTGGTCCCAAACAACAATATCAGGCCGGTTGTGCTTTAATTTGGTGGCAGTTTTTATTTTCAGGTTCCACCAGTATTCCTTAGTGCCATCTGTCTCAATATATTCTTTCTCGTTTGTTGTTAATTTTGTTTTCCGAAGTGCGTTCCAGATGGTTCTAGCTATCCCATTGTGTCGCAGTTATTAGATGCAAAATGTTTGGAATGTTTTACATATTTGTACTGCTCCATTAATGGATTGTACTTGTAATTTCCTAACTAGTTGTATTCTTTCTGTTCCTGTGAAGCCTAGCTTCTCAAGATTTGTATTGAGGCAGTTACTATCACAGTGCCCCAATAATCACAGGTATAAATGTGAAGGTGTAATCAGGGTGGAGTATCTGCAGATTCCTTATTAGTTCTGCATAAATATTCTCCTTTTCACTATGTATGTATGTATGTATGTATGTATGTATGTATGTATGTATGTATGTATGTATGTATGTATGTATGTATGTATGTATGTCAGGTCACCACTTGGTGCTACTGGTAACATGTATCCCAGTACAACCTGTCTCATGGTCGGGTCGTTGGCGACTAAACTGGCAACCCCACTAAGGTTTCTTGGTGAGGAGGGTGACTTTGGACATCCTGCAGGACTAAAAACAAAACCTGTGAAAGGGCAAAGGAGCTCTTAAGAGTCAATGGCCATCCAAAATCACTGGGAGAGATGACCCCTTAGCCTTTGTCAAGGCAGAATTCTAGGAGAAGCAAAACTCTGATATAACACCTGCAACCCTGATGGTATCCAATGATGTTGACTTGTTCTTCTTTTTGGTAAATATCATCTTGGTTAAGAGAGTGGGACTGGCTTTGTGCAGTGCCTTTGCTCACTATAAAAGCTTCACGGCACAGGCATTGCTTTATATCTGGAGATCTCTCTGCACTTGCCGTCACATGGTACCATGGGCCCAGCACTATGTGTCAATAACTGTCACAAGTGTAGTGTTTGTACCAGAGTTTTCAAGTCGCTGGCTGGACTAAAAAGTCACACTCGTTCAGCGCATCGTTAGGGGTTCTCCTACATTGATATAAAGTAGTGGCCGTACTCGAAAACGAGTTGGCAGCCACCATGTATGTATGTATGTATGTATGTATGTCTTGGTTAAGAGAGTGGGACTGGCTTTGTGCAATGCCTTTGCTCACTATAAAAGCTTCACAGCACAGGCATTGCTTTATATCTGGAGATCTCTCTGCACTTGTCGTCACATGGTACCATGGGCCCAGCACTATGTGTCAATAACTGTCACAAGTGTAGTGTTTGTACCAGAGTTTTCAAGTCGCTGGCTGGACTAAGAAGTCACACTCGTTCAGCGCATCGGTAGTGGTTCTCCTACATGGATATAAAGTAGTGGCCGTACTCGAAAACGAGTTGGCAGCCACCATGTATGTATGTATGTATGTATGTATGTATGTATGTATGTATGTATGTATGTATGTATGTATGTATGTATGTATGTATGTATGTACGTACCTATGTACGTACCTATGTACGTACCTATGTACGTACATAGGTACGTGCCTATGTATGTATGTATCTATGTATGTATGTATGTATATATATATATATATATATATATATATATATATATATATATATATATATATATATATATATATATATATATACACATGAACTGTATGCACGTGTATGTATATATGCGCAGGGACAGAATCGGGCTGGATACCCGATCACGCAGTTAAACCACTGGGAGTGAAGGACCCCTAGCCTTTGTCAGGGCATTCTTCTAAGAGAAGGCAACTCAGGAAACTGGGATAACTCCGATATCAAACCTGCGACTCAGTAGTTACCGATGATGTTGATCTTTTCTTCTTTTAGGGTTATAGCTACTGTCTCTCAGAGAGTGGGATTGGCTCAGTGCACAGTCTTTACTGACTTTAAAAGAAATCTTCACGTACAGGCATTGCACGATAGAATTAATTGATAATTATTAATAATGTTATATCGTGTAATGGCCATACTCGATAACGAGGGGGCAGCCATCATGTATGTATTTATGTAAGCAAATGTACGTATAAATACATGCGTACATACATACATAATACATATACAAACATACATACATACACAAATGCACGAATCCATACATATATACATACATACATACATACATACATACATGAACACTCACATGCATAAATGCATGCATTAATACACATTTGCATACACAATAGATACAAGAATACACACATACATTCATACAAGAATACACACATGAATACACACATACACTCACACATGAATACACACATACACTCCCACATGAATAAACACATACACGCATACACGCATACACACCGTATAATAGCCTTAATGGTAAACCTAAAACTAATTCATATTATTTGGCCAGGTAATTCATTTCACGAATCACTTGGCTTAATAATATGAATTTAATAGGATGTGAGAGAAATAGCCAGGAAAATAGATTAGTAGTTTATGGAAGTTAGCTATATCCTTAAATATTCTCGTAGACATATATTCCCCATAACTGGTTATTAAAATTGGAAGAAACTGTACTAAGGTATTTTGTCCAGATACTTCAAACATAGAGGAGCTTGCAGTGAAATTTGACCAACACTATTCCTCTGACCATTGTTTAACCAGGCCGAGGACTGAGTCTTCCAACGGCTACCACAGTATACCCCACCCCCACCCACCCACCACGCTTTGGTCTGCTCCTAACAACAAAACTGGTTACGTCATATTTCTTGTTGTGGCTGTGAAATCTAGTCCATTTTCTTTGCAATGCACTTATATATATATATATATATATATTACCATTACAAGGGGTCTGACGAGCCGCCGATTACAGAGTCGGGTTAGATCGATACGGAACCTTGAGTTGATCAGTGGCGAAACGCGCGTCACCAACCAATAAACGTAATGAAGGAGTAACCAATCATCCTTGTTATTTTATTTCACTATATATATATATATATATATATGTATGTATATATATATATATATATATATATATATATATATATATATATATATATATATATATATATATATATATATATATATATATATATATATATATATATATGTATGTATATATATATAT
>OZ024754.1:13706029-13731029 GCA_964016885.1 Eledone cirrhosa | reverse complement strand
AAGATAATTATCTATGTTAAAATTTATCAACTCAACAATCGTATTTATGTAGTTGATATATGTATAGGAGAGACTATTAAAACTTTGTGTAACTATTTAGAAAGAAAAATATGTATGCATTATAGACGAATTTATCAATTTATATCAAATTTAATTTATTTAGATACAACCTAAAGTTATAGTAGATGAACAATTATAACGGAGGAAGATTATAAGAGAGAAAAATAATCGGAGGAAGAAAATTAGTTAACTTACTTTGTCGTATAGTCTAGATTTAAAAAAAAGGAAATCATTTAAAAAATTTATATAAAGGTGTAATACCTATCTTATGTTTTTATATATATATAAAGCTTAATTAAAAATTCTAAATGTATTTGAGAATAAGTGGAGGCGAGGATTAAAACTATATATAAAGGAATATTCACTATTATGTTAACTATTTTAAAACTTAACTAAAGACCCAATGGAACGTTTTTTAAAATCGGTGGAGGCACGAGTTAAAGATTTTTTATTAATAATTATTCTCCTATTCTTAAGAATATACAGAATTTCAGTGCTACATAGGTTACAACTCTTAGAAATGGAAGAATGTATATAAGGTAAAGCATTAGAAAGATTTTGCCAAGAAAGAGAATATTCTATATTTTTATTTTTAAGTGACCAAATTAATTCAGATAAAGCAGTACTAAATCTCTTATCTTCTCTCTTAAACGTGTGGAGGTGATAATACCACCTTTCTTTAAATTTAGAAAAAGTGGCACCAATATAATTATGACTTATCTTTTATTTTAACAATGCATTTGTAAACTAAATTACGGTCAAAACAGTTATTATTTAATGGGCAAGAATAACTATTTTTTACACTTGCAATTACCTCTGCTGTTATTTAATGATGCCACTCTGTTTTCATAGTTCAAGTTATTGGTATACTTGTTGTTAATCGAGGAGTTATTTATTCTATTAGTGATTCTCTGATTATCATTAGGGGTTAATTCCTTATGAATAGTTCTGAGATTTCTATTATTAATTTTAGCTATATTATGGGCAATATCCATAGTGGTTGAGTATGAGAGTTTAATTGTATGTCTATTAAAAATTCTACTATATTTATGCATTTTTGGGAAGCATTTATCAAGAGCATTGAAGAAGAGGTGAGCAAAGTTATCTTGATTCCTAGTGATAGTGGTGGAGAATACTATAAAATAGAACGGGAACGGATTCTTTTACAAGGCTTATTGGTTTTATAGGAGTTATATCAATTATATGATTGATTTGGTCAAGTTGGCTAAATCAGTTATAATTTTCTTCTTTCTATTAAGGACGCTGTTATTATGACTAGTTACCATAAAAAGAGCATCATCACGATATAAACCGACAACAAGCTCCGGTAATCTTCTGTAAATTAGGTTAAGGATGAAAATTCCAACGAGGTCAGTGACCGGAATCAAGTCTGTAGATCCCATAGTAATGTCGAAATTTCCAGGTCTATTAGCTCTAGTCCATAGATCTCCATTATATATATATATATATATATATATATATATATATATATATATATATATATATATATATATATATATATATGGGGGGGGGGGGTATTAGGAATTGCAGAAACCCAAGAAGCTAGATTTAACATCCTTCTAGCGGGTCCGGGTGAGTTACATTCATTTAATTTATTGATTTATTGATATTTTATTTGAGTGACCCGAATCTTCCTGGTCGTTCTTTTTCGGTTGTACGGGTGATTTTAGACCTGATCTCTATGTGTTGGTATTTTAACGATAGTTATAGCTCTGGTTTATCCAAATTATTGAGCCATCTGCCACACATATCGGATATTGTTTATCGTTAATTCGTAGGCTGTTTTTCCGATTCTCGATTATTCTACTATATATATATATATATATATATTTCTTTCTTGCGAGTCAGTTCTTTCGTTGCTACGGTCCCCGCGGCTGAATTACCGGTCGCTAACTTCAATTTGCAAAGCCCTTTAAACGGTATGTTATTACTCTAAGGTGTTATACCTTATCGAGTGCTTGGCTGCACTTCTGAATGCATTCGTCGGCTTAGCTACGGCTCGAGCTTCGAATATGCTACACTTCCATTTGTATATATATGTATATATACATATATATATCTATATGTATGTATATATATATATGTGTGTGTGTGTATATATATATATATATATATATATAAACACACACACACACACACACACACATATATATATATATATATATATATATATATATATACATACATACATATATATGCATATATATATATATACACACATACACACATATATATATACATATATATATATGTATATGTGTATATATATATATATGTATATGTCTGTGTATATATATATATATATATATATATATATATATATATATATATATATTTATATACATATATTTATTTATGTATTTATTTATTTTGCGGATTGTTTCGTACTATACATAGATTGTTTAGGTTGAATAGAGCCGAGCTATATGCTTAATATTCAAATATGAACCCCCACCCCACCCCCACCCTCACACACAGACACACACGCACACACATTTTCCTACCAAAGTTAAAGTTTCAGCAAAACAAACAGAAGGCAATCTATTGTTTATTTTACTTTTGATAGCTCGAAGTACGAACTTCCCGCTTCAGTTGTTCCCGAGATCCCAAGGCGAATGTTCTAGAAAACAGATTATCCAACCAAATAAACAATTATGATAAACGTCGAAACAAGTGATATATATATATATATATATATATATATATATATATATATATATATATATATATATATATATATGCAAAAGTTCTATTTAAAATTGTTGGGATACAACAAGTAAATATTTTTATAACTGATATAAAGCACTCGACAAGTATTTGGAATAGATATACGATATTAATAAATGGAAACTATATTTATAAAACCATATTTATTTCATTATACATATTTCAGGGATACCAAATTAAATTATGGTATGCCTTCATCAGACAATTTTTTATTTGTAAAACTGTTATATATTGTATTTTGTCTGATGAAGGCATACCATAATTTAATTTGGTATCCCTGAAATATGTATAATGAAATAAATATGGTTTTATAAATATAGTTTCCATTTATTAATATCGTATATATATATATATATAAACGTTAGAATATGTGTAATAAGGCCAAGACAATGCAGGTATGGACATAGAAAAAAGAATGCAATAGTGAAAGATATTGATGTGAATTCGTCTTTCACCTTGAATTTATTTAAATGTCTTTAATTTTCGAGATAATATCTCTTCTTCGGAGGGAAGTAAAGGTCTCAGACCAGCGTCTTTAAATCTCTAATGAAGCCATGCATGGCTTCATTAGAGATTTAAAGACGCTGGTCTGAGACCTTTACTTCCCTCCGAAGAAGAGATATTATCTCGAAAATTAAAGACATTTAAATAAATTCAAGGTGAAAGACGAATTCACATCAATATCTTTCACTATTGCATTCTTTTTTCTATGTCCATACCTGCATTGTCTTGGCCTTATTACACATATTCTAACGTTTATACCTCATTACACAATGCTTCAAGTGAACTATAACCTCCTCCTTTCATATATATATATATTTTGCATGGTACGAGATTGTGTAGTAAGAGTAAATTCCACAGTTCAGTCAATCGTATGTAGTGCTGGACTTACCTATTAGTTATAGCTTAGCACCACACTCCCTCGGGGGCCTCATCTCTGAAAATATACATGTGTGTATATATATATCTGTCTATGGGTATATGTATGGATGTGTGTATATGTTTGTTTGTATATGTATGTATACATTTGTTTATATCCATATGTGTTTATATTGAGAAGGAAGGAGCTGTATATCGGTATATTGTGTATATATTTTTAAGGAACGATCGACTTTCGTCAAATCGGACCGAGGGAACAATGTTTCCGTTGGTCTTTCCAATTGTTAATACTATTTATCGGTAGAAGGAGCAACGTGAAATAAAGTGTCTTGCTCAAGGACATAACGCATCGCCTGGTCCAGGAATCGAACTCACAACCTTACGATTGCGAATCCAATTCTCTAACCACTCAGCCACATGCCTTCACTTGTGTATATATACCAAGTACATATTCTACACAAGAATGTGTATATATGTATATACATATGTATGTGTATGTGTGAGTGTGTGTATATATATATATATATGTATGTGTGTGTGTGTGTGTGTGTGTGCATGAATATATATATATATATATATATATATATATATATATATATATATATATATATATATATATATATATATATATATATATATATATATATATAAGTTAAGAATAACATGGTTGACAAAACAAACAAGAGTATTTAATTATAGTCTTACAATTGTTTCCATGGTAGAATTGTCTATAAATTGCTAAATACTGGAGAAGTACAATTCAACTTACAATACATTTAAATCAAACCATTTCATCAGAAACTCTTAATAAATATAAAATATATGCGTAACGGTAAACTTAAAAATTCAAACTACTACATCAATACCGTGTGCTTAAGCTGTCCATGAGACGTTGTTTTCGCAGACTCTTATCGGATTACCTTTAACATTTTTACTACACACACACACACACACACACACACACACACACACACACACACACACACACACACACACACACACACACACATATATATATATATATATATTTATTAAAATAACAGATTAAAGTTTATATACTTGTGTATACTTGCTGCAGGCGGTTCCTTCGGACACGAACTACCCGTGTCCGAAGGAACCTGCAGCCGTAGAATCAGCCAGATCCATACAGTGATCATGTCTCGAGCTACCTGCCGGCGAAACAATTGTAACACGCAATAAACTGAGTCCAGATGCATCACTGATTTTTCGTTTTTTTAATACTATATATATATATATATATATATGTCTAACCTGATTAGTTTTTTTTGTTGTTTTTGGTATTGTGTGGCTAGGTCTACCTGCCGCAATTTTCAATTTGTCAAGCTGTCATTCCTAATTGTAGGTCGTTAGCTTGGCCACAACCAAAACTTCGATTTTACTAAGCTTCCACTTGTATATATATATATATATATATATATATATATATATATATATATATGTGTGTGTGTGTGTGTGTGTGTGTGTGTGTGTGTGTGTGTGTGCGTCTGTGTGTGTGTGATTGTAAACACCTGACCATTTTTTCAGACTTTAACAGAACATGCTAATACAGCCACTTAATGAAAACGCTTTGTTTACCTATAATTAATGAACCTTGAATACTAGGAGTGTCTGCATTTGTACCATACATTTCACCATTAATCCGTAAAATCACAGTAGTCAAATATCGAATTTTCAACAAGGGAGAAGATTTAACTATCTGTGTTTACACAGCAAATGCAAATATGCGAATGACCCGTCGCACGTGTTACATTTTTTAAAATACAGACATAGTACCAGCGTCAATAATTCTCTTCGACACACACACACACACACACACACACACACACACACACACACACACACACACTGACATATATATACATATATACATATATATATATATATATATATATATATATATATATATATATATATCCCCTGGTATGTTTATATACATTTTTTCTTCTAACTTTAATTTTATACCTAATTGTGTATGGTTGACGATATATTTAATCGATTTCCACGTCGTATTGAAGTGGTGGGTAAATATTCTATAGCTGTTGATCGCGAATAGATGGCTGTCGTTTATTTATCTATTATTTTTTCAGAGGTGCCTTTTAATCTTATAGCCTGGTTTAATTGGGTTTTTTTTGTGTGGTTGATTATGCAAATTGGGAGAGGAAATGGTGTATATATCTTATCAAATGATTCTATGGGCATACTTTATAGTATATATATATATACATACATATATATATATATACATATATATATATATATATATATATATATATATATATATATATATATATATATATATATATATACATACATATATATATATATATATATACATACATACATATATATACACATACATACATATATATATACATACATACATACATACTTGGTGGCTGCCAATTCGTTTTCGAGTACGGCCACTACTTTATATCCATGTAGGAGAACCCCTACTGATGCGCTGAACGAGTGTGACTTTTTAGTCCAGCCAGCGACTTGAAAACTCTGGTACAAACACTACACTTGTGACAATTATTGACACATAGTGCTGGGCCCTTGGTACCATGTGACGACAAGTGTAGAGAGATCTCCAGATATAAAGAAATGCCTGTGCCGTGAAGCTTTTATAGTGAGTAAAGGCACTGCACAAAGCCAGTCCCACTCTCTTAACCAAGATGATATTTACCAAAAAGAAGAACAAGTCAACATCATTGGATACCATCAGAGTTGCAGGTGTTATATCAGAGTTTTCCTTCTCCTAGAATTCTGCCTTGAGAAAGGCTAAGGGGTCATCGCTCCCGGTGATTTTGGATGGCCATTGACTCTTAAGAGCTCCTTTGCCCTTTGACAGGTTTTGTTTTTAGTCCTGCAGGATGTCCAAAGTCCCTCTCCTCACCAAGAAACGTTGGTGGGGTTGCCAGTTTAGTCGCCAACGACCCGACCATGAGACAGGTTGTACTGGGATACATGTTACCAGTAGAACCAACTGGTGACCTGACATAATATATATACATACATATATACATACATATATACATACATACATATATATATACATATATATACATACATATATATATATATATATATATATATACATATCTTTATATACACACACACAAACATCTGTCTCTCTCTCTCTCTCTCTCTTTCTCCCTCTCTCTCTCTCTCTCTCTCTCTCTCTCTACATATATATATATATATATATATAGAGAGAGAGAGAGAGAGAGCGAGAGAAAGAGAGAGATTAGAGCAAACATCACGAGCGCTAAATCTCAAAATTATTTTTGAAAAGCATTAGAAATGCGCAACCGGTAAAAACTTAAAACCAAAACTGAATACTAACCAATACTTATTACTAATTTTTACTTATTCCTAATTAAACTATTTTTCACTGGGAAAAATTTGTCAGCATTTTCTTTTCCTTTTTACTAATATATATATATATAATTTATTCTTTATCATTAACATTAATATCAAAACTAATAATCATATATAATTCTTTAAAAACCTATTTCATCCGAAACTATGGTAAATGACATTTGCCCTAGATACCACACGGTGAGGTTGAAACCGGGACCTAATGCTTGCGAAGCTAACTCTTTAACCATTTAACAATACTGCATCCATGATGGAAAATATAGACAACCCTGTGATGGTGCAGAATGGAATGTAAGAAATATTTGTAGAACCATTGCGAGAAGAGATAGATCAAACCTGGGGCCTAACGATTGTGCGAAACTAACTCTTTAACCATTTAACTATACTGCATCCATGATGGAAAACATAGACAACCCTGTGATGGTGCAGAATGGAATGTAAGAAATATTTGTAGAACCATTGCGAGAAGAGATAGATCAAACCTGGGGCCTAACGATTGTGCGAAACTAACTCTTTAACCATTTAACAATACTGCATCCACTAAAATGTTTCTAACAAAGTTAGAACCACACATTTCGTCTAAGCATTGAACAGCTATACACAGTGTCTCTCCTGCCGACATCTATAGAATGTGTGTAACCATCCAGTCAATATCTACACACTGTGTCTATATAATGAGAATTTACAGACAGTATCTAATTCATATTTATAGACTGTGTCTATAGAATAAACATCTAATCCATTGATCATGCTTAGCCACTCGAGTAACAACATACTCCCTCCCTCATTCCACACCTCTCTCTCCCTCTCTCTCTCTCTCTCTCTCTCTCTATATATATATATATATATATATATATATATATATATATATATATATATATATCACACTATTTGTGTGTGTGAATAAATCTATTTCTTTTTCACTGTCTCTCTAACTGCAAATATATACTTCTTACACACACACACACACACACACACACACACACACACACACACACACACACACACACACACACACACACACACATATATATATATATATATACAGTGTGTGTATGAGAGTGTGTGTGTGTGCTTCTTTAAAGACAGCAAACACAGAACAGGTTTTGCTATAAATGTAACCCCCATTACCTTAATTCATTTATAACCTTCAGATCAGACACCTAGATCGATTCTTCTCTAAGTAATTTCAATGGAACTATCAAACTGCTGTGAATTGGTTGGCCGTCCATTTAATGACTTATTGCCTTAATTAGCTGTAATAGCTTCATTGAGTTTCACTGCTAAAATGGCGAACTTCCACGAGACGACTACGTCGTGACTTTTTCACTTATGCACATACTGTATGTATCTTAATCACATAGTAACTCACAGACATGTTCACACACTCACACACACATGCACGCGCACACACACTCACACACACACTTAAACATTCACACACTCGCACACGCATACATACACACAATAAATATATATATTCATATACATAAAAACATAGATACACACAAACACACACACGTACAAAAATAGATACATACGTTAAAAAACATACATACACATACATACATTCCCATCACCACCACATACTGTATGTATTATGATAATACAGTAAGTCACACACACAAATCACCAGTTAGAGGAGCAGATCGATACTGGAGTCGGATCCATAACTTCTATAGGTCACCTTGAGCCAATCTTCTGCGAAACGCGCGTAACAGGTCGATACGTAATAAATATTTTTCATATGTAAACGAAACTTCCTCGTTTTTTCTATTATATACTCTCTGCCTGTGCATAGGGTGCTTTATTTGGTACCAACACCAGTATTTCATCGTACTATATATATATATATATATATATATATATATATATATATATATATATATATATATATATATATATATAACAAAGAAATTGTGGTAAGGAACCAGGTGGACCATAACGCACCAGAGAACTCGATACTTAGGGTAGTAAAGTGGGTAATAGGAAAAGAGTCAGGACCCCGACGGCTGAGCTCCGGCCGTTTCGACAGTTAGATCCGAACTGTCGAAACGGTCGGAACTCAGCAGTCGGGGTCCTGACTCTTTTCCTATATATATATCATTCATATGATTTATTGATTTATTGATATTTTATCTGAGTGACCCGAATCTTCCTGATCGTAAATTTTCGGTCGTATGGGTGATTTTAGACATAATCTTTGTGTGTTGGTATTTTAACGATAGTTATAGCTCTGATTTATCTGAATTATTGAGCCCTCTGCCACTCATGTCGAATTTGTTTATCGTGAACTCGTGTGCCGATTTTTCGATACTCGATTATTCTAATATATATATATATATATATATATATATATATATATATATAGGAAAAAATTGGGTACCCCGACAGCTGAGTTCCTACCGTTTGAGTAGCTAGATCCATATTATATATATATATATATATATATGTAGCAAGATCTGTCCACGCTTTGAACCTTGTGGGACACCTAAAGGTCAAATTCTAGGCCACCACCCTTTTGGTGTGAACAGGTTGATGCGTTGGCTATCGCCTAAAGGTGGGAGGCAGAAAGCGACAGGTATATAAAGCCTATATTTTCCCACCTTGAACAGAAAGACCGGAGCATTACGCTAGCAACTAACTAATGTAAAGATTCACCTCTATCTTCAGGCCCTTGAGGTCTACAGAAACACAGAGACATCGGAGCACTACGAATTACAACAAGCTATGTAAAGCATCACCGCTATCAACAGACCCCAGTGGTCTACAGAAATACAGAGAGAATAGACTCACGACTACAACGTCAACCTACTACTACAGACCATTCAGAGGTATACAAACCATTACTCTCTCTCCCTCACTCACTATGGTCTCAGACTCACGACTACAGCGTCAACCTACTACTACAGACCATTCAGAGGTATACAAACCATTACTCTCTCTCCCTCACTCACTATGGTCTCAGACTCACGACTACAGCGTCAACCTACTACTACAGACCATTCAGAGGTATACAAACCATTACTCTCTCTCCCTCACTCACTATGGTCTCAGACTCACGACTACAGCGTCAACCTACAACTACAGACCATTCAGAGGTATACAAACCATTACTCTCTCACTCTCACTCACTATGGTCTCAGACTCACGACTACGTCAACCTACAACTACAGACCATTCAGAGGTATACAAACCATTACTCTCTCTCCCTCACTCACTATGGTCTCAGACTCACGACTACAGCGTCAACCAACTACTTCAGACCATTCAGAGGTATACAAACCATTACTCTCTCTCCCTCACTCACTATGGTCTCAGACTCACGACTACAGCGTCAACCTACTACTACAGACCATTCAGAGGTATACAAACCTGTTTAGGTTTCTATGTCTGCATACGTGTTAGGATATGTGTATGTAAATATTCACATTATCAGTGCTGTATCCTGAAGTCACTCATTGTTTTGGCTCTTACAGTATACACCCTAATCCACGTGACCCCAACCGAAGTTCACCAATGCTTAATCTGTATCCAAGTGACATACATACTACTGACACTACCAATCACTTCGCTACCAACGATAGCCACCCGGATGTTCTTTTATGGCTTCCATATTGTTTTTGTTGGCTTTCTATCTGCTTGCTCGAAGAGACTTTGCTTGCTACGTGAACGAACTGCAAACTCTTCAACATTTAATTTATGCTTGAATAGACAACACAGCGTCATTTTGTTTGGCAAAGATGGCGGACCAGAGGTAATATATCTAACATAACTAGTTAACATGTATTTGTGATAGATGACCAAAATAAAAATAAAAAAAACATAATGTTCACTGGGTCGCCACTCTTTTTACGAAGCATACATTCAGTTGACTGACGTCATTAGTGAATTACTGAGTTACGAACAAGTATTAAAGTAAACGTCGTCGTCGTCGTCATCATCATCATCACTATCAGCAACACCCCACGCATCATCATCATCATCACCACTATCATTACCACCACCCGCCACCATTATTACCACCACCACCATCATCACCACCACCACCGCCGCCACCATCATCACCGTCATCGCCAGCACCACTACCATCATCACCGCCACCATCATCACCATCATCGCCACCAGCCTCACTACTACCACCACCATCACCACCACCCTCCCTCCCTACCATCCCCCACTGCTACCACCACCACCACCACCACCACCACTACCATCATCTCCACCACCACCACCACCACCACCACCACCACGACCACGACATATCTGGTCTTTTGACCTCTACTCTAACGCTGACAGAACTAGCAGAACATATAAAGAGGTGGTCTTTTGTTTGACACTCTACCGATTCTGCCAATTTATCAACTGATTCTATCATTTACAATAATTTTACAATGTTTTGAAAATATTTTAATATAAAATGAAAAATTGCAAATTTGAAAGAAATTTACAATTCCAGATATTTTAACTAACATTTTCTCATAATTATTGTTTTATTTTTACCATTATTATTATTATTATTATTATTATTATTTATTTATTTATTATTTTTTGTTGATATTTTCGTCTTGGATTAAATTATTTCATCTCCGATTTCTCTGGAAACATCTGAGTTATGGTGAGAGAGAGAGAGAGAGAGAGAGAGAGAGAGAGAGAGAGAGAGAGAGAGAGAGAGAGAGAGAGAGAGGTGTAGAGAAAAAGAGGTAGAAAGGATTGGAGATAGAGGAAAGAGACGGGGAGAGGTAGAGAGAGAGGGGGATAGAGAGGGGGGACGAGAGAGAGGGAGGAAGAGACAGAGAGATGTAGAGAGAGTGAATGCGAAGTAGAGAGAAAGGAAAAGAAAGGTAAAGAGAGAGGTAGAGAGAGAGAGAGAGAGAGAGAGAGAGAGAGAGACAACAAAAACAACAATAAAATCAATAATACTTATTTGTTTATTTCTTTAAAATACATACTGTTGTTGTTGTTTTAAATTCATCTTAAAATACTTCCTTAAAAGAATCATTTCCTTTAAATTCTCACTCTCACGTGATAATGTCTTGTACCGGAAGTTTACAAACAACGGCCAAACCATACAAAATCACCAGACAATTTTATTATCAATAAAATAAAACAATTATTATTATTCGATAGACTGGGTCATTAAAGAGTTGGACAAATATTTAGCAGTTTTAGTTCTGGGTTCAAATCTCACCGAGGTTAGCTTTGCCTTTCATCCTTACGGGGGTCGATAAAATAAAGTACCAGTAATACACTGGGTCGATTTAATCGACCCCCCCCCCCCTTCATATTGCTGACCTTGTGCCTAAAGTAGAAACTATAATTATTGGCCGTAGTTGTTGTATGTCTGTGTTTATGAAGGTGATGAGTAATGGCGGGGGAAAATGTTCTTTATTAATTAATAAAATAAATGATGAAAGGCAAAGTTAATCCCGCCGAGATTACCTTTGCCTTTCATCCTTACGGGGTCGAAAAGATAAAGTACCAGTAATGTACTGAGTAATTGCTGGCCTTGTGCCAAAAGTAGAAACAATTAATTAATAAAATAAATGTTTACCTTTTTTTTTACAAACGAGAGTACATAAATCTAAGCATTTCTTTTCGTTTTTTTTGTTGTGTATGTAGAATAGACTGTTTGAGTTCCATGTACGGTACAAAGAAAGACACATTCATACAAGCAACAGAAGTTTACTATTACGGAGATGTCAAGGACGGTGGATTGGCAGTATCGGTAGAGTGTCAGACACCATGCCTTGCAGCATAGAGTTATGGCTCTTTACGTTCTGAGTTCAAATCTCGCCGAGATTAGCTTTGCCTTTCATCTTTACGGGATCGATAAAATAAAGCACCAGTAATGCACTAGGGTTAAATTAATTGACTTAACCCGCACAAAAACATTTCTGGCCTTTTGCCTATAGTAGATATGACTATCATAGAGATGTCCAATTAATTTTGTGACGTGTGAACGAAACGATCTTGTCCTGTTATATTGTTCCTTGACACTCTGTAGTCTCCTACCATCTTATCTACTTGCAGTGTTAGATTTACTGTCTAGTGTGTGCTGTGTGTCTTTTAGTAGATTTATCTGTTTGTAGTCTATAGAATTTAAGTCTGTCACGCTCCAGTGCATTACCACAAAACCATATGTAATATTTGGCAATGTAAAAACCTTTTCATGGCACTAAACATTTTGGTCAATAATTTGTGGTCAATCATTATTATTGCCCAAACATGCTGGCCTTTTTGTAAAATGAAGAAAATATTATTATCCAACATGAGCTTTTGCTTGACTTGATTGGAACATTGGCAGTGTAGGCGTTGCAGAAGAATATATACAACCGCCATCTTCGTTTTATAGCTGTTGTTTACCAAGAAGCAATTTAAAAACAGCCGCCTTTCTAACATTAGTAACTTGTCTTACAATGGAAGCTGATAAAGAAGATGGAAAACACAATAAACAAACAGATAAATGAGAGAGAGAGAGGGGTGTGTAGGGAGTAGGGTTAGCGGAAGAGATAGAGAAGAGAGAAAAGTAGAGGAAGGGAAACAGAGAGAAAACAGAGAAAACCAACAAAGGAATTACTAGACTGACATCGTATCATGAGCGTAAGAAGAAAATATTCCCTTAAAAACAAACATTTTATATTTCCTGGTATTGAATTTGTGATTGTTGTTGTATTGTTATTGTTGTTGTTGTTATTATTTCGCCATCTTTGACGTTGTTTTGTTGTTTTTAAATTATAATATTCCTTCTTGCTTTAATCGGCATTTTTGGCGGCCATTTTTTATTTCAGATATTTCCATGATAGTTTGTGCTTTGATGTTGCTTTTCTTATTGCTGTTGTTGTTGTTATTATTGGGGTAGCTTGGAAGAAGAAGTGCTGTAGTTCTACAGGTTTTCTATAGTTTATTCTTCAATGCATTTAACCCCGGGGGAGGGAGAAAATAAGATGAAATATTGATTTATAATTTAGACACAAGGCCAGCGAATTGTGGGGAGGGGAAGTCGATTTTATCAATCTCAGTATTTTACTGGTATTTTATTTTATCAACCTCGAAAGGTTGAAAAGTAAAGTTAACCTCTCGGCGGGATTTGAACTCAAACTATAAATGGTGGTCGTAGTGGCTTGGCTACAACAGGACAATGAAACAATTTAGTAGTAGTAGTAGTAGTAGTAGTAGAAAAAGAAGTTTCCCTCTGTGTAATCTACTAATATATAATTTTTTCTACTTTTGGCACTAGGTCAACAATTACCCTAATGTATTACTAGTACTTTATTTTATCGACCCCGTAAGGATGAAAGGCAAAGTTAACTTCGGCGGGATTTGAACTCAGACCATAAAGGGCCGTAACTCTATGCTGTAAAGCATAGCATCCGACCCTCTACCGATACTGCCAATCCACCGCGCAATAATGCCAGTGTATTACTGGTACTTTATTTTATCGACCATATAAGGATGAAAGGCAAAGTTAACCTTGGCGGGATTTGAACTCAGACCGCAAAGAGCCATAACTCTATGCTGCAAAGCATGGTGTCTGACGCTTCACCGATTCTGCCAATCCACCGCCTTTGCCAGCTAGTAATAATAACAATAATAATTATTTCTACTTTTGGCACAAGGCCAGCAATTAGCCCAATGCATTACTGGTACTTTATTTTATCGACCCCGTAAGGATGAAAGGCAAAGTTAACCTCGGCGGGATTTGAACTGAGATCGTAAAGGGACGTAACTCTATGCTGGAAAGCATGTCCGACCCTCTACCGATACTGCTAAAATAATAATTGTTTCTACTTTAGGCACAAGGCCAGCAATTACCCAGTACATTACTGGTACTTTATTTTATCGACCCCGTAAGGATGAAAGGCAAAGTCAACCTCGGCGGGATTTGAACTGAGATCGTAAAGGGACGTAACTCTATGCTGGAAAGCATGTCCGACCCTCTACCGACACTGCCAAAATAATAATAAAATGAGAAAATAGGCCAATAATGAAGCTACATGTGAGAGAAAGTGATGACAAATGGAGGAAATGACGTCTGAAAGACATCCTGATCTTTATCCATTGATCTAACATTGATCTAACATTGATCTGACATTGATCTAGCAGACAGGAGAATCAATAGGGAATTTTGATTGGAAATGATGATAGAATGGTTAGGGTGATATTACTCAATCCATCAGTAGTGCTACTACTGATGCTGCTGCTACTACTACTACTACTACTACTACTACTACTACTATTGCTACTACTACTACTGCTACTACTACTACTACTACTACTATTGCTACTACTACTACTGCTGCTACTACTGAGGCTGCTGCTACTACTATTACTACTACTACTACTACTACTACTACTACTACTACTACTACTACTATTGCTACTACTACTACTGCTGCTACTACTACTATTGCTACTACTACTACTGCTGCTACTACTACTACTACTATTGCTGCTACTACTACTACTGCTGCTACTACTGAGGCTGCTGCTACTACTACTACTACTATTGCTACTACTACTGCTGCTACTACTGAGGGTGCTGCTACTACTACTACTACTACTACTACTACTACTACTACTACTACTACTACTACTATATACATACATACATACATATATATATATACATCTGTGTGTGTGTATAACATATATATGTATATAATATCTATATATGCATATAATATAAATAAAATATATATATATATAAAAGGCTCCCAGTCCTCACTGTAAATGAGGTTGGTGTTAGGAAGGGCATCCAGCCGTAGAAAACCTGCCAGGGGGAGTTCTGTACGAGCGAGACACGGTCACCCGACCAATCTCGCCTCAAGTGGGACAAAACCATCTAACCCATGCTAGTGTGGAAAATGGATGTTAAACTATGATGATGATGATGATGATGATATATATATATGATATAGATAATATATATGTATATAACATATATGACATATAATATATATATAATATATGATATATATATATATATATATGCATATAATACATGTGACATATGTAATATATTTATAATATATAAATATACGAGGTGTGTCAGAAAAGTTCCAGGACTGATGTCACAAAAAATTTATTTCAAACCCAAACTTCACACTAACAGTTTTCTCCTTCAAAGTAATCCCCCTGGAGTCTAATGCACTTTTCCATCCTTTTCTGACACGCTTGCATGCACCCCTGGAAGGATTCTTCCGGGATCCTCCGCAGTTCCGTCGTCACGGCCTTTTTGATGTCATCCACGTCTTCAAAACGGGTCCCCTCCAGGTCGTACTCGAAGATCCATGACTCATCACCGGTGATGACTGTCTCTAGCAAGTCTGGTTCGGTTTCAAGACGCTCGAGGATGTCCTGGCACACTTGCATGCGTCGACCCTTCTGGTCATCGTTCTGCAGTTTTGGCACCATCTTCGCGCAGACTTTCTGCATGTCCAAATCTTCAGTGAGAATCTTCCAGACGCTGTGCCGATTCATGCCCAGCTCATTTGCCATCAGTCAAACAGTCAGCCGACGATCGCTACGCACCATCTGCCTGACGCGCTCAACGTTGACCTCAGTCCTGGTTGTTGAGGGCCTTCCGCTCCTGGGATCATCTTGCACCACTTAAAAACACGTGAGCCTGACATCGTCTCATCTCCATACACTTGCTGCAGCAATCCCAGTGCTTCTGACTGAGTTTTCCCCAACCGTACCAGAAACTTCAAGTTTGTTCGTTGCTCTGTGCTCATTGCTTAACGACCTGAAACGGAGGACAAGTATATAAAATTATGAAGAAAAAAGTTTGATCGCTGCAGAGAGCTAAGATTACACTTACATACTCCAGGGGGATTACTTTGAAGGAGAAAACTCTTAGTGTGAAGTTTGGGTTTGAAATAAATTTTTTGTGACATCAGTCCTGGAACTTTTCTGACACACCTCGTATATATGTGTCAAGTATTTCTGTGGAAAAGGTAAAGGAAAGAAGAGTGCTCTATGTATAGTACAGAGCTATTTAATTATGTAATCATCATCATCATCATCATCATCATCATCATCACCGTTTTACGTCCATTCTTCCACGCTAGCATGGGTTAGACGGGTTGTCCTGTTGTGGGCAGTGTCCAGTTGGCTGACCTTGTCTTGCTCATACAGGAACTGATTCTGGCTTGATTTCTACAGCTGGATGCCCTTCCTAACACCAACCTCATTTACAGTGTTGGGTGCTTTTTTGCGTGGCACCTCCACGACCACTTTACAGTGTGGGCTGGTTGCTTTTTTGACCGTGGCACCTCCACGACCACTTTGCAGCGGGAGGGTGTGGGGGCATATTGTCTATATGCTTCAGCTTGTACCCATGGGAGGTCGGGTACTCTGTATTACTGTGTGACGCCAGAGGTCACAGTCGTGTGTCACCGCCTTTGAGAGGTGTATTTGGGTATCACCTCATCCCAGGTCTTCTTGGGTCTCCCCACTCCGCGGTTTCCATTGACTTCTAGTTCTCTGCACCTTTTTATGCAGCTGTCATCCTTCATACGCATCACATGTCCATACCAACGCAACCGCCTCTCCTGCACACAGCATTTGATTCCTCTTATGCTCAGTCTCTCTCTCAATGCATTTAAACAACACAATATAATTATTCCATTACCCAAGGTTTCGCGAAGTTAAACAATTGTTTATTACATGTATGTGTGTGTGTGTGTGTGTCCTTCATCTCCCACACCCATCCCATCCCTTCCACCCTCCCAGCGAACTCCAAAAATTCAGAGTTGGTACCATGAACTTAGGCATGTTGAAAGGTCATTCAAATGAGGTTGTAGAGATGCTTGAATGTAAGGAAGTTGACGTTTGTTATGTTCAAGAAACTAGATGGAGGGGTGGGTCTGCTAGATTCATTGTGGGAAAAAAAAGATGCTATAAACTTTTCTGGATGGGATGTGACAACGGGTTGGGTGGAGTAGGAATTATGTTAGCAGAAAAATGGGTAGATAAGGTAATTGCCATAAATAGAGTGAATGACAGAATAATTAGAATAAGATTAGTTCTAAATAGAATAACTGTGTCAATAATATCTGTTTATGCACCCCAATCTGGCTTATCTGACGTTATAAAAGACAGGTTCTATGAGTCACTAATGCTCACTACCTCCCAAATAATCGACAGTGACTACATAATTATTGTTGCCAACCTAAATGGTCATGTTGGACAACATTGTGATGGCTATGATGGAATCCATGGAGGATATGGGTCTGGTATTAGAAATGAGGAAGGCTGCAGGATCCTGGAGTTCTGTGGTGCTAATAACCTAACTATCTGTAACACAAACTTCAAAAAACGAGACACCTATAGATCAGGGGAACACGCCAGCCAGATAGATTTTATCCTTACTAGAAGACGAGACAGTGTCTGTTGTAAACACTAAGTCCCTCTCTCGTGAAGAATGCACCTCCGAACATAGCCTAGTAGTTAGCTACCTCATAGTCAGGGTTAGACATATTCAACGACAGGCAAAGAATATGGAAGTTGAAGGACCCCACAGCCAGTAAGAAATTTAAAAGCATATTACATAATGCTTTTGACAGTAAAGAAGAGCAATTGGAGATGTACAATATAGAGGAACAGTGGGAATTCCTGAAAGTTAACCTGCTGAGGGCAACAGATGAAATCTGTGTCTGGAGCAGATTTTTAGGCAGGAGGAGAGTAACATGGTGGTGGAACAGTAAGGTGGGGGAGTTAATCGAGGCCAAAAAGCAGGCTTGGAAAGTATGGCGGGATGGGGGAAGTAAAGAAGCTAGGAGACAAGTGTACACTGCAAGAAGGGAAGCAGAGGAAAGAAAGTTCAAGCATGTTCTACAACGCGAGGACCAAAAACGTGAGGTGTTCAGGATTGTGAGACAAAGTGTCATGGAAAATTGTGATATTGTTGGGGAGAAGTGTGTCCGTAATGATGATGGTGTACTTGCCCTCACTAATACTGATAAGAAGGTAGCTTGGCAGTGTCACTACGAGAGACTATTAAATGAGGAGAATAAATGGGAAAAAGATAGCCTGCTCCTAAGTCATCCAATAGAGGGACCAGCTGTGCAAGTTAATGGTAGTATAATAAGTAAGGCAATCAAAGATATGAAGACAGGCAAGGCAGCTGGGCCTTTGGAGATAGTTGCTGAAATGTTGAAGGTATCTGGAATGGTGGGACATACTATGGTCATCCGGATAGTTAACCAAGTAATACAGAATGGGGGTTATACCAAATGACTGGTGTAGCAGCATCATCATTAATTGCTACAAGGGTAAAGGAGATGCTATAGATAGGGGAAACTATAGAGGCATTAAATTAATTGACCAGGTCATGAAGGTCACCGAAAAATTTATTGCACAACTGATTAGAGACCAAATTGATCTAGATGAAATGCAGTTTTGGTTTGTACCAGGTAAAAGTACCACGGATGCTCTCTTCCTTGTACGGCAACTACAGGAGAAGTACCTAGCTAAAAGTAAACCCCTCTACATAGCTTTAGTTCACTTGGAGAAAGTCTTTGACAGAGTCCCCTGCTCCATTATCTGGTGGGCTCTTAGAAAACTAGGAGTAGATGAGTGGCTTATGAGAGCTATACAAGCCATGTATAGAGAAACAGTCAGCAAGGTTAGAATTAACAATGAATATAGTGAAGAATTTAACGTAATAGTAGGTGTTCTCTAAGGTTCCCTCCTTAGCCCCCCTCCTGTTTATTATTGTCCTACAGCCTATAACAGAAGAGTTTAAGACTGGCTGCCCATGGGAACTTCTATATGCAGATGATCTAACTCTCATAGCTGAATCTATGGCTGAACTAGAGAAGAAATTCCAAACATGGAAAGTTAACTTGTCTAAGACTAAAGTTCTAGTATGTAGAAAGGGAAATAGGGCACAGGTACCCTCTGGGAAATGGTTATGCTCAGTGTGTAAGAAAGGAGTAGGCAGAAACTCCATTCTATGTCCCAAAAGCAAACTATGGGTACATAAAAGATGAAGTGGGATCACAGGCAAGCTATCTAAGAATGTAGATTTTATATGTAGGCGATGTTCAGGTGCAGTAAGTAGCAAGTGCCCACAGGATACTAGCTCCTTCAACTGCCCAAATGGTTCTATAGAAATAGTAGACACTTTCCGTTACCTGGGTGACAAAATTAGCAGTGGTGGAGGGCGTTCTGAAAGTACAGTAGCCAGAGTCAGAATGGGATAGAAAAAGTTCAGAGAGCTTATACCGCTGTTGGCCACAAAAGGTTTCTCCCTAAAAATGAAAGGCAGATTGTATGATGCTTGTATATGAACAGCAATGTCACATGGCAGTGAGACTTTGGCATTATGTGCAGAGGACCTGTGCAGATTGGAAAGGAATGAAGCATGCCCACACCACCCTTTCTCTGTAAAGTTATGTTGGTACCACAGAATATCCAGTCCACACTGTAAAGTGGTCGTGTAGGTGTCACAACAAAAAGCACCCAGTCCACGCTGAAAAGTGGTCATGTAGGAGACTCAGTAAAAAGGTTCCCAGTCCACACTGTAAATGTGGTTGGTGTTAGGAAGCGCATCCAGCCTCAGAAAACCGGCCAGAAACAGTTCTATATGAGCGAGCATGGTCACCCAACCAATCTTACCTCAAGTGGGACAAACCCGTCTAACCCATTCTAGTGTGGAAGATGGACATTAAACGATGATGATGATGATGATTATTATTATTATTAATATTTTCACAATGACATCATAATTCATTACATGATATTAACTTGTTGACATTTCAGTGCAGCTGTTAATAATGTAATGATGTGAATCATATCTTTCCCACCAGCTCCACTAAGTCGACATTTATTATCACATCAACAAGATTTACAGGCAACACAAAACCTTTTAATTACATGCTTTTTATGTCTCTTCTCTGCTTCAGAGATATAAAACAAAATGGCAGGTGATGGTAAGAAACTGACATCATTTCCTTCCAAGTGTAAGGTGACATAATAATCAATGGTTTCATATCCAAATTCTCCCATTATCCTCACTAACACGACTTGCTAACTTTATATAAATCTATAAATTTCCTACAATACAGTCTTCTAGACATTAATAATCTCATCTATGTTTGAATCAGAATGTAGTTCCTATGTTTAGATGTTGATCGGTTAAAAATATAGAAATTACGAGGATTAAGCCAGTATTTTTGATATTTTTTGTTTTGTTGCTATGTTTCAAATAATATCTATTCATTTTTAAGGGTGTATTTTAAAAATCCATTATTATTATCTATTAGAAATAGGCAGCTGATTAACTCTTCCGTTACCATATTTCTAATGAAATACAATGAAATACAATGTCTAGCATTTAAACCGGTCGTATCCGGCCAGAATTCTCTCACCTCTTTGTTCACACAGGCTGTAACTGTCCACTTATACTTATGTTAAGGTATTGTTCTCAAAATAAATAATATCAAAATCTCATAGATTCAATATTTTGTGAGATAATTACCATGAAAATACAATAGTAAATATAGAATAATGTAAATGCTAAAGGATTAACTCTTTGGTTAATGAAAGACACTGTCTATGTCTTTAACACTTTCGTTACCATATTTTATAATGAAAGACACTGTCTATGTCTTTAACACTTTCGTTACCATATTTCTAATGAAATACACTGTCTATGTCTTTAACTCTTTTGTTACCATATTTCTAATGAAAGACACTGTCTATGTCTTTAACTCTTTTGTTACCATATTTCTAATGAAAGACACTGTCTATGTCTTTAACTCTTTTGTTACCATATTTCTAATGAAAGACACTGTCTATGTCTTTAACACTTTCGTTACCATATTTCTAATGAAAGACACTGTCTATGTCTTTAACTCTTTTGTTACCATATTTCTAATGAAAGACACTGTCTATGTCTTTAACTCTTTTGTTACCATATTTCTAATGAAAGACACTGTCTATGTCTTTAACACTTTCGTTACCATATTTCTAA
Organism: Eledone cirrhosa; assembly: GCA_964016885.1. NCBI lineage: Eukaryota > Metazoa > Mollusca > Cephalopoda > Octopoda > Eledonidae > Eledone > Eledone cirrhosa. The sequence continues at coordinate 13,708,957 of OZ024754.1, read as the reverse complement.
TGAAAGACACTGTCTATGTCTTTAAGCCTTTGATATCTAAATCAAGATCTGGTTTAAGAATTATGTTGATGTAATGAATTAAAAGATTAAGGATCTATGGTTTAAAGATGAATGTAACGAAGACAAAGATAATAGCAGGTGATGTTAAAAAGGGGTTGTAATAATGAGAGGAAGAGAGATAGAAGAGAGATCAGATGCAATCAGGTGTAGAGTGATTGAGTGAAAATTACGTTGGTATGGACATGTAATGGTTTTTTGATTTAGGCACAAGGCCAACGATTTTGGGGGAGGGGAAATTCGATTAAATCAACCCCAATGTGTTACTAGTACTTTATTTTATTGACCCCGTAAGGATGGAAGGTAGATCTAAACTCAGCAGGATTTGAACTCAGAATGTAAAGGGACGGTACTATATGCCACAAAACATGCTGTACGACGCTCTATCAATACTGTAAATCCCCTTGCCATGTCACCCCCCCCCCCCCCCCTGGTATGGACAGGTAATACGTATGAATGATGGTCGTAAGATGAAGAAGTCATAAGGCTTCTATGTGAAATGAAGAGGTGTCTGAGGTAGGGCGAAAAAGAAATGGGCAGAAACGGTGAAAGATGGTATCAGGATGTTGAACCACATAAAGAATATGACAAAGGAAATAAAGGACTCGTCAAACCCATGCAGGTATGCAAAATGAACATAATAAATGATGATGATGAATGTAACCTTTTATTTCTTGAAATGATAGGATATTATTTGAGGAAAAATTTGTAGTTGAGTGACCACGTAAAAGCTAGGCTGGTCGCCTCTGAGAAGTTTAGAAGATATCAGGGAACTGGGTATTAAAAAAGAAGCTTTGGTTATTTGAAAACTAAATTGATTTATTCTGCTGAGAAATTAGACAGCGTTAAGCTCAGTAGAGGAATTTCCCAGGGCAATAGCTTGTTCTTTTGGATTAAAAAAGATGTTTTTCTTGTGTATGTGATATACTTGATGACATTAACATTAATACTATAAATAGTAAGGGATGGGTATAGGATAAGATTCAGACGGCATAAAAATCAATCATTTATTTATGGATGGTTTGAAGCTGTTTGTCAAGAGGAAAGACATTTGGATGTAATTTGAGAGATTAAAATATGTGTAGTGTTAACAATGAAATCAGTGGGAAATAGTAGCATAGGATTTAATTATCAGATAAGGAAGCCAATAAAAAAATAGACCCAGTTTGATAAGATAAATGGAAAATAGTATAAAGAAAATATTTACAAATGAATATTTCAGGAGATTGAAATTGATGATTAAATTTAAGCTAAATGGGAAAAATGAAACTAGCCATTAATACATGGATTATATCTGTTTTGAGATACTGTGGGGGAATCCTGAGGAATAAAGATGTTGATTTAGATAGGAAGGCTTGAAAAGCAATGGTTGTATAAAGGAACACATCAGATGTGATGTATAATAACAGGAGAGAGGATTAATTAGTTAGAGAGACTATATCGGAGCATAGTAGACAGAAGTGATGGTCTTTAAGGAAAAAAAAAAGAAAGAAAAGGGAAGGAAAAAAATTACATTTATAATGTTATGGTGCCACAAATATTTTATGCTTGTTAAATTCATTTAAGTTTGATAATAATGTTGGATTACTATAGCCATTCTGCATATCTGTATCTCACTCTTAAAATTATTATTTTTTGTTTTAGATAATTAACAATGTATTCTATATTGAATTTTCAAAGAACAACAATAATCGAATATGCTGTCCATTGAACTATAGAGGGTTAAGAAGAAGAGTGCAGCACTATATGTAGAAAAAGGCAGTGATTTGGCAGAATCCATAAGGCATCAAATGAAAAATACCTCACTGTTTGTTCCGGTTTATTGCACTCTGAGCTCAAATTCCACTGAGATCACCTTTGCCGTTGAGTACCTTACTGGGGTTTCCACCAACTGAACCCGACACACATACATATATATATATATATATATATATATATATATATATATATATATATATGTGTGTGTGTAGAGGTTATATTTAATTTGTTGGGATACAACAAGCAAAATATTTTTATAACTGATATAAAGCACTCAACAAATTAATTGGAGTAAATATACAATATATTAACAAATGGAAACTATATTTATTTCATTATACACATTTCAAGGGCCACCAAGGCAGATTATGGTGCGCTTTCATCAGATAAAATATAATATAGATTAGTTTTATAAATAAATATTGACATACTCTGAAAAATGCAACCTTCACAGTTGGAGTCTCCCGGGAGACTCCAACCGTGAAGGTTGCATTTTTCAGTATTCAATATTTATTTATAAAACTAATCTATATTATATTTTATCTGATGAAAGCGCACCATAATCTGCCTTGGTGGCCCTTGAAATATGTATAATGAAATAAATATGGTTTTATAAATATAGTTTCCATTTGTTAATATATTGAATATATATATATATATATATATATATATGTGTGTGTATATGAGTTCCGGGTTCAATTGGTGGTAATCATAGTAAGTAAGGTACTTACTAGTTGAATTACCTGGCGTTGCCCGGGTTACTGCTGCTCTTATTCAGATTAGTAAACAATAAATCATCATCATCATCATCATCATCGTTTGACGTCTAGCTTCCATGCTAGCATGGGTTAACATAAAGATATATTTATTTTCTCATAATTCATCATCATCATCATCATCATCATCGTTTAAGGTCCATATTCCACGCTTGCATGGGTTTGGACGGGAGTTTTCCCACTTGAGGCAAGAGTGGTTGTCTTGCTCGCATAGGACTGTCTGGCGGGTTTTCTACGGCTGGATGCCCTTCCTAACACCAACCACATTTACAGTGTGGAACGGGGAGGTTTTTACCGTGTTACCTACACGGCCACATTACAGCGTGGACTGTGTTTT
>OZ024754.1:13698529-13701029 GCA_964016885.1 Eledone cirrhosa | reverse complement strand
AACAACAACAATACCAACAACAACACCACTACCATATTGGACAACAACTACAACAATAACTACAACAATAACTACAACAATATATAACACCAATATATATAACAACAACAATACCAACAACAACACCACTACCATATTGGACAACAACTACAACAACAACTACAACAATAACTACAACAATATATAACACCAATATATATAACAACAACAATACCAACAACAACACCACTACCATATTGGACAACAACTACAACAACAACTACAACAATAACTACAACAATATATAACACCAATATATATAACAACAACAATACCAACAACAACACCACTACCATATTGGACAACAACTACAACAATAACAACAACAACAACAACACCAATATATATAACAACAACAATACCAACAACAACACCACTACCATATTGGACAACAACTACAACAACAACTACAACAATAACTACAACAATATATAACACCAATATATATAACAACAACAATACCAACAACAACACCACTACCATATTGGACAACTACAACAACAACTACAACAATAACTACAACAATATATAACACCAATATATATAACAACAACAATACCAACAACAACACCACTACCATATTGGACAACAACTACAACAATAACTACAACAATATATAACAACAACAATAACACCAATATATATAACAACAACAATACCAACAACAACACCACTACCATATTGAACAACAACTACAACAATAACAACAACAACAACAACACCAATATATATAACAACAACAATACCAACAACAACACCACTACCATATTGAACAACAACTACAACAACAACTACAACAATAACTACAACAATATATAACAACAACAATAACACCAATATATATAACAATAACAATACCAACAACAACACCACTACCATATTGGACAACAACTACAACAACAACTACAACAATATATAACAACAACAATAACACCAATATATATAACAACAACAATACCAACAACAACACCACTACCATATTGGACAACAACTACAACAACAACTACAACAATATATAACAACAACAATAACACCAATATATATAACAATAACAATACCAACAACAACACCACTACCATATTGAACAACAACTACAACAATAACAACAACAACAACAACACCAATATATAACAACAACAATAACAAATACAACACCACTACCATATTGAACAACAACTACAACAATATATAACAACAACAACACCACTGCCAGCACCAGCACCACCACAACCATATAACAACAACAACAGCAGTAACAGCAACAACAACAACAACAACAACAACACCAGCAGCAGTAACAGCAACAACAACAACACCAGCAGCAGTAACAGCAACAACAACAACAACAACAGCAACAACACCACCACCAGCAGTAACAGCAACAACAACAACAACAACAACAACAACAGCAGCAGTAACAGCAACAACAACAACAACAACAGCAGCAGTAGTAACAACAACAGCAACAACAACAACAACAACACCAGCAGCAGTAACAGCAACAACAACAACAACAACAACAACAACAGCAGCAGCAGCAGTAACATCAACAACAACAACAACAGCAGCAGTAACAGCAACAACAACAGCAGCAACAACCATATAACAACAACAACCATATAACAACAACAGCACCAACAACCATATAACAACAACAGCAACAACAACCATATAACAACAACCATGTAACAACAACAACACCAACCATATAACAACAACAGCACCAACAACCATATAACAACAACAGCAACAACAACCATATAACAACAACCATGTAACAACAGCACCAACAACCATATAACAACAACAGCACCAACAACCATATAACAACAACAGCAACAACAACCATATAACAACAACCATGTAACAACAGCACCAACAACCATATAACAACAACAGCAACAACAACCATATAACAACAACAGCAACAACAACCATATAACAACAACCATGTAACAACAGCACCAACAACCATATAACAACAACAGCAACAACAACCATATAACAACAACAGCAACAACAACCATATAACAACAACCATGTAACAACAGCACCAACAACCATATAACAACAACAGCAACAACAACCATATAACAACAACAGCAACAACAACCATATAACAACAACCATGTAACAACAGCACCAACAACCATATAACAACAACAGCAACACCAACCATATAACAACAACAGCAACAACAACCATATAACAACAACAGCAACACCAACCATATAACAGCAGTAACAACAACAACACCAAATATAAAATGATAAATTATCTAAGACAGTTCAATAACAATGTTAGATTTTAGCATATTTTGTTGATTTTTCAGATTTTAAATATTTTTACATAAGTTTTTTTATAATTGTTTTCTTTCTGTTTATTTATTCCAAGTCTTGTAGTCATCATCATCATCACCATCACATTCTTGTCGTATCCATCATCATCATCATCATCATCA
>OZ024754.1:13681029-13696029 GCA_964016885.1 Eledone cirrhosa | reverse complement strand
AAGCCCCAAATCAATTCTGTGTGAACAAAACATGGTCCAACAGCCTGGCTTATCTCACAATGGGACAGCTCATCTAACCCATGCTAGCATGGAAAAGGGGCGTTAAATGATGATGATGATAATGATTTGATCACCTCATGAGAGTATTATGGTCAGCCTATGAACTTTTCAGCTGACCCTCATATTGTAGATAGCTTGTTTTATTGACTCCACAACAATGACAAAGTTAACTGTGTTGAGATGTGAACTTCAAAAGTAAGTAAAGGGAAGGAAGTAAAGACAATTAGGTATCTAGTCTGATGATTTACATTTCAGCTTTTCTGACATTGTAAAGTTTCTCATAACACTGATTATCTAATGAAGGAACTCTAATACTCTTGACAAATCTTTCATATAAACTCCTGCATTAGTGGTAGCCTGGCAACTCATTGATTCAGTCAGTTGCAGTTCTCAATTAAATCTTCTGATAAATATATTTTAATGACACTCATAAATCATAAATGCTACAAAAAATATATATTTTACATTATTTTGCAGCAAACATTGCATTAAATGTATTTTTAAAACACTCATTATAACACATAAATGTTATAGAAAATATCTTTTTATGAGATCCATAAGTTATCATTATGTGTAAATTTTGCTAGTGGACAGATAATTTGAACATCCAATAAAATACTTTGCAGTATTTGTTCAAACTCTTTATGTTCTGAGTTCAAATTCCCCTGAGGTCAACACTGTTTTTCATCCTTTTGGAGTTTATAAAATAAAGTACTGAAATAAACATTAAAAATTTAGTCACGAGTTGATATAACAAATCATTATTATGGATAAATATAGGCGGTGGATTGGCAGTATTGGTAGAGGGTCGGACACCATGCTTTGACGCATAGAGTTACGGCCCTTGCCATTCTGAGTTCAAATCCCGCCGAGGTTAACTTTGCCTTTCATCCTTACAGGGTCGATAAAATAAAGTACCAGTAATACACTGGGTATTTGCTGGCCTTGTGCCTAACGTAGAAACAATTATTATGGATAAATTATTTGACTGTCAAAAAAAAAATAATGCTTTGTGGCATTTAAGTTATGGCCTCTTACCTTCTGAGTTCAAATCCTGCCAATGTTACCTTTGCCTTTCATCCTTCTGGGGTCGATAAAATATAGTACCAGTAAAATACTAGGGTTGATAAAATACAGTACCAGTAAAATACTAGGGTTGATAAAATATAGTACCAGTAAAATACTAGGGTTGATAAAATACAGTACCAGTAAAATACTAGAGTTGATAAAATACAGTACCAGTAAAATACTAGGATTGATAAAATACAGTACCAGTAAAATACTAGGGTTGATAAAATACAGTACCAGTTAAATACTAGGGTTGATAAAATACAGTACCAGTTAAATACTAGGATTCATAAAATACAGTACCAGTAAAATACTAGAGTTGATAAAATACAGTACCAGTAAAATACTAGAGTTGATAAAATACAGTACCAGTTAAATACTAGGGTTGATAAAATATAGTACCAGTTAAATACTAGGGTTGATAAAATACAGTACCAGTAAAATACTAGAGTTGATAAAATACAGTACCAGTAAAATACTAGGGTTGATAAAATATAGTACCAGTTAAATACTAGGGTTGATAAAATACAGTACCAGTTAAATACTAGGATTCATAAAATACAGTACCAGTAAAATACTAGGGTTGATAAAATACAGTACCAGTAAAATACTAGGGTTGATAAAATACAGTACCAGTAAAATACTAGGGTTGATAAAATACAGTACCAGTTAAATACTAGGGTCGAAAGAATTGTTGGCTTTGTTCCTAAATTAAAACCATTATCCCTTTAGCATTTACATGACTCTATATATACAATTGTATTTTTGTGGTAAAGGCTTTATCTCACATAATATTGAATCTATGAGATTTTGATGTTATTTATTTTGAGAACAATACCTTAACACTAGTATGATCAACTGGTTATGGCCGGTTTGAACAGAGAGGTGAGAGTATTCTGGCTGGATATGGCCGGTTTAAATGCTAAAGGGTTATAAAGGTGGTGGACTAACAGAATGATTAAAGTGTAAGACAAAATGCTTTGCAGTATTTAGTTAAGGTTTTGGTGTCAGGAAGGGCATCCAGCTGTAGAAACCATATCAAAATCAGTTCTGTATAAATAAGACATGGTGCTCTGGTCTGGCTTGTCTCACAATTGGACAACTCGTCTAACCCATGCTAGCATAGAAAAATGGATGTTAAATGATTCAGATACTGCCATGGTTAACTTTGCCAAGCTTTATAAAATAAAGTATCAGTCTGAGGTCAATTTAATTGACTTGATAAATACATAAAATTGAAGATTTTAATATTTTCATTACAATATTTCTAATGAAATATTGCTGCCTACAATTTTCAAATCAGTTTGAAAACAATCAAGAATTTATATTTAACAATATAACTTTTGCATTATTGAGTTGATGGCTGGAACATAACTTAACAAAAGTTCTTACATAAAATTTAAGAACATTTTAATATTTTTGTTACCATATTTCTAATGAAAAAACACTGCCTACAATTTTTAAATCAGTTGGTTTGAAAACAATTGAGAATTTGTAGGGATTTAGTAATATAACTAACTTTTTCTTTATTAAATTGGTGGTTGGAACATAACTTAAAGATTCTTACACAAAATTATGATCAAAGATTTTTAGATAAATATAAACACTTTGGAATAAACAGTTTTTTTTATTATAGTACCAAGTGTGGTGTGTTAGGTAGTTTAGAATGAAAAAGGTTAACTATAGAGAAAAATATAGACGTAAGTAAAGTGGAGCAACTGAACTGGGGATTGAAATCTCATGACAAACATGTTCTTTCTGTAATATCTGTCATACAGGTACACGTGGTTTTATGTTAGCTATAAGTCGTGAAATGTTGCAGTAAAATTTTGTTTCATCTACAACATTTAAAAGTTATGGGTATACAATATCTGTATGTCATAAATGCTATGGGTGAATGTTATTTAAATTTCTTTTATGACACTTCTTAGTAATAAATATTTTATGTCTAATGAACTCGCAATTTATGGAGTAATCATAAAAAAAGATCTGTTTAGATGATAGACTTATATTATAGTAGTTTATCTGACTAACCTGAATATATAAACTGAAGTGATATCATATAATGAGAGGTGCTATTTTTTTTATTGTTCCAGGGTATCTGCACTCTGCATTCAAATTTCAACTTTGTCCTTCATCCGTTTGAGGTTGATAAAGTATCAGCTGATAGTTGTGAGCTGGGAAAATTGTTAGACTGTTAAGTGAAATATTTTGTGGTATTTCCTCTGGCTTTTTGTGTTGTGTCTTGTTGACAAGTGTGTCAAGATTATATATACCTGGGTAGAGATGGTATTTAACCCTTTAGCGTTTAAACCGGCTGTAACCGGCCAGAATTCTCCCACTTTTTCTGTTCAAACTGGCTGTAACTGGCCACTCATACTGATATTAAGGTATTGTTCTCAAAATAAATAACATCAGAATCTCATAGATTCAATATTATGTGAGATAATTATGTAAGGTAAAGCCTTTACCGCAAAAATACAATAGTATATATAGAGTAATGTAAGTGCTAAAGGGTTAACTAGATAGTTTGCAGTAGGACCTGCAAAAGTTATGGGCAATACTACTCTTGACTGTTTTTCTTTTTACTGTTTAGTCAAGGCTGGAAGGGCAACATTCATGACCATTTATTTTTCCATCGTCTCAGAAACTTTTATGAGTAAGGGAGGAATTTGCCCTCAAACTGGAGACTTAGCTTGAATATTAACAAGAGGGTGAACTCCACTAAAGGCACTAAAGAACCAGGTGATGGTGTTAAACTGGATGATGGATTTAGTAGAGTGCTCCTACACACAAACATCTCAGACTTCATCCAGAAAAAGTCATCTGTCTGACTGACTCACAAGTGCTCCCTCCTCATTTTGCCTTTTCTACCACTATTACAACAGCCATAGAAACGAAGTCCTGTAGGAGCAAGACATGGTCGTCGGACCTGGCTTGTCTCACAATGGCACAACCCGTCTAACCCATGCTAGAGTGGAAAAATTGATGTTAAATGGTGATATGATGATGATGATGGCATATATAAGTGTGTGTCCCGAGTTCAATTGGTAAGTAAGGTACCAGAGTATATATATTTAATATAGAAATGGCTTCTACAGGACTAGAACTGTTTCATTTGGAAGAAATCATCAGGGCTTTCCTGATGATTTCTTCCAAATGAAACAGTTCTGGTCCTGTAGAAGCCATTTCTATATTCAATACATAGCAGAGTATATATATTTAATATAGAAATGGCTTCTACAGGACTAGAACTGTTTCATTTGGAAGAAATCATCAGGGCTTTCCTGATGATTTCTTCTAAATGAAACAGTTCCGGTCCTGTAGAAGCCATTTCTATATTCAATACATAGCAGAGTATACATATTTAATATAGAAATGGCTTCTACAGGACTAGAACAGTTTCATTTGGAAGAAATCATCAGGGCTTTCCTGATGATTTCTTCCAAATGAAACAGTTCTGGTCCTGTAGAAGCCATTTCTATATTAAATGTATATGTATATATATATATCAACTAGAAATTGATTGACATATATATATATTTAAAATAAACACCTGAAACAATCACAGGGAATAATTTGTAAAGTGTGTAATCACACACAGCTAGGTAGGTAACTAATTAAAGTTTAACTAGAGCTTCAAATATTACCCTTTTTTTTAAAAGGTAATATTTGAAGCTCTAGTTAAACTTTAATTAGTTACTACCTAGCTGTGTGTGATTACACACTTTACAAATTATCCCCTGTGATTGTTTCATGTGTTTATTTTAAATATATATATATATATGTTAATCAATTTCTAGTTGATATAAAATGCTCGGATCTATTCATTGGAATCTTTGAGTTTATTCTATGGTGGATATGGTGCATGTCTCAGACATGACTCCCTTAATTTAATTTAGTTAAATTAATTTTGGATATATCTATATATATATAAATGTAATCTGAGTTTTTCGAATATTAATAATAACACTCGATTCGTTTGCAATTATGCAAACAAGCCTCAATTTTATAGCCATGTCAGTCGAAAAACTCAAATTACATTTATTGTATTCAGCCATGTAGAGCTAAATTTTCTTTTTTATATATATACATATATATGCTAGCGTGGAAGATAGACGTTAAACGATGATGATGATGATGATGATGATATATATATATCTAGTCCTATAGAAGCCATTTCTATATTAAATGTATATGTATATATATGTGTATATATATATATATATACACACACACATATATGTGTGTGTGTGTATGTGTGTATATATATATACACACACACACATATATGTGTGTGTGTATTTATGTATATATATTTACCAACATGCATTCAGAATCTTAATATAATACGTCAATACACACACACACAGACACACACTGACAAATACTTCAGTGGGAAGTTGTATATGCTGTTTCAGAAGGATACTAGCTAGGTTGCTATGGAGATTCTCACCTGGTTTGGTATCAAATTACTTCTTTCAGTGATGACAATATTTCACTGGTAGAATTGAAATAAAATTCAATGAAATGCCAGCTTCATTGCCTCCAAATGAATGGTGTAAAGAATCATCTCTAGATACTAATATAGTAATATGATTAATAGTCAAGATACTAGCACCAGACCTACCCCATCATTACATACCAACCCCTCCCTACATTTTTACTTTCAGATATATACACACATCTTTATATATATATGTATATATATATATATATATATATATATATATATATATATATATATATATATATATAATTGTATAAATATTTTGTATCTCCAAAGAAATACGGTTTTAGGAAGCCGTAGCTATGCTAACGCCCTCTGGTGATGTCCAGCAGAAGCAAGGGGTACAACCGTCTATATATGTTATTATATATATATACAGATAGATAGATAGATATATATAAAGTGGTCGTGTAGGAGACACAGTAAAAATGCTCCCAGTCCACACTATAAATGTGGTTGGTGTTACGAAGGGCATCTAGCTGTAGAAAATCTGCCAGAGACAGTTCACTATGAGCGAGACACGGTCACCCAACCAATCTTGCCTCAAGTGGGACAAACCCGTCCATGTTAAACGATGATGATATATCAAACTAGGTGAGAAATTAGGAATAAGAGGGATCAGATGCAGTTTATTTGAAAGGAGATTACATTGGTATGGTCATGTGATGAGTATGAAGGACAACAGCTGTATAAAAAAGCTGTATAAAAAAGTGTAATGCGATCAAAATTGATGGAAGTTACAGAGTAGGTAGACCCAGAAAAACCTGGGACCAGGTGATAAAGACTGACCATGCACACTTACACCTCTCTAAGACAATATCACTGGATTGAGATCTTTGGCGCTACGCAGTAATACAGAAGACACGCCTTCTCTTACGAACAAACTTAAACCTAGTCAGTAGGCACCTCTTAACCCAATATACTCTCCACCCCACATCCCCTACTCTATCCTCCCACACAACCCTTTCTCTATAAAGTTATGTTGGTACCACAGAACATCCAATCCACACTGTAGTCGTGTAGGTGGCATGACAAAAAAGTTCCCAGTCCACACTGTAAATGTGGTTGGCATTAGGAAGGGCATCCAGCCCTAGAAAACCTGCTAGATACAGTTCTATATGAGTGAGACACGGTCACCCAAACAATCTTGCCTCAAGTGGGACAAAGCCATCCAACCTATGCTAGCATGGAAGATGGACGTTAAACGATGATGATGATGATGATATATCAAACTAAGTGAGAAATTAGGAATAAGAGGGATCAAATGCAGTTTACTTGAAAGGAGATTACATTGGTATGGTCATGTGATGTGTATGAAGGACAACAGCTGTATAAAAAAGTGCAAGGCGATCAAAATTGTTGGAAGCTATGGAGTAGGTAGACCCAGAAAAACCTGGGACCAGGTGATAAAGACTGACCATACACACTTACATCTCTCTAAGACAATGTCACTGGATTGAGATCTTTGGCACTATGCAGTAATACAGAAGACATGCCTTCCCTTACGTACAAACTTAAACCTAGTCAGTAGGCACCTCTTAATGCAATATGCACCCCACCCACACCTCCTACTCCACCCTCCCACACCACCCTTTCTCTGTAAAGTTATGTTGGTAGCACAGAACATCCAGTCTACACTAAAGTGGTCATGTAGGTGTCACGACAAAAAAGCACCCAGTCCACACTGTAAAGTGGTCATGTAGGAGACGGTAAAAAGGCTCCCAGTCCACACTGTAAATGTGGTTGGCGTTAGGAAGAGCATACAGCCACAGAAAACCAGCCAGAAACAGTTCTATACGAGCGAGACACGGTCACCCGATCAATCTTCCCTCAAGTGGGACAAACCCGTCTAACGTGCTAGCGTGGACGATAGATATTAAACGATGATGATGATATGTAAGTATGTAAATGCACATGTATATATATATGTATATATATATATATATATATATATATATATATATATATATATATATATATATATATATATATATATATAAATATATATAACTCAAAAAGTTTCAGAAGATCCTGCTTTAGGGTGAAAGCAGAAATTGTTTGCTTAAACATTTAATTTGTGCTAATATATATCTAATGTCAACTCTGGATGTCAGTGAGCATGTCCAGCTAACCTCAGTCTCCTCTGTGTCACTTTTGAGCTGACTTTTGGGAGGATCCCGTACAGCTCTGAGTTTTTCATCCTCAGTGTATACTGATTAATGTTCAGAGCCATCCTCAGCATTCTCGTGTAGCAACCATCCACCATCTGAGTGAGTTTCTTGGTCAGTGTCCAAGTCTCAGACCTATACAGCAGCACAGACTCCACCACAGCAATGAAGAGGCGGATTTTCAGGATCCCCCTACATGGACACACTGGAAGAGGAAGACCAAGGTTAACGTATGTTGATGCCCTAAGGACAGACACTGGTCTGTTGGAGACGCAGGACATGGCAGCGATAATGAGGGACAGAGACCACTGGAGAGAACTCGTCCATGGATCTCGGGAATTTTACCCGCCTTAGAATAGAATATATCTAAGTCTAAAGACTATCTTGAGCCCAGGGGTTCATCAGGCTAGTGTTTATCCCAGTTTCCATGGCATGAAGCAACTGGGAGTTCAAAACTCCCCCCTGGGCAGGATATTCCAGCCTTGAGATGTGTTATTGATTGTGTCGGTCTTTTCCCGCTTTTTTCCTCTTTTTAAAAAAAAAAATTGTTGCCTTAGCCTTGCTATCACCCCCGGTAATGCTACCAACATGTCAGCATGCCTCAAAACGTATTAGGAGTTTCCAATACCCCTTGTGGTCTATGTCCGATTGACGTATTTGGTGTTGAATTGATGTTTTTTTTATCTTTATTGTATATTTTTGTGTGTTATATTTATAAGGTTCCATGAATTTATATGAAACATCATGATTATAATGTTCCTGGTACAAATAAGGATAGATTGAAGCAGAGAGTAAGGGTCAACTGCATTCGAGAGATACCTTCAACTCTCTCTTTGATCAGTCTGATCAATTTCCAAGGTGTCACAAAATTCTCAGGGGGACTGGGTTGATGCTCTGCCTGTGGCCATCATTAGTGGTCTACTCAGTCTGGATGAGGACCTCTGCATCTTCATTGCACTCAGAGTGATAGCATATGTCTGTAAGGGACTGAGATATCACTGTGGTGGGCCCCTCGACTCCACAGATCTTCATAGTTTGTCTTGCTGCTTGAATACTTGGCGCTTCACCAGCCACATCAAACTAAACCTGATCATTAAGTGGGCCCTAGTTTGGGTAAATATGCACATGCATTTATATGTATGTAAATATATACTGTTTGATGTTTTTAACTCTGAGCTATAATCTTCTGCTCTAGTAGATATTGATGGAAGTTCAGCTGAGTACCACAGTTAGTACAACAAAATAACTTAGTTACACAGCAAAGAAATGTTGTAAAATAAAACAAGGTCTTATTTTATTCATTTATTTACCGACTAGTTGAGGTACCCGGCTGAGAACAGTTAAGAGAAAACGTCTGTATCGGATGTGTTGTCTGGTATGAGGTGAGACCGTAATGTATGTGTGAGAGAGACATAAAAAAAAAATCATAAAACTTCCTTATTACGCTGGGGGGAGTAAACTGCCGATTAAATGGTAGCATTGGCCTTGGATTTTAAATGTCAAAAAACCATAGTCAGTATGATCCTTTTCAGCCCCAAAGGACGTCATCTGAAACACAGCAATATACCGCATAACATTGCTTCTGAAGTGTTGCTTCGTTAGTACAATCTGTTAGTATATGGATAAAAGCTGGAGGGTAAATTAATTTCAAATAGTATCAGTTTTTCTCTGTCCTGTAAAATCAAAGACTGTAAAACGACTTTATAAAAGCTAACGCAATATTGTTAAGCCTTCCTATAGATCAAAGGATCAATGGTTTAAGCCGTTCTAGACTTTCGTGGGACGTTACTCTCTCTCTCTGATTACACCGTGTAACATAATTTTTGTTCCCCAGTTCTAAGTATCATTTCCTGGTTTGTTATATCCCATTATTATAAAACAACACTATTATTTAATCAGAAGTTTGAGTTTGTGGTCAGGAGTTTGATATTTTGAAATTTTCATATTTTTCAAGAAAAAACACATTTAAAAAAAATTTATCAGTTCATATAATTAAATCAGCGGCTGATTCTTGGTTGAGAGCCTTCACAAACTGCTTCATCAACCCCAACTTAATGTGCAGTGGCGGCATGAGAACAATCCTGGGATCAACCAGTGGCTCCCACATGACGTTCCGGGTCCCAACTACAAATTCTGTTCGCTGCTCCCAGTTCTTTCTTTTATAGTGGTCAGAGGTGGCTCTGCTGTCCCAAAGGCAGAGGAAGCATTGGAATTTGATAAAGCCTCCTTGGAGTCCAAGCAGGAAAGCCACCATCTTGAAGTCTCCAATGATTTCCCAGTTGTACTGGTTGTATTGCAGAGCTTCCAAGAGGACTTTCACACTGTAGTAATCTTCCTTCAGGCAGACTGAATGAGCTGGGGACATTGTGGAGGAGGACAGCCTTCAAACTTGTGGTGGAGCTGTCTATAAATAGCCACCACTCCTTGGGCACAAACGGCACCACAATACCGTCAAACAGTCGAGGCACGTCATGGCAGAAGCAAAGGCCATCCCTAAGAGTGTAAAAGCCTGAGAAAGGTTTGTGTCGACTTCTCTGACTTGTCACCTGCACTTCCTCCTTGACCAAGTTCCACTCCTTCATCCTGGAGACGAATACTTAAAACACAACTTACCCTTTATTCAGGGTGTGAAAGTCCAGTATCAATAAATCTCTTTAATCCACTTTTTAACAATTTTATACTTTATTGCACTTTTATAATTTTCTTTAGGTATTACTCTTTATTTTATAATTTTAATTTAACCTGAAACATATATAAAAAAAATCATTTAACATAAACAAATTGAACTTACATACAACGTAAAATCCAGCACACAAATAATTCTAGTGAATCGCTTAACATTTTTACAAACCCAAACCTTTAACTGTTTAATAGCACTTTTTTTTTATTTGGGACCTAAGCAACATAAAAAAAGTGATTACAAGCCAGGAACAGAGAAAAATTTATTTTTTGATACACGGTGTTCTCTCTCTCTCTTTCTCTCTCTCTCTGCCTCTGTGTCTCTCTCTCTCTCTCTTTAGATGTGTGTGTGTAGTTTTCGTGTGATTCAACCAGCCAATAAACATCTTTCTTTTATATTATAGATTTTATTTTTCCAAATCCTTGGATCTAATTGTCTTTTTCTTCGTTTTGCTGATACAAAGTTAAGCAAACGAGAGTTAACTCCCTTTGCTGTGAGAGGCGATCAATGTTGCAAGATTTGGTAAAATTTTTGAAAAAATATTTTTTTAATGTTTGTAATTTGGTGTTTTCGTATAATTAGCCATGTTTCAAAATCGGTTAGAAGTAATATCAGAATGAAAGAAAATTTAAACGCTTTAGTTATATATAATCTAAACAGCAGGGAAAAAAAAAGAAAGAATAAAAACTCGTCTATTTGAATTTACGTACTTGACATTTGATATACATTATAAACATTTCATTTCTATAAACACATACACGGCATTTTTTTTACTAACTAGGTAGCTCTAGGGGAAATGACAGTGCTCATGATCTTCACATACTCTCCGAGACAAGAGAGATACTATTGATGTTTTTTGTTTTTTTATCGGTGAAATTTGATTCATATTCAGTTGTATAAATAACATTACAAATTGTTTATAATTCGTACAGAATGAAAATATACACAATATACACAAATAATATATACAATACTTAATTACATGGACGAACTTCGAGTCTCTATTGCCCTCAGAGTGGGAGCTGATATCTGTACGGGTTTGAGGTGTCGATGTGCTAAACTCTTCGACTCCACAGGCCTCCGCGGTCTTTCTTGCCGGTCGCTTCGCGCGTCACACGGAGGTAAACCTTATTCTGAAGAGAGCTTTGGCCCGGGCAAACATCCCCCCAATCTTGGACCATCTGGGTTGTCCAGGAGTGATGGGAAAATACCTGGCCGCTTTACCCTGTGCCACTGGTCGAGAGGCAGATGCCTTGTCTGGGATGTCACAGTTAGTGACTCTTGTTTCTTCCCACATCCTGGATGCTGCGGTTAGGGCGAGAGTCACAGCTTCCGCAGACGAACGGAACAAAATCCTAAAATACTGTGATCTGTCGGCCAACTACATTTTCCAACCTGTGGCGTTCGAGACGTTTGGGAGAGTCGGGCAACTGACTGCGAGATTCCTATCTTCACTGGTGGCTGGTTTAACAGAGGTAACTGGTGAAGCTCGTGAGGGCGCTTGGTTGTTCCAGCGCATCAGCCTTGCCATCACCCGAGGTAACACTGCTAGCGTGTTGGCTTGCCTCAAAAATAATTAGAGAGGTTTCCCAGTGCTCCTCGCGATACTGTTATCTTTTACTCTGGTGGTGGCTCGGTTGTCCACCTCTTTCGCCTACATTTTGCTGTATGTGGTCCCAGATTTTCTTTTCCTTTCTTTTTATCTGTTTTCCCCTCTCCTTTATATTATATTTGTTTGTGCTTTCGTTCTACGCCCTCTCCATTCCGTCCGCCGGGACTGTGGGGCGGCCAGCACGTGGGACCCCATTTGATCACTATACAGAGAGATGGGGGCGATGACGGTGGGAGTTCGGCTCCTTCGTGTTCGGACACAGTGCACCTGTCAAAAGAGTGTTTATTGATGTACTTACAGCTGATATTTCCGTATTTTATCATATTACTGTATTCGTTTTCACAAATGTTCTCATTATTTATAAAGTACCAGTAATGCACTGGGTAATTGCTGGCCTTGTGCCAAAAAGTAGAAACAATTATTTAGCCACTCCTTATTCTATGTGACCTCACTTAACCATTTTGATACCAAGTTTTTATATTTATTTGTAAGCATTGTATTATTATATCTCTTTTTATACAACAACGAATAAAATATTCCACATTAAAATATAAATTCAAAACAAAAGAAATTATATCATAATCACGATGTTTCACATAAAAATAGAATTCATGGAACCATATAAATATAAAGAATACAATTAAAGCGGTGAAATGAATCAAGTGACGGTGTATCGAGACACTTCGAACAGAGTGGACTGCTAAAAACACCCATGGATCAGGCGGTGGTGTGTTGGGTTTATCATCCTAAAAGTTGCGTTGTGGTTCTTAACCTTCTTTGAACGGCACACCACTACGACTCCCACCTCCCATAAAAAAAATAAATTCGCTACTTTTTCAATATAAAAACATATTTGTTATTAAAATCTATAACGTAAACATTTAGAAAAGCTGCCCCCAACCCCATCTCTGTGTGATTTGCAACGTACGTTCAAAATGACTTAATTAAACCTTCCCAGTCTGTGTTAATCCGGGACTTAACACTGTGTGAATAAAATTTAGATAATAATAAGAAAATTCGAAGCGGTGAGAAAAAACAACAACAAAGGCTTAGATATACGTAGCAATCTGTAAAGTGTATTGGTGTTAGCTTGTTATGTAAGCTCGTTTGTAGGATATGAGAGAGAGATGTGACGACAGAAAAAAATTGGGATATACTGGCTAATATATGAGCGGTAGATATACGTACACATACTAGGGAAGACTGTGTTCGCTCAGCATCCTAGAAATAGCAGCCAAATCTCGTAAAAGTAAAACTTTATCGTCGTAACTAAGAGAATGCATTAGATAATGTACTCTTACATGCCCTTAAAAAATGGGGTAGTCACGATTGCGATGCTCGATCAGGATTGACCTTGGGTTAAACAACAAGGTTGGAAAAAGGGTTATAGTAACGTGCTGAAAGGTGAGGGGAAACAGTAAATATTTGTTATGGAGAGGAAAGATAGAGATTGTTAAGTATGAAGAGAGAAGTTAATATGATTTTTAATTTAGGCACAAGGACAGCAATCTGTGGGGGAGGAGTAAGTCGATTATATCGACCCAGTACTTTACTGCAACTTGATTTTTATCGATCACAGAAGGATGGAAGGTAAAATCAACCTCGGCGAGATTTGAATTCAGAATGTGAAGAACCAGAACAAATACCGTAAAGACATATTCTCCGACGCTCTACCAATTCTTCCAATCTAGCACCCTTAAAAGAGATATTATTGTAGTAACAAAGAAAGTGGAAGATATACAGTGTGTGAGGGGCGGTAGAAAAGATAATATATCGACTGAGAGGAGTTAGAAAGAGACGATGTACTGTCACAGTGGGAGGGGGGGGGGGGGTATCAGCGATAGAAAAGACACTGAGGCAAGGAGAGGGGAAATAGAAAAGAAAAATTAAACTACTTATAAAAGAGATAGACGTATAAATATGAACGGAAGATAGAAATAGAGAAATATAAAGGGCGAGATGATATATGTACGAGAATAAGGAGAATAAATCTTTTTTCTAGCTATCTAATCTACTCAGGCGACATAGTAAAAACTACAGGAATCTCCTGAACCACAATAATACGCCGTGTTTGTGTACACACACATATATATATATATGCAGTAAAAACCAGTTAGACCATTACTCACCAGAATACTCGATACTTGGTGCAATAGAGTGGGTAATATGGAAAATTCGAGACCCCGATGGTCGAGCTCCTGCCGTTTCAACAGCTTGGTTCGAACTGAATTCAGCTCAGTCGTTGGGGTCCCGAATTTTTCATTATATATATATATATAATACTTTGTGATCTTCGTTTCGGCTTGCTGCACTCGGAGTTCAAATCCCAAGGTCAATTTTGCCTTTCATCCTTACCAGGTCAATAAATAGAATTACCAGACCAAATATCTCTTTCTCACTTCCTATCTATCATCTTCACTGGAAGAAATTGGCTCTGTTCATATAGGTAGAGGCGATGGGCTCTGCCGAGTTTAGAAAATGCCCTAGAAACCACGGTTAAAAAAAAAAAATTCTACGGTCTCTCTGCGGACCGGCAATTAACATTCCGTGCACAAGTTTTCAGGAACATTGGTTTAAACCTCCCTCTAAAATATGAACTCCTAAATGAGGCAACTATCTTGGTATTTTTTTCGGTAAATTTATAGAAAAGCAACACCCACCGATTTCCTTTTCGTGTGCTATCAAAGATAACTTACCTCCTAATAGGTAAAGGACTTTTTACCCCGAAACACGGAACGGAATTAGGAGAAGGGACCTCGGTCGCTTCATCATATATAAATAATTGTTTCTACTTTAGGCACAAGGCCAGCAATTACCCAGTGCATTACTGGTACTTTATTTTATCGACCTCGTAAGGATGAAAGGCAAAGTCAACCTCGGCGGGATTTGAACTCAGATCGTA
>OZ024754.1:13646029-13676029 GCA_964016885.1 Eledone cirrhosa | reverse complement strand
CTTAAAACTCAAATATAGGAACCAGTGCTGAGAAATATGAGCAAGGAAGACACGTTACATTTGTAAAAATATGTCACGCGTCGATTACCTGAAATGACGTGTTAATTTACATGGCAGATGAACAAGCATATACGTCATTGCTTAAGTTTGTCTGAACATCGGATTTCAAGTTAATAAGCTCGGAGACCAGGGCGTTACTACCTCTCCGAATTGAGAGGTCACAGCTGTGATATTACGGACATGTGGTTAGAATGTCCCAAGAAAAAAAATCACTGGACAGATTTTCTGGGCAAAACCAGTTAACAGGAGACCTGGTTGTAGATCTCTAGCAAGGTGGTTAGATAACACCCAAGAGTTCAGTTGGTCTCGCCTGGGGATCCAGCTGGATCAGTTGGAGACGGTTGCTTCTGACAGGACCCACTGGAATAAGTGAAGAGGAAGAAACATTTTCAGCTTTTTGATCAGGGAGGAAAACTCTGCGCTTGAGAAATTTAAGTGGACGCTTCGCTCAATAGACATATTGAACAACAGAGAGCCCTGATTGACCTTTTGGTTGGATGTCACCACTAACTGCCCTGATATGGATACCCAGGGCCGTCACACCCTCTCTGACCATCCCCAATATAGGAATGGGATTCTTTGTCGTAGACGTTTGATTCTCTAGATGAGCGTAACCTTGTTGAGGGTGCCAAACACGGCTCTTTATTTCGCTAAAGGGCAACCTGTGTGTGACCCGAGACTATTTTCTAGTATATTCTCAACAAACACTCATACCGTTCTGTTCCCTTATCCACCCGCTGGTGATTCGATACGACTACATATCAATTTCATGTATAGACGAGAGACCCTAACAGGTGATATCACTCTGGGTCAGGATAGAATTGATAGTATTGGTAACAAAGAGGTGACTCCGTGACTCCGTGACTCTACACTTTCCAGGACCTCATAACCAGATGCAGTTTAATGTCATACTCTCCCATCACACACGTTTCATCCATTACAGCTTAACTATTAAATACACACTGTAATGTAAACAAAAACAATGAACGTACAACAGAATCAATGACCAAAACACTTGCTTGATGGGAGTTCTTCCTGTGGAAATGACCCCGCTTTTCACTTGGCCAATCGCGAGTTTCCGCTGACTGGCAACGGCAATGAAGTGTGTTGTTGTCAGTCTGCAAGCGAAAGTTCGTCATATACTCGGCATGACGAAATATAGCAACTGATGATTTATTTAGAGTAGATATAAGGTTAAGCAATTAACTAAACAAGCGGAGGTTTGAGAGAGAGTGAGATATATATATATATATAGAGAGAGTGAGATATATATATCTATATATAGAGAGAAAGAGATTTTCCACTCACAAAGGCATTGTTAAGCAATTACAGAATTGAACTTGCTTCAACTGAATCGAAACTAGTTTGTGAACTCAGCTCATCAAAAGCTTACCTCACGCCCGAATAATATTTGTTACTCAGAAATGAAACCTGAGATTCACTAGAGGACCTAGGAAATAGAATGTTGAACTTACTATTTTAGACATGCACAGATGACGTGAGTTCAATGGTTCTAAAAAAAAACCCAACCTATCAAACGAGGAATTACAGGTGCCGAGAAGGATATGTTTCTAAGAAATGAAGCTGTGACATTCATGTATTTCCAAGGAGGGGCGTACTGAACAACATTAAAACTAACGGTCAAGGATGGCTGTATCAACGTGAAACCTCGCTTCATCCTCACTTTTTATTGTTTTCATAAAAAAAAAAGAAGAGAAAATCTTTTTATAACTAGACTACATGCGTGTGTTGTGACCAGGGCTCATTGTATAGTGAACTGCATCATAACATATTTTACAAGTTTAAAACTGAGAACGTTTTAAACCGAGAGAAAATGAGCGGAAGAAAGGGAGAGAGAGAAATTGTAAAACGCAAATAGAAAGATATTGTGTGTGTGTGCGTTTAAAAAGGAAAAAAAATCCATTGAATTAAGAAAATATTTTCACCATGTTAGGCTGATAAAATACGCAGAAAACCAGGGCTAGGCGAAAATCTAGGATACTAATAAATGCGTATATCTACATACGTGCTTGTATATATTTACATATACACACACACACACACACACTGAGAGGAATAGAGATTAACTGAAAGAATATATATTTTATTAAGTGAGCGGTAAATCAAGTATGTGTGTGAGAGAGAGAGAGGAAGAGAGAGTGAGGATGGATAAGAACGAGTTATTTAGTAAAACGGCATGAAAGTGGGAGTCTGAAAGTGGTATACAGCGGCGGTTCACAGTTTTGTCAGTCTCTCTTATACTAACTCACTGCCTCTATATACAATTTGTGATAGGCAGAGATAACCAGCCATCTTGCTGCTGATCAGAGCCGTCTAGTTGATCGAGGATTTGTTCTGAGCCTAAATATAGAACTACTGTAACAGCAAACTAACTCACTCACCTGCTGCCATTGCTTGCTTTATACAGTTTATATTCGTTTTTAATTTTTCTGTATTGGTTTTGCTTTACTTTGGCGTTTTAATTTTACCCCCCTTTTCTGCTGTCTAGTCATTGTTTTAACCGAAGACTCACTTTGAATTTAATTGACGTCCTCTGATCGCACTTAGACTTGTACATATGTGAACAGTAACAAAGCCAAGGATATATACATACATATATTTATATATACATACATATATTTATATATATATATATACATACACACACATATATATATATATATTTATATATATCACGTACACTGATTAATATATTTCCATGAACCAACAAAGCAAAACCAACCAAACGAATATGTGAACCGACTGGTTAAATACTAAAGGAGTAACATTGGTATATGCAAAATGCGTTGATTTTTGTACTAAAAAAAAAGTTATTTCATCTGAACTAGCAACTAGCACCACCAATATATATATATATACACACATATATATATATATATCAGTACAATTAATCGTAGACCGAACAACACACAAAAATCCTTAAACGATCTGGATGAATTAACAAACGTGGAAACATACACAGCAAGGATTATTTAAAAAAAAATAAGAATAATAACGAAGAATGGAAACCCGAACGAAGCTAAACCACATGGATGTTGTGTTTCATTTCAATATGAGGATTATATTTTTAAAAAAGAAATTGATTAATCGCCTATGAAAACGTAAATCCAAGTGATTATAATATATATATATATATATATATATATATATATATATATATATATACTGGTTCACTCAGTCGAAGCAGCTGTTAACGACGTTGTTGGAAGTATCAAACCAAAAAAAAAAAACGATCAAGGTATCAGCATTTTTTTTTTTTTTTTCAGATTTAATTTTGGACGGGTGAAAAGTCGAAAAATCCATATAAATAAATAATAATAATAATATATATATATATATATATATATATATATATATATATATATATATATATATATAATGATAAACAAACGGGTCATGGAGGAATTGTTATTACAACGATGACTGCGATAAACTCAATTTAAGCGAATGTTTAAACAAAAAAAAAAAAAAAATCCTAGCATTTCTCACCTTGAAATATGTTAAAACTATGAAAAAGAACAACAAATTATAATTTCCTATATTATATATTATATCTTATTATTATTATAATCCTTGTATAATATATATATAGAGATATAAATATGCATGTATGTTTTTGATATGAAGAGAAATATTCCGATTCAAAACTAGAGGTCCGATCTAGTTTCGGCTCATTCTTTTCTTTGACACACACTTCTAAAGTTTCAGTAGCCATATTCACACATCTGGTTTAAAGAGGAAGAGATATAGAAGTTTAAATATGAGAGGGAGTTATATTGCGAGCAAGAGGGAGATAAAACTGGTTTAACACGAAATAGAGAGAGAAGAAGAGATGGAGATAGAGAAAGACTAGGTTAATACATGTGGGGCAGACAGAAATAGAGAGTAGTGTATCTGAGACAGGCACTGTTTGTAAGAACAAGAAAACAAGGTGGAGGGGGAGAGAGAGAGAGATAAATAGATTACGTGTCTGTAAGAGAATGAGAGAGATAAAACGATTTAGGTTTTTGTGAGAAATAGAGAAATAAACAGACAAGACATTATGTCTGAGAGAGAGAGAGAGAGAGAGAGAAAGACAGTGTGAGAAGGGGGAGAAGTTTGAGTAGGTGATGTAAGGCTAGCTCAGATTCTTTGTTCGCTAAATCCTCGTCTCTCAACCATTATTTTCATCCGCTACAGACTTTATCCACCTTCACCCACACTTCCACCGAAGTAATGTCTACTACAAACATCTGTGCACTTCATAATCATCATCATGGTTATAATTATCATCGATATTATGAACAACAGCATCAACAATCTTAATATCAATCCTTGTCATCAACAACAGTCCTTTACAGCATTAGTTTGATATTTACAACTGATCGATAATTATAGTCGTATTGTTTGACTAATTTTATTTGCTCGGTTTAAGCTACCACAACAAGTTCAAATCATCTAATTTTCTTCTCTCCTTCCCAAACACTTATATGATAGTTAAACCGTACTTACATTGTCACTTTTATGTGTTAATTCTCACCTGTTTTTAATCGTCTTTATATTTTGGTAGATAGTCTGCTGTTAAAAAATTTTAATGAACGCCAGCTGTCGAGTGAGATCTCTTTCCAAGTGTCAAATACGGGCAGATCCGGGGTCAAAAAGTTCCAGTCTACTACTACTACTACTACTACTATTACCACCATCACCACTACTAAACTATTACATTCTTTGCTACTTGCAACCACTGTCACAATCACCATAGTCAATCCATCTTCAGTGTCAATATTATTATCGGCATCAGTGCCTCAACTTTCCTCGCCATTGGACAGCTAATTTCCTTTGACATTTTAAAACAAGGGCCTTGGCCTTAAAACCTATCAAAATAGCTCCAACAAGTGTTAAATCCGCTCCGCGGTCGTCGGAGTCATCATCCCGTCGACGGAGCAGTCTGGAGACCGCAGAGGACGACTCAGATACTGACATATCTGAGTCAAAAAAAGCTCTAACCGACCCGTTGACTATAGCGCTGGATACGACCGCTACTCAGAGCGCAAAATCGTCCAAGACGGCCTCCACAACGGCGAAAACCAAAGCATCAAAATCTGAAAAGCGGGTGCGAATGTCCTCGAGACGTTCCGCCAACTTTACCCACCATGAGAAAGAAATTCTTCTGTCCTTGATGCAGACCTATCGACACGTCGTCGAAGACAAACGAACAGATGGCATTATGGTGAAAGAGAAAAATGCTGCTTGGATGGAATTGACCGATAAGTATAATGCACAGAACGAAGTATGGACCCGATCGGTTAAACAATTAAGGCAGTGCTGGAAAAATTTAAAAAGCAGGGCTCGGATTGATCTGATGCGAATTAACCCACAAACAAATGCTTCCGATTCGGACCCTAATTCAGTGCGACTGAGTTTGGTCCCGATTAATAATTCTTCGAAACAACCTAGCGACAACTCGAATCGGAGCTCCCCGAATAGCTTAAACAACATAAACAATAACACAACTGGAAACATCATCAACAACAATAACACCCTCAACAATAACAATGCAAATAATAATAATACACCCAACATTATACTCAGCAGTATTCTAAACAATAACAATAACAACAACATTAACAATAGTAACAGTCTCAAGTCAGGTTCGGGAGCCAGCTATGGTAGCCGCCTGCAAGCGTTGTCGGCTACTGGTTCCAACAGTGTAGTTGGTTTGTCGCCCTCATTAATTGGCAGTGGTAGCCTTACTAACAGAGCTAACCCCAAGACTATCGGCAGCAAAAAGCGCAAAACGAAGAAGGTAGCACTAAATAATGTGAGTAGCAGGAACTACACTACTAACGACAGCAATAGCAACAGTAACAGCAACAGTCGCAGACAAGCGAGGTTACTAGCGGTCGCTTCTGCCACTATCGGTGTCGAGAGGGATGATATAGATGACGAAGATGAGGACGACGATGATGACGACGAAGAAAATGATACTGTTGCTGTATTAGCTGCTGACAATGACGATGACAGCAACACAATCGGAGCAAGACGAAGGAGACGGCGTCGTCTCAACCCCACAAGCAAACCTTCGCCCGTCGTTGGCGATAGCGCACTGGTCGATGTTGGCGTCGATGAAAACGATGAGTTCGACGACGACGAAAACGAAGACGAAGAAGAGGAAGAAGACGACGACATAGAAGGCGATGACAATGACGACGTCGACGACGACGACGACGACATCGACGACAGTGGAACAGTTGACGATGATATATACAACGATGTTGATGATGTGCGAAGGAGCAGTAGACAACACCACCGTGTTGAAAGCTTCCATGTAGAACAAAACAGTAACCCGAGTAGTCAAGGTATTGCTGGTCAGTCAAGTGCAGACGTGGACCCACTGTATTCGGTGGAATCCCTGGCTGTTGTGTCAGTGTCAGGTAGTGCCGACCGTATACACTTTCAACACCACGGCAATTCGCCGACATCCGATCTCCACAGCCAAGCAGATGGCAACTTGCTGCATTCACATCATCAACACCAACAGCTCCATCAATCACATCATCATCAACCGCCACATCTCCACAGTCAAGTCAGCAACTACCAGCATTCCAGCAGACTGCCAGCGGATTCTATATCGCGGTTAGACGATGATTTCACTTCTGCAGAGCCTGACATCAAAGTCTTCGATTCCATCCGAGGTAAAAGCACTTTTCTTTCTTACTTTCTTTCTTTCAACACACACACACACAAACTGACTCAAACACACACGCTGACTCAAACACACACTCTGACTCAAACACACACACACACACACACACAGACATTATCACTCACTTTTACTCTCTTTTCAATCTAATTATCTGCCCTTTACTCTTCCCCAGTTACGTATTTTTTTCACATTATATATATCTTCTCCACAATAGTATACCTCAATTTCATATTATCTTCTACCAATTCCACGGTGTCTTATATATATATATATATAAATATATATATCTTAATTAAAATATAATTTTAAGGAATTTTCATTTCTTTCTCTATACATAATTACACTATCAGCCCGCTCTCTACTTCGACTGCTATTCTTAGCGGTGGTCATATTAATGTTATTGTTAATTCGGTTGTGAATATTGTCCTTGTTTATGTTCAGTCCCGTGCCAGCTTTGATCTAAACTCTACCAGCAGTAAGCACCCAGTCCTTTTTTTGTTTTTAGATATAGTATAGCTAAGATTATATTATCTAATATGTGATTCTTTTTTTTCTTAAAATAAAAATAAAAGATAGTATGTATTTCAAGAGAGAATTGGCTGCTATTTCTAGCAAGGAGCGCAACCCATGTTGAGATTCTGCCCTTGTTGGTGTTATTAATGATGCTATTGACACCGTTCGTAATATCTAATCGGCAGTCGTTAGAGCGTCCCACAAGACAAATACGTAACAGTATTTTTCCGGCTCTTTACTTTCTGGGTTCAAATCCCGGGGCCGATTTAATCGGTTTTTCTCTTCCACAAATTCCTAGCTTTCTCTCTAAAGTAGAAGTCATGTGTAACTTTCATTGTCGTAAAATGTTACTAATTTAGTTTATGGCATGTTATATTTCTAGCTTGTTTACGGTGAAAACAGAATGAATGTAGTAGTTACCTCCCTTGGAAATCCTTAATTGTAGTTTTGAATTTACGTTTTCTAAGCAGGAAGAGATTTTTAAACAAATTTATACAAAATAAGACAATAATAATTTAAAAAAAAACACAAACATTTTTTTACAATTACACGCGCCACACGTTGGAGATGAAATTTAAGTTTTTCCTATGGTTTTGATGCGAGACGGGTGTAATATTCACCTCAAACTCCCTAGAATTATGAGGGTACGCCCATTCATCCAGTTAACTAAAGAACGAATTATTTCCGACAGTTTTGAAGATCAGATTCATTCAAAACACACTCAAGATGGGTGTAATTGTAAAAAAAAAATGTACCCCCCCCCCCCAAAAAAAAAGTAATGTAAAACAGGATGACACGATTATCACAGTCGTTTGAACTGCTAGAAATAACAGCCAAATCCTCTCCAACCATGTCCTAGCATATTACAACAGAAAGGGCACATTGGATTTTGTCGTCATATACACATGTATCTTACAGGGCTGCTTAGTCCCTTGCATGATTTTAATAAAAGACGCATAACTCATGAAAGAAGAGTTTTATTTGTGATAAAAATGACATGAATAATATTGGGACTCTTCTTGACATCTACTCAATGAATCTGCTGCTAACAACAATGACTGCTTCAATGCGAGGTCTGAAATGTCCGAATCGGATGATGTTTTTATCTATTTTGGACATTTAGCTAGTTATGGCAGACCTCAGAGATTTTATAATGTTATGGGGGCATTGGATGACATCTCACTTGACTATGCACGATACGGAGATCTAGGAGGCCATATGTTATGGGTGACATGATGATGGAGATTTAACTCATCAATTCTGGGGTCGTTTTGGCCTTATGAGTTAGAACTCTCTTCCTTTGCTCACGTTCTCCATCCAAGGCTTCACAACCCTTTCCAACACCTTATAATTAGCAATATTGACCCTTAAAAACTAAGGAAAGGAGTGAGGAGGCATGATATTTCCCTGACGACTCCCAGAACCTAAGCAATGGCCAGGATGAGTGATAATCACAATTTTCAAAAAGGGAGGCAATTACAGAGAGATCTCCTTGTTAAGCCTCCTCAGTAAAGTCTATGCTAAGTGTCTGCCACAGAGATGCAGGGAGATTGTCAAGTCCAAGCTAAACACCGAGCTGTGGTTTTCGTTCTGGACACAACACAGCCGACCAAATATTCACACCATAGCATGTCTTCAAGAAATTATGGGAGTATTGCCAAGAGGTATATTCTTGTTTTGTAGACTTGTGACGTTTTGTGGAAGGTTGTGCAGGAGTACAGGATTAATGGTTAGCTTCTTGCTGCCCTGATGTCTCTATATGAATCATCGAGTATTTGTGTTCGGATAAATGGTGCTAAATCGAAACCATTCAATGTGGGAGTCAGACTCTGTCAAGGGTGTGTACTGTCACCTCCCCTGTTCATTATCAAGTTTGAGATCACGTTTTCTCAAGTTAAGTAACCTCAAGTCATCTGCAAATTCCAGCTGACTGATTTTACACCCACCAGTTGTGATATCACTTCCAACCCATGTCAATCCTGTTCATTTTACCTCTTTTCACTTTTTCTCCTTACCCTTTTTTTTCCGACACTCTTTCCAAAACTTTTATTCCATTTCAAAATCTCAGTTGCTCCATATGGATCACATTCTAGAGGATTACCTTTCCCATTATACAGAAAGATGAGAGTACTCAATGCCCAACCCACTGGAATGCAGTCTTATCCTCTTCATACCCCAACTTCCTGCTGCCTTTAACTTATCTCCCCACAACTCTTATTTCAGTCTACAACAATTTCTTCCACTTCATCCTTCAAACAGATCACCCCTGTCACATCACATCTTTCTTTCTCTCTCTAACTGCCTTGCAATCCTAAACACTTCCTGTCTCCTGATTAAATGATTTTAAAAAGCACTCACCATATTTCCCAGTGTCGAAGACGTTACTTTTTTCCTAAAATAAGCCTAAAAAATCTACCATGTGTCCTGGAGGCCGAAGGTTGTTTATTATTTTTTTTCAAATTTTTGGTTGTCAAAATTAGGGTGGGTCCTCGAGGATGAAGCGTCTTCGGTGCCGGGAAATAAGGTATTTAACAAACATCGTGTATACGTAGCAGACTTTTACGAAGTGCTGAGGGGATAAAGTCAATATAAAGAGTGGTATGCTCATGCACAGAGATGCTATAAAAAGCTTATAAAATAGGGTGAAGACCCTTAAAGATAGTAAAAGAAGTTACCATTATCCATTATGAGGAAACAAACCTTGTAGCAGCCAATGGCAATTTCTTTTTCCATCTTTAACTTTTAGCATTTACATTACTCTATACTATTGTATTTTTGTGGTAAAGGCTTTATCTCACATAATTATTTCACAAAATATTGAATCTATGAGATTTTAATATTATTTATTTTGAGAATAATACCTTAACATTAGTATGAGTGAACAGTTACAGATGGTTTGAACAGAAAGAGGTGAGAGAATTCTGGCCAGATATGGCCGGTTTAAATGATAAACGATTAAGTGTCTTTACCTCATTTTATAAGCTATTTTATAGCATCTCTGTACATGAGTACACCTCTCTTTATATTAGAAAAAATATTTATTCCTTTGACTGCCTCTGAGATCTTCCTTCTTCCTTGGTTCTTTATTTGATCCACCCGCTGATCCACTGTTAGATGATTGAGTCTGATATTTAAATTTGGGCAATCAGAAGTATCTGTCATTGGCTGAGTAACACGTTGTTTAGAAGTATCTAGTGGCATTCAACTCCTTCTTGAACTATATCCACTGGAGGAGTTGAACTCAGCAACACAAACTAAAGAGACACTTGTCAAATTTATAGTGCTTCTACTGCTTACCGTAGAGAGTTGTTCCTTACTCTCTTTGATATCTATTTTTTGAACTTTGAACGGTTGAGTTATTTCAGAGTTATGTGTCTTGTAAAAATATCAGTTAACACTTTCCTTACAATATTCCTAATAAAATACACTCTATTTTGCTTAATTTTATTGTTTCATTATGTGGATTGGCAGTATTGGTAGAGAGTCAGACAAAATGCTTTGTGGCATATAATTATGACCCTCTACATTCAAATCTTACCAAGGTCAATTTTGCCTATCATCCTTCTGGGGTTGATAAACAATTAGTCAAATACTGGAGTTGATTTAATCAACTTCTCACTTCTCCAAAATTTGCTGGCCTTAAGTCTAAATTAGAAATCATTTTTATGATCATATTTGAAATATAAATTAACAAAAGTTCTTATATAACATTTTGTTGGAATGTTTTAATTCAAATTGGAATCCTTTCAAATGGGTGGTCTTGTTTCATAGAATCAGAGACAGTTTAGTATCAAAAGGGTTAGTGGTTTCCTGTAGCTCTAGTTTTAAGATATCCATAAGGTGGGAGATGACCTCCTCTTGAATGTGATACCCGTCAATTGCAGGTGAACATTCCTTGCGGATATGGCTGTTTACAGAACAGCTACATCAATTAATGGAATGTTGTGACATGATCACAGCTCTAAACATTCATAACAAGTCTCTTGTATGTTTATTATACATAGACAAATTATATGTACCTTCATATACCCCTTTATACAATATACACCCATATAAATATAATACATCTTTATAGATATCATATACCTTTGTACAATATCATACACCTTTATACAATATATCATCATCTCATCTTCAACCTTGGAAAGTCCATTGTTAAACATAGACCTTCCCCGAGCTGCACAATCTTTGCCAATCCTGAGTCTTTCGTGGGCGAAATTTCTCAATTTTCTCAAGGTCGTCTCACCAACTGGTCTTCTGGTGGCCTCAGTTTCTTGTGTGACCTATATCACTATATCCTATAACACTATATTTCTATCACTATATCCTATAACACTATATTTCTATCACTATATCCTATAACACTATATTTCTATCACCATATCCTATAACACTATATTTCTACCACTATATCATATAACACTATATTTCTATCACTATATCCTATAACACTATATTTCTATCACTATATCCTATAACACTATATTTCTATCACTATATCCTATAACACTATATTTCTATCACTATATCCTATAACACTATATTTCTATCACTATATCCTATAACACTATATTTCTATCACTATATCCTATAACACTATATTTCTATCACTATATCCTATAACACTATATTTCTACCACCATATCCTATAACACTATATTTCTATCAATATATCCTATAACACTATATTTCTATCATTACATCCTATAACACTATATTTCTATCAATATATCCTATAACACTATATTTCTATCACTATATCCTATAACACTATTTCTATCACTATATCCTATAACACTATTTCTATCACTATATCCTACAACACTATATTTCTACCACTATATCCTATAACACTATATTTCTACCACTATATCCTATAACACTATATTTCTATCAATATATCCTATAACACTATATTTCTATCACTATATCCTATAACACTATATTTCTATCATTATATCCTATAACACTATATTTCTATCACTATATCCTATAACACTATATTTCTATCACTATATTTCTATCACTATATCCTATAACACTATATTTCTATCACTATATCCTATAACACTATATTTCTATCACTATATTTCTATCACTATATCCTATAACACTATATTTCTATCACTATATCATATAACACTATATTTCTATCAATATATCCTATAACACTATATTTCTACCACTATATCCTACAACACTATATTTCTATCACTATATCCTATAACACTATATTTCTATCACTATATCCTATAACACTATATTTCTATCACTATATCCTATAACACTATTTCTATCACTATATCCTATAACACTATTTCTATCACTATATCCTATAACACTATATTTCTATCACTATATCCTATAACACTATATTTCTATCACTATATCCTATAACACTATTTCTATCACTATATCCTATAACACTATTTCTATCACTATATCCTATAACACTATTTCTATCACTATATCCTATAACACTATATTTCTACCACCATATCCTATAACACTATTTCTATCACTATATCCTATAACACTATTTCTATCACTACATCCTATAACACTATATTTCTATCACTATATCCTATAACACTATATTTCTACCACTATATCCTATAACACTATATTTCTATCACTATATCCTACAACACTATATTTCTATCACTACATCCTATAACACTATATTTCTATCACTATATCCTATAACACTATATTTCTATCACTATATCCTACAACACTATATTTCTATCACTATATCCTATAACACTATATTTCTATCACTATATCCTATAACACTATATTTCTATCACTATATCCTATAACACTATATTTCTATCACTATATCCTATAACACTATATTTCTATCACTATATCCTATAACACTATATTTCTATCACTATATCATATAACACTATATTTCTATCACTATATCCTATAACACTATATTTCTATCACTATATCATATAACACTATATTTCTATCACTATATCATATAACACTATATTTCTATCACTATATCCTATAACACTATATTTCTACCACTATATCATATAACACTATATTTCTACCACTATATCCTATAACACTATATTTCTACCACTATATCCTATAACACTATATTTCTATCACTATATCATATAACACTATATTTCTATCACTATATCATATAACACTATATTTCTATCACTATATCCTATAACACTATTTCTATCACTATATCCTATAACACTATATTTCTATCACTATATCCTATAACACTATATTTCTACCACTATATCATATAACACTATATTTCTATCACTATATCCTATAACACTATATTTCTATCACTATATCCTATAACACTATATTTCTATCACTATATCCTATAACACTATATTTCTATCACTATATCCTATAACACTATATTTCTATCACTATATCATATAACACTATATTTCTATCACTATATCATATAACACTATATTTCTATCACTATATCATATAACACTATATTTCTATCACTATATCCTATAACACTATATTTCTATCACTATATCCTATAACACTATATTTCTATCACTATATCCTATAACACTATATTTCTATCACTATATCCTACAACACTATATTTCTATCACTATATCCTATAACACTATATTTCTATCACTATATCCTATAACACTATATTTCTATCACTATATCCTACAACACTATATTTCTATCACTATATCCTATAACACTATATTTCTATCACTATATCCTATAACACTATATTTCTATCACTATATCCTATAACACTATATTTCTATCACTATATCCTATAACACTATATTTCTATCACTACATCCTATAACACTATATTTCTATCACTACATCCTATAACACTATATTTCTATCACTATATCCTATAACACTATATTTCTATCACTATATCCTATAACACTATATTTCTATCACTACATCCTATAACACTATATTTCTATCACTATATCATATAACACTATATTTCTATCACTATATCCTATAACACTATATTTCTATCACTATATCCTATAACACTATATTTCTATCACTACATCCTATAACACTATATTTCTATCACTATATCCTATAACACTATATTTCTATCACTATATCCTATAACACTATATTTCTATCACTACATCCTATAACACTATATTTCTATCACTATATCATATAACACTATATTTCTATCACTATATCCTATAACACTATATTTCTATCACTATATCCTATAACACTATATTTCTATCACTACATCCTATAACACTATATTTCTATCACTATATCCTATAACACTATATTTCTATCACTATATCCTATAACACTAAATTTCTATCACTACATCCTATAACACTATATTTCTATCACTATATCATATAACACTATATTTCTATCACTACATCCTATAACACTATATTTCTATCACTATATCATATAACACTATATTTCTATCACTACATCCTATAACACTATATTTCTATCACTATATCATATAACACTATATTTCTATCACTATATCCTATAACACTATATTTCTATCACTACATCCTATAACACTATATTTCTATCAGTATATTCCATGATATACTTTATACACACTAATATATTTTATAATACACTATATATATATATGTCCCAAGGCTCTGATACCATCAACACTATAAACACAGAGCTGGCATATCTAAGAACTGACTGACTGCCTGATGAGGTCATAGCCATTCAATGGCTATATAGCAGTAAATAAAGGATTATGAGTTCATACAATTGACTTATGTTTCGTCACTATATATATATATATATATATATATAATAATAATAAATGTGAAGACTAAAATCCGAAGAGGGTTTGATCAGAAGATCCCGTTAAGGGTGAAAGCAGCGATTCTTTGCTTAAACTTTAATTTGTTATTTTAATATATATATATATGTATATATATACGCATGTATATATGATATTTCATCGTTACACACTGCGCATGGAAGCTATGTCCTTGATTTATGTGGAATTCCCAAGATGATTCTTCCATATCCTTTCATACTGAACTGGTTTTGTCATTATGGAATAAGCTTTCGGACATAACCACCTTGACGTAGGTATGACTGCATATATATATATGCGACAAAGCTGCCACTGCTTTTACAGCGAAATTAGTTTCAAACTGACAGATATGCAGCCAGCCATCTCAATTCTGCATTTTTCGGGGGCATACCCCTGCAATCAAATTCTGCTACCTCTTCAATTTTCGATCAATACTCCTGTTTCAATCTAGTGGAGAACTACTGTAGCAGTTATTCCATACTCCCTTCAATAGCTTTTCTTTCGTACTATCAAGCAGCCACTAAAAAGTTGACCGTCTGTGGCCTCGTAGATAAATTTCTATTGTAATTGTTTTTTAGACGTCACTAGGTCTACATTTTGAGATGGAAGCTGCCATCTACTTATTCTGGAAGCAATGAGCAATACAGATAAATTGCCAGCTTGCAGAGTCAAAGCAAAGAGTTGTAGAGTTGATGTCAAGCATTTAAGATGTAGTCAAACATCTCACCCAGATTCCTGTGGGTCTCTCTCACTCTCTTTCCTCCTCTCCTTCTTTCTCCTGAGAAAGTGGGCAGTAAATGATAGTGATAACCAGTTTATTGTTAATGTAAAGGATGATTTGCTTATGTGTAGAGATGTGCTAAACTAGGGTGAAGACTCTTAAAAGCTGGAAAAAGCAGTTGCCATTGCTTGCTATGAGGAATTGAACTCCATATATCCTAGATACCTAGCTAGTATCTGGTACATATGGAGTTCAATTCCTCATAGCAACTGATGGTAACTGCTTTTTCCAGTTTTTAAGTGCCTTCACTCTATTTTATAGCATCTCTGCACATGAGCACATTATCCTTTATATTAGTTCTATATTCTCAGTCGAAGAGATCAGCTACGTAAACACGTGGGCATGCCTACAAAGTCAGAAAACAGCACAGCTCCCATGACTTTCAGAAACATTTTCTCATGCTCAGAGTTGCTGAAGCATGGAACAAACTATCTGCATCAGGTAATAGCTGCTGAGACACTCCATGCTTCCTGAAATTCGCCAACACTACACCTGATATCCTCTCTCTCCACACACACACACACACACACACAAACACACACATGTATATTATGACTCATACACTGTTCACTTTCCTGACATTTGTACATTATTCTATGTACTATACATGTACCTTTGATGAGTTGTAGTGCACCTGAGCACTGTACACAATAATTTCATTATTATTATTATAATTTAATATCATAGAACCAGGAGTTGTTTCAGGCACTTTGGTGTCAAAAGGGTTAATGGTAACCTAGTGAGTTCAAACTGGTATGGTTAAAATATATCACATGGTTTCAAACTCAGTCCAACTATGTGACACCCTAAGCACTTATTTTCTGCTATACTTTCGGGTGAAGACAATTTTTATGGGTAAAGTACAGTAAACAGAAAATGTATTGAAGTCTGTCTTTGGTGGTAGACTTAATTTCTTGTTTACTTTAATACCACCACCACCAATAGGCCACTGTGTTTATTGAAAGTTTTGGACCTGACTCCCAACAGTCCCTAGGGCCATACCTCCTCTCCTTCATTTTGAAAGCCATTAAAAAACAAAATGAAAAAACACTGTTGCTATGACATTGTCTTATAACTCTGTCCAACTAATGACAAGTTATACTCATTTTATCACAGTCCAGTAAGTATGTGCTTAGCAGTTCTCATATAATTCTTCTCACAATATATGTTGATTTCTGATTTAGGCACAAGGCCAACAAATTAGAAGGAAGGGAAAAATTGATTAAATCAACCCCAGTAGTTTACTGGTACTGTATTTTATCAACTTTGGAAGGATGAAAGGCAAAGCTGATTTTGGTGAGATTTGAACTCAGAATGTAAAGACCTATAACTATGCCACAAAGCATTTTGTCCAGTGCTCTACCAATTTTGGCAATCCACCACACTCTTCTCACAATATACACATGGCTTAGTGGTTAGAGCATTGGCCTTGCAATCGAAAGGTTGTGAGTTCAATTCTCAGACCGGGTGACGTGTTGTTTCCTTGAGCAAGACACTTTATTTCACATTGCTCCAGTTTACTCAGCTGTAGAAATGAGATGATAGGGACTGGGGTCCCTATCATTCCACTACAAAGTGGTCGTGGAGGTGCCACGGCAAAAAAGCACCCAGCACTCACTGTAAATGAGGTTGGTGTTAGGAAGGGCATCCAGCTGTAGAAATCAAGCCAGAATCAGTTCCCGTCCCACCCTTGCAAGCAGGGAAAAGCGGACGTAAAAATGAAATGATGATGAAATGATGATCCTAATTTGGAAAGCCCAACCCATGCGGACAAAGAAAATACATGTAAAACTGTAAAAAAGCTAAACAAATATGTCATTACATATATACAGTGTACTCCCTGCATTTGCTGTCTGGGTTATTCGCGGAATTTTCCTTAGAGCCTAACTAATAATTGTTCATGGAACGCAGAATCGTAAATATCTTCTGCGATTTTATGGCTTTTATATATATATATATATATATATATATATATATATATATTTTTTTCTTGCTTTTAATGCTGAATTATTAATAACAATATATTGTATTTGCCGGCCTATATCTTACGTTATGTTTTGATGTTTGTAGCCATTTTTATGGACTACGTCCAATATTCAAGGTGCTCTAGAAACGTAACCTCTGCAAATACTAGAGGACAACTTTATACATACATATTACACACACACACACACACACGCGCACAGATATCAAATTATAAATGCAAGAAAATAATAGACAAAAATATACCCATTTTTTCTTCATGTATATACAGAGGCACGTGGCTTAGTGGTTAGAGCATTGGCCTTGCAATCGAAAGATTGTGAGTTCAATTCTCAGACCAGGCGATGTGTTGTTTCCTTGAGCAAGACACTTTATTTCACATTGCTCCAGTTTACTCAGCTGTAGAAATGAGATGATAGGGACTGGGGTCCATATCATTCCACTGTAAAGTGGTTGTGTAGGTGCCACGGCAAAAAAGCACCCAGCACTCACTGTAAATGAGGTTGGTGTTAGGAAGGGCATCCAGCTGTAGAAATCAAGCCAGAATCAGTTCCCGTCCCACCCTTGCAAGCAGGGAAAAAGCGGACGTAAAATGAAATGATGATGATGATGATGATATATGTCCGAAACGTTAAGAGCCTCTTCCTGCTATATCAAGCGTTAACCTAATATATTCCTTCCATATACTGTACCGATTGTGTTGTTATTTCTGTTTACTTTTTACATACATATATATATATATATATAATAATAATAATAAATGTGAAGACTAAAATCCGAAGAGGTACTTGATAAGGATAATATATATATATAAAATATATAAAACTGTAGACCAAATATTTATTAAAATGACAGATTAAAGTCTAAGCAAAGAATCCACTGCTTTCTCCATTAATGGGATCTTTTCGTATATATATATATGAGATTCCTGATGATTTCTAAAGAATGAAACAGTTCTAGTCCTGTAGAATCTCATCTATATATATATATATATATATATATATATATAATTGTATATATAATTGTGAACTCTGAATATAAAGGACTGTCACTACTACACAACACCCTTAAGACAGAACTAATAATTGTTTCTACATTTGGCACAAGGCCAGTAATTATCCCAGTGTATTACTGGTACTTTATTTTATCAACCCCATAAGGATGAAAGGCAAAGTTTAACCTCAACAGGATTTGAACTCAGACCATTAAGGGCCGTAACTCCAATGCTGCAAAGCATGGCGTCAGACCCTCTACCGATACTGTCAATCCGCTGTCTATGTATGCTAATGTTTCCATTTCTGTTTTCTGATTCAGGTTTCGGTAAAGTGTTACACACACCGCCAAGTTTTCCCAATCAAATCAATAACTCCGTCAACTTTACTTCGTCCATCAACTACAACAGTGATATCAATGATCTTAACGGCGTGTTAGCAGTTCCTCAGCCGGGCCCACTCATCGTCTCAGCTCAGAGTGACAATGGAGGTGATTTATCTTCAGTTGAGCCGGTTCTTGTTGAGAAGGTCAACGACCAGGACATGCTGCATGATGATCTACGCAAGACGGAACACGTCGAGAAAATGAAGAACATTCGTTTGGAACGAAGACTGATCAGTGTTGAACACAAGGCCCGTATGGGTCTCATAAAACTCAAGTCAGACTACATCAAAATGAAAATGGATTATCTGCTGCAAAATAAAAGATAAATAATTGTTTCTACTTTAGGCACAAGGCCAGCAATTACCCAGTGTATTACTGGTACTTTATTTTATCGACCCCGTAAGGATGAAAGGCAAAGTTAACCTCGGCGGGATTTGAACTCAGAATGGCAAGGGCCGTAACTCTATACGTCAAAGCATGGCATCCGACCCTCTACCGATACTGCCAATCCACCGCCCTTATATAAAAGATAAATAATGAAAGAGAAAAGAAAAGAAAGTGAAATAAACTCCATGAAAACAAATTCCAAACAAACATATGATGTACATGTGTTGCTGAAGGTGTCTGGGTTTAATCCCACTCCACTGTGAAGCATTTTGGGTGTCTTTAATGTAGACATGAGTTGACCAATACCTTGTGAATGAAATTTGGTAGTTAGAAACTGTACAGAAGTCTATTGTATATATATATATATATATATATATGTATATATATATATATATATATATATGTATATATATATATATATATATATGTATATATATATATGTATGTGTATATGTATGTATATATATATATATATACATATTGATATGTAT
The DNA here is from genome assembly GCA_964016885.1 of Eledone cirrhosa. Taxonomy (NCBI): domain Eukaryota; kingdom Metazoa; phylum Mollusca; class Cephalopoda; order Octopoda; family Eledonidae; genus Eledone; species Eledone cirrhosa. Next base: position 13,655,906 of record OZ024754.1, on the reverse strand, counting down.
ATATATATATATATATTGATATGTATATATATATTGATATGTGTGTGTATATATATAGATATATAGATATGTATGTGTGTGTGTGTGTGTGTATGTATGTATGTATATATATATATATATATATTGATATGTATATATATATATATTGATATGTATATATATATATTGATGTATATATATATATATATATATTGATGTATATATATATATTGATGTATATATATATATATTGATATATATATATTGATATGTATATATATATATATTGATATGTGTGTATATATATAGATATATAGATGTGTGTGTGTGTGTATGTATGTATGTATATATATATATATATATATATATATATATATATATATATATATATAGATGTGTGTGTGTGTGTATGTATGTATATATATATATATATAGATATGTATTTGTATGTATATATATATAGATATGTATTTGTATGTATATATATATAGATATGTATTTGTATGTATATATATATAGATATGTATTTGTATGTATATATATATAGATATGTATTTGTATGTATATATATAGATATGTATTTGTATGTATATATGTATTTGTATGTATATATATAGAGATATGTATGTGTATGTATATATAGATATGTATGTATATACATATATATCTGTTTGTATATACTGATTGGTGTTAAATGATGTGTTAAATGATGTGTTAAGTTGATTCCTGCAATGCAAAAAAGTACAACTTAGCCCTTTGCCAAATAGAGATCTATAAAATAAGGGCAATGTGTGGAGTGTGTTGGGGTCGGTGTGGTGAACTGAGCGACTAATAACAGTCCAAGGTGATGGTGCCCCAGCATGGCCATAGTCTAAAAAGCTTTTAATAGAACAGAAAAGTAGAAGACAATAATATGATAGTCTCCTTGTTTATTAAAAGACATGTTTTAGAAGTGGGGAAAGATTTTAAGGAAATATTCGGCTTCATGAATAAGACAAAAATTAAATTAAAGTCAGAAGATATTACAACTACAAAAAAATACAATAAAAAAATTTATTGTGTGTAGTTGAAAATATTTTTTCTACTTTATATATATATATATATATATATATATATATATATAAAGTGGATCGGCTGAATAGTTCATAGACTAACCAAGATACTCTCATGGAATCACCAAATGAGGTTTATTTTTCAACAGAATACCTGGAAAGAAACAGTGCAGTTATTAATAAGAAGAGTTGAAATTAACTGCTGCAAGATTTCATAGCCCTAGCATAGCCTCTTCATAGTCAGCCTATAAAACCTTTCAGCTGACCCTCGTGCGTATGTGTGTATATATATATATATATATATATATATATATATATATATATATATATATATATATATTTATTTATTAACACTTTTATTAGTGTGATAATAATTGTTTCTACTTTTGCCACAAGGCCAGCAATTATCCCAGTGTATTACTGGTACTTTATTTTATCGACCCTGTAAGGATGAAAGGCAAAGTTAACTTCGGCAGGATTTGAACCCAGATCATAAAGGGAGGTAACTCTATGCTTCAAAGCATGGTGTCCGACCCTCTACCGATACTGCCAATCCACAGTGTGATATAATGGCTGCTAATTTAGGCACAAGGCCAGCAATTTGTAGGTGGGGAGAGTTGATTATATCAACCTCAGTATTTGACTGGCACTTTATTTTATTGAGCCTTGGAGGATGAAATGCAAAGCTGACATCTGCATGTTTCAAACTCAGAAAGTAAAGAGCCAGAACAATTCTGCCCTTATTACTATGATAATGATAGAAATAAAACTAATAATAATACACAGACCATCACCATTGCTACAACAATGGAACATTCCTGGATAATCTGGGAGAATATTCTCCAATGTGAAGAATAGACGCATGTTACCCCATGGTCTGAGTCGAGGACAGAATAGAGAAAATGGTTCCCCCAGAGGATAGCAAGGAAGAGGCATTGAAATAGCTATTCCAATCGATGGGGCTTATCCTTGTGGGTGGATAGTTCCTGATAAATGATGACCATTTTCTTTTTAAATGATTGTCAAGTTCCCAGATCTCATTTGCTTACCATGTGTGATGGAACTCGTCAAATCGGACCAAGGAAACAATGTTCCCATTGGTATTTCCATAGCTGATACTATCTATCACTGCCAACTCTTGGCAGGAAGAGCCATGTAAAATAATACAGTGTCTTGCTCAAGGACATAACGTGTTGCCTGGTCTGGGAATCAAACTCGCAACCTCATGATTGCAAGTCCATTTCTCTAACCACCAAGCCACGCATCTCCACTAGTCAACCTAGTCAAAACAGTAGAATTGGAATAGCTCAGCTTCCAGCAGATAACAAGTTAGTTTGCATTAACTGTAGGTTTGTGGCTGTGTTCTCTTGGCAAGGGATTTAATTCTATATTGTTCTCAGTTCACCTAGCTGCCAGAAATAGATATCAGAGTTTTCTGAGAAGGTTGAGCTGCCATGGACTAGCATCCTATTTAACTCCTTTCTGCTTATCCCTACAAAAAGACTGAACACTATGGATTCAAACATTTGTTAAATTTTAGCAAAACTTATAATGTGTATATGTATATATCTGTGTGTACCGTGTACAGCTCAACCCATTTATACATGTGAACCAAGTGGCTTGAGCTATAGGTATGTATCAGGCATAGCTCAACCTATATTTACACATGTGTACCAGACATGGCTCAAACCTAAGTATATATGTATACCAGGCATGGCTCAACCTAAGTATGTATATATATGTACCAGGCAATGGCGCAACCTATATATATGTATGTGTACCAGGCATGGCTGGCTCAACTAAGTATGTATATATACTAGGTATGGTTCAATGTAATTATGTATGTGTACCTGGCATGGCTCAACCTAAGTATGTATATATATATACCAGGCAATGGCGCAACCTATATATATGTATGTGTACCAGGCATGGCTCAACCTAATTATGTATATATACCAGGCTATATATGTATCTGTACCATGTACGGCTCAACTCCACCTATATATGTATGTGTACCAGGCATGGCTGGCTCAACTAAGTATGTATATATACTAGGTATGGTTCAATGTAATTATGTATGTGTACCTGGCATGGCTCAACCTAAGTATGCATGTATACCAGGCACGGCTCAACTCATCCTGGGTGAACGCCAACACAAGTACAAGTGAAAGTATCAAACATAGTTGAATGGTAAAGAAGTTCCATCCCACATGATGGCACTGAGCAAATGTCTTTTACAATAGTTTCCTGTTGATTCCAGCCATGTGAGTGAAACTGTGTAGATTAAAACCATGGAACCTCGTTAGATAATGGACTGTACCTGCAGTTCCAAGTGCCAACCTTGTCTATCCTGTCTTCTCACAATTATTCTGCCTGAGGATCAAGTTAAAGGTGCATGTGTCTGTGGAGTACTCAACCACTTACACTATTCAGTGAGTTAGCAGTTCACTTGATTGAACAGCTTCAGTACTCATCTTTGAAACCAGGAGTTATTTTGACTTTATATATATATATATATATATATATATATATATATTGTTATACTTGGGGAGGGTCATATTTGTGTAATATTGCCAGAATTAATAACAGAACACACTCACTGTTTGGTTGGTTTTCGCTTCTGTGTCTTTTATATCGGTTAATTTAATTTATTCGGTCCTCAATGTTACCATTGACTGACCAATGGTCAAAAATACAGATACAATATAGACACAAACACATATATATATAGTCTAACAAAGTTCTTTCGTTGCACATCTGCAACATCGTCAGTGGTGCTATTATGTGTATGAAAAGATGGCATAGGCATACAATGCAACAGGAGGAAACATAATAACACCACTGACGATGTTGCAGATGTGCAACGAAAGAACTTTGATAGACTATATATATGTGTTTGTGTCTATATTGTATCTGTATTTTTGACCATTGGTCAGTCAATGGTAACATTGAGGACCGAATAAATTAAATTAACCGATATAAAAGACACAGAAGCGAAAACCAACCAAACAGTGGGTGTGTTCTGTTATTAATTCTGGCAATATTACACAAATATGACCCTCCCCAAGTATAACAATATTTGTTTCGCCACACGATTTCATATCAAAAACCTCGCAAAACTATATATATATATAGGTTGAGATCCCCTTTGGTTAAGAATGACCATGGGCTTTGCACTTAGAAAGTACCCCTCAGTGGCACAAAGTCTGGGCAACCAGCAGTTGCCTATGCATATTAGTCTCCCCTCTTCCTACCACCGATGTTGTCCAAGGGAAAGGCTAAGGCTGATGCTGCTTGGCACCAGTGGTTTTGCAATTCATTTTTGTAGCTGAATAAACTTGAGTAATGTGAAATAAAGTGTCTTACTCAAGGACACAACATACCACCAGGTCTGGGAATCAAACTCACAACCGGACAATTGTAAGTCCAATGCTCTAACCACTACGCCATGCACCATATATGTATGTGTGTGTGTATATATATATATATATATATATATACACACATATACATACACCAAAAAACTCACTATACCATTTTATATATAATTTGAAATGGTCTAGTGACTTTTGGGACACTGCATATATATATATATATGTGCATGGTGTTGGATAATATTTTTTTTTAAATGACAACTTACACCTTTTCACTTGCCATATTTTTTTTATTGAAATATTCCTGATTAATTTTCACCTTTTTATTTTACTTCAATGTAATTCTTTATTTATTTATTCAATTCATGATGTTTAATTTAAATTCATTTTATCATTTGGTCAATATTTTTTTAATGAAAAACACTTGTTTGTCTGGCAGTGTTTCTATACATTGGAAGGCAGCTGTGAGGTGCTAGGTATGTCATTTGTATGGGATTTCAAATCTCAAAACAAACAAAACAAAATACAGAAAAAAAAAATGAAAAAAAAAGAAAATCAAAAGATATATCGATAAACTTGAATCAATCGTTTTCTCTGGCTCTGTTTTATTTCTTCTCTCTTATAAGTTGGTTTTGACTAGTAGATGATAATGGCTATTTCCCAGAGGGTTGATGTATAGCACTATTGTTGTTATGGTGTGTGGCAGTTTGTGATGTTGTGAGGCAGTTGTAGTGTTGTGAGGGTGTTGTGGTGTTGGGTGGCAGTTGTAGTGTTGTGAGGCAGTTGTAGTGTTGTGGTGTTGTGTGGCAGTTGTAGTGTTGTGAGGCAGTTGTAGTAGTGTGGTGTTGTGTGGCAGTTGTAGTGTTGTGGTGTTGTGAGGCAGTTGTGGTGTTGTGGTGTTGTGAGGCAGTTGTAGTGTTGTGGTGTTGTGAGGCAGTTGTAGTGTGTGGCAGTTGTAGTGTTGTGAGGCAGTTGTAGTATTGTGCGACAGTTTGTGATGTGTGGTAGTTGTGGTGTTGATTGAGCAGCTTGAATACCCATCTTTGAAACCAGCTGAAGTTACTTTTACTTTATACTAGAATACCAGTGACCTGTTGGGTCACCAATCGTTTAAGGTACCCGAAAAGACCACATATCTCACGAACCCATGGTCTGATTTACGTGAAACTTATTTTATTCCGTTTTCCCATTTCAGGGGTATGTTACTTTCGGAGTATTTTCTATTATGCACCGTTTTGGTTATTTACGTGAAACCTGTTTTATTCCATTTGCATTCCCATTTCAGGTTCCGCTTCCTTTCGAAGTATTTTCCCATTATGTGCCCTTTTGGCTGTATTACATTACAGACAAGCAAGCTAGCGATCACAGAGTTTTAGTAGTATATAGATATATATATGTAAAGACCCGTTTTGGTTACAAATGACCATGGGCTTTGCACCTAAAAAGGTCCCCTCTGGGGCACAAAGTCTGGGTGTGGTTGTTTGTAGAAGAACAACAGTCAACCATACTTACCAGTCTCCCTTCTCTATGCCATAACTGACCAAAACCATCTTCATACTGTGACCCTTCACATCCTTTACTCGACAATCTTCCCATTCAGTTGGGGTAAGCCCTTCATCGGCATGCTACATCTTGTGACACCTTCTCTAGGGACAATCTGATGTATTCGGCTATCAGCCTAGGCTACGTCTACCAGGCCAGAGAGAGTAAACTGTCCAAGTATCGACCACTCTCTGATATGTTTGTGGTAGAGCCAGTGACAGTGGAGACTTCTAGCATTCTTGGCTCCCAGACCACAACCCTACTCAATGTTATCGGAGTGGAGTTGGCTACCCACATGTGCAAGCCCCGCAAGGTGGAGTTGCTGTTCCAGCACATCTCCCTCACCATTCTCCAGAGCAATGTCTTCTCCATCCTGTTGGCTGGGCCCACAAGGCAGACCTACCCTTAAGTTTAATTTATGGTGGTTGTAACAATGCCAATCTCCAACTCACAATCTACAACCAGAAAATTGCTCAATTTACGGAGTTTGTATATCTCGATCACAAACTATCATCAAACAACAATGGAATGGTTGCTGCACAGTATCGCATTGCTCTAGGTTGGGCAGCTTTCAACAAGAACAAGGAAGTACTAACATCAAAAAGAGTTTCCCATCATTTGAAGGCTAAGATCTTTGATACTTACATTCTACCAGTTGTGTTATATGGTCTTGACTGTGTTAATTGGACGACAAGGTCACTTCAGAAGCTCTCTACATTCCAGAACCACATCATAAGACTTATGACAGGCAAGCGGCTCAGCGACCATAACTGTATCAGTGAGCTGCTCAACATCACCAGGCTTAGACCGATTACATCAACATTACTAAATTAGACCAATTACATCAATTGTCAAGTCAAGAGTACTCAAACTATATGGCCATATAAAAAGATCAACACATGGTGTGAGTAGGTTATACCTGGAAGGAAGGTTAGCTGGTAAGAGAAGCAGAGGCCGACAGCCAAAACGATGGCTTGACAATGTCAACTTATGGATCTTTGCTCTTTGAACTCTGCTGCTGGTGATCAAACTTTGTGTAGAGAGATATCACATGTTAATGTTCAGTCTGCAACTGGCGGAGTTTAGCGTCACAAGAATGTGGAATAGATTTACTTATGTTTTATTAGTTGTTTATTATTTTGTAACCAAAGCCTTTAAGTCCCAAGTCTGAATGGTTTAGTGAGAGTTGGCTTGGAGTAATATGCTTAAAAAAGTCTGCTTCTTTAGCTATCTGAGGAAAATAACACTGCTACTAACAAATATGCTTTTACTCACAATGAGAAATCCTATGAAAAGTTTATAGGCTGACCAAGACAGTGACCCAATGAGGTTTATTTTTTAACGTAGTCCCCCTTGTAGTCCACTTCTATCAGTGTCGCAGTATTTGGATCCCATTGGAGAAGAAGCTTTCATTCTGTTGGTCAAAAAGGTCATCAACAGCAGATATGATGTCATCACTGCAATACTGGTTCCCAGCCAAGTGATTTTTTTTCCTGTTGGAGAACAAATGATAGTCAGATGGGATCAAATCAGGAGAATAATCAGGGTGATTGACCTGTTTAAAACCACAGTCTTGCACAGCAGTCATGGAAACTAAGGACTTGTGTGCTGGAGCACTTCCCCAATGAAACAAAACTCCTTTTGTCAGTTTTCCTGGGGGTTTGGTCTTTATAGCCTTTCATAAGTACCTCAGTAAGATAGCATAGTACTCTCCATTGTTTGTGTGGTCATTTTGAAGATAGTCAACAAACACAATGCCTTTTGCATCCTCCAAAACTGAGGCCATTATCTTCCCTGCAAATGAAACGACCTTGGAGCAGGCGAGGAGGGGGTGTTTCCACTGCATGGATTGTCATTTTCTCTCTGGCTCAAAGTGATTAACCCAACTTTCATCCTGGGTTAAGAAACCAGCTGAATCTGCCTCAAACAATGTCAGATTTTTCCTGTGATGTGATCAGCTTGGTGTGCTTTTGATCAGGTGTCAGAAGATGTGGCATCCACCAAGTGGAAACCTTCATCATGCCATGTTCATTGTGTAGAATATTCCCAACTCTCTCATAGGATATGTTAATAGTATTGGCTATTTGATTTATAGTCAATCACCTGACATCCATCACCATGTGGTAAACAGGATCAATGGCAATTGCAAGACATCCAGACCTTGAATCAGTTGCTCACTTTTGCACTGTTGATAAAGCTGGAGCATCATCTTCTAATGCAACCACCACGTCAGCATGAATGTACTTGGGGTCTAAATCCTTTTTCTGCAGGTACTTGATAAAACCTTGATGCCAAATTTTATCCTTTTTTAAAAGAAGTTGATACTAGTTACTTTTGAAGTCTTCTTTGAACAGTCAGATGGCAATTTACCTGGTAAGAAACCATACAGTTAATAATAAGAAGAGTTAAAATTAATGCATGCAAGATTTCACAGCTCTAGCACCACTCCTTCATAGTCAGCCTATGAACTTTTCAGCCCACCCTCGTATAAGACTACCACAAGGAAAAGCAAATAATATATTTATGCAACACACAACATGCAAGTCCTCCTTCCTTCTAAACAGTACTATAGCCTGGTATATGCCAAGAGGGTGTTTTACCATTTTTGCAGAATCCTACAGACAACCTTTTAACGTAGATCATTCTTTTTGCAGCAATTCTAATCAAATAATATACCCGACATTTCTGTTGGAGAGGGCAGTTCTCTTTAATCCTGCAAGAGCAGCTTGGATTTACGTTGGGTATATTTTTTGCAGCAATTTTTGATTTCATAGAGGGCCACCAAGAGGCCTTCCTATCACCAGCCACTTTACAGGGTGCACTGGGTGTGTTTATTATATAGATCAACAACACTGAACAATCCTCCCAACATTTTATTTGACAGGTCTTCTATAGCTGGATCCCCTTCCTATCACAAACTACTTTACAGGGTGTACTGGGTGTGTTAGATCAACAACATTGAACAATCTTCCCAACATTTTATTTGACAGGTCTTCTATAGTTGGATCCCCTTCCTATCACCAGCCACTTTACAGGGTGCACTGGGTGTGTTTATTATATAGGTCAACAACACTGAACAATCCTCCCAACATTTTATTTGACAGGTTTTCTATAGTTGGATCCCCTTCCTATCACAAACTACTTTACAGAGTGTACTGGGTGTGTTAGATCAACAACACTGAACAATCCTCCCAACATTTTATTTGACAGGTCTTCTATAGCTGGATCCCCTTCCTGTCACAAACCACTTTACAGAGTGTACTAGGTGTGTTAGATCAACAACACTGAACAAGCCTCCCAACATTTTATTTGACAGGTCTTCTATAGCTGGATCCCCTTCCTATCACAAACCACTTTACAGAGTGTACTGGGTGTGTTAGATCAACAACACTGAACAATCCTCCCAACATTTTATTTGACAGGTTTTCTATAGTTGGATCCCCTTCCTATCACAAACCACTTTACAGAGTGTACTGGGTGTGTTAGATCAACAACATTGAACAATCCTCCCAACATTTTATTTGACAGGTCTTCTATAACTGGATCCCTTCCTATCACAAACCACTTTACAGAGTGTAGTGGGTGTATCATGTAGATCACCAATACTACAGAGATTGTCATGTCTTTAACAAAGCTGAAGGGTCCTCCCAACCTTATGTTTGGCAGGGGTTTTCTGACTGGATGCCATTCCTATCACCAACCTCTTTACATAGTGTACTGGGTACATTTATCATGTAGATCATCAATGCTAAAGAGATTGCTCTGTTTTTAACACAGCTGAAGAGTCCTGATGCTATGTTTGACAGCTTTTCAACTGATGGATGTCCTTCCTATCATTGGTATTGATAGTTATGACCACTGAATTGAAGATAGCAAGTTTTATTTTTACACTCACCTCCCTTCTCATGACTAACTGCTGATGCTGGCACA
>OZ024754.1:13628529-13636029 GCA_964016885.1 Eledone cirrhosa | reverse complement strand
ATGTATGTACGTATACATACATATATATATATATATATATATATATATATATATATATATATATATATATATATATATATATATATATATATATATATATATATGTATATATGTATATACATATATATAAACAATAAGTTATATGGTCTGTTGATTATTCAACAAAGTTAATTTTATAACAGATTAGAAGCACTAATCTGGAGTATCATTAATATTACTAATATTAATAAATGGAAAATATCTTTATAAAACCATATTTATTTTATTATACGCATTTCAAGGGTACTAATATTTAAGCTTTCTTTAAAATACTAAATATTAGAGTTATCTCACCAAAAATTTCTTTTTTACAATTCACATATACGAGATATTTCAACTTGCATAACTGTTTAAATATCATATTACTAACCATATGCAATAATTGATTATACCGTGATACTATGCATTTTACTTAAAAAATATAATTACTTTCACATTCTTTAAAGTATATGTATAAAATACATATATATTATTACTTGATCTCTCCTACGCTCATTTATAATTCTATAAATCTATGTATATATAGGCATAGGTTAACTATAACGTTCGCGAAACTGAAAGTGGATTTTCTGACAAGTGAATGTGTTTTTTTTTTTTTTACAATGAAATTTACGATACACTCTTTGATTATTTACAACAGGTCTCTATAGTGATATGGTGTTAATTAGTATTGCGTGTGTGATTATTTTCTCTTATATATATATGTGTGGGTGTGTATATGTGTGTATATATATGTGTGTCTGTATGTATATATATATGTGTGTTTGTATATATATATATGTGTTTGTGTCATCATCATCGTTTAGATGTTTTTACCCAAATCCCTTATCATTCTCTGTCCTTCTTATGACCCGGCCTTAATTTGTTTATAGTTGGTGCCAACTTTGGCAAGGTATTACAAAAACATCTAAACGATGATGACACAAACACATACATATATACAAACACACATATATATATACATACAGACACACATATACACACCCACACATATATATATAAGAGAAAATAATCACACACGCAATACTAATTAACACCATATCACTATAGAGACCTGTTGTAAATAAACAAAGAGTGTATCGTAAATTTCATTGTAAAAACAAACACATTCACTTGTCAGAAAATCCACTTTCAGTTTCACGAACGTTATAGTTAACCTATGCCGTATATATATACTTAAATAAGATCTATATTCATGCATAATCATTTATGTACTAAATAATAATTTATTTTTAAATATATAATAATTGTTTCTACTTTTGACACAAGGCCAGCAATTACCCAGTGCATTACTGGTACTTTATTTTATCGACCTCTTAAGGATGAAAGGCAAAGTTAACCTCGACGGGATTTGAACTCAGAATAGCAAGGACCGTAACTCTTTGCTGCAAAGCATGGCGTCCGACCCTCTACCGATACTGCCAATCCACAATGTCTTATAATATACTACAGCTGTGCTTCTCAAACTAACTTATATGGCGGACCGGCATTTTTTCCCCAATGTGCCACGTACCGCTAATATTTCGTAGTAATATTAATTTATACTGGAAACGATATATATAATGAATATAATAATAGTTGACCATTTTTTTATCTTCTATTTATTTTGTAAACAAATAATACAATATCAAAACATATAAAAAAGTAATAAAAACAATTCCTCAAATGATTCCTTAGCATGGACTGGACACTGGCCGCGTACCGGTAGCTGATGGCTCGCGTACCGGCACCGGTCCACGGACCACCATTTTGAGTAGCACTGACTTACAGTACATTATATTTATAACTACATTCATTGTACTAAAATATATGCAAAAAAATAAATGCACTAGTGTATATTCATTCACATATTATATTGTAATTACTGTAACGAAGTAATAGTTTTACAATTTAATACAGCACATTATAATTCTCATCTAAATATTATAAATACATCCATATTCTTAAAATATATATAAATAAATAAATAAGTATAATTATGTGATTCCTTCTAAACCCATGTATATATCTTTGGGTGTATATATGTATATTTCTATAACTAACTCTAAAATAACTCTACAATAATTTTTCAACCTATAACAACAAACTCATATATAAAAAATTTAAATAAGTATTTAAAATTTATCAAGCGTCTAAACTTAACGACTTTTATCAGTTTTAACGTTATCCTATATCCCTTGATTTTTGAACCTTTTAATCCACTATCTTCACTGGACTTATACCATTAAGTTCACACGAAGATATGTCACTATCTTTACACCAAATATTATATTTTATCTGACGAAAGCGTACTTAAATATTAGTACCCTTGAAAAACGTATAATAAAATAAATATGGTTTTATAAAGATATTTTCCATTTATGAATATTATTAATATATATATTCTAGGGCGGGTAAAATTCCCGAGATCCATGGACGAGTTCTCTCCAGCGGTCTCTGTCCCTCATTATCACTGCCATGTGCTGTGTCTCTAACAGACCAGTGTCTGTCCTTAGTGCATCAACATACGTTAACCCTGGTCTTCCTCTTCCAGTGTGTCCATATAAGGGCTCCCACAGGAGCACTGAGTGCAATGTCAACTCTGGATGTCGGTGAGCATGTCCAGCTCACCTCAGTCTCCTCTGTGTCACTTTTGAGCTGACTTTTGGGAGGATCCCATACAGCTCTGAGTTTTTCATCCTCAGTGTATACTGATTAATGTTCAGAGCCATCCTCAGCATTCTCGTGTAGCACCCATCCACCATCTGAGTGAGTTTCTTGGTCAGTGTCCAAGTCTCAGACCCGTACAGCAGCACAGACTCCACTACTGCTGTACGGGTCTGAGGCTTGGACACTGACCAAGAAACTCACTGAATGCTGAGGATGGCTATGAACATTAATCAGTATACACCGAGGATGAAAAACTCAGAGTAATAATAATAAATTTGTAGTAATAATATATAGTAATAATAATAAATTTGAAGACTAAAATCCAAAGAGGGCTCGATATGGATAAATATATATCAGATATATAAGAACCGTAGAGCAAATATTTATTAAAATAACATATTAAAGTTTATATGCATGTATATATGTATGTATGTGCATTGCATGAATGTATGCATATATATATATATATATATATATATACACACATATATATATGTCTATATATATATATATATATATATATATATATATATATATATATATATATATATACACATATATATGTCTATATATATATAGACATATATATGTGTATATATATACACACACATATATATATGTCTATATATATACACATATATATGTCTCTCTCTCTCTCTCTCTCTCTCTCTCTCTCTCTATATATATATATATATATATTTATTAAAATAACATTAAAGTTTAAGCAAAGAATCGCTGCTTTCACCCTTAACGGGATCTTCTGAAACTCAGTATATATATATATATATATATATATATATATATATATATACATATATATATATGTATATATATATATATATATATATATATATATATATATATATATATATATATATATATACATATATATATATGTATATATATATATATATATATATATATATATATATATATATATATATATATATATATATATATATGTATATATATATATACACACATATATATATGTCTATATATATATATATATATATACGATATTAAACAAATGGAAACTATATTTATAAAACCATATTTATTTCATTGGCAGTATCGGTAGAGGGTCGGACGCCATGCTTTTCAGCATGGTTAGGTCCCTTTACGATCTGAGTTCAAATCCCGCCGAGGTTGACTTTGCCTTTCATCCTTACGGGGTCGATAAAATAAAGTACCAGTAATGCACTGGGTAATTGCTGGCCTTGTGCCTAAAGTAGAAACAATTATATATTGTATTTTATCTGACGAAGGCATGCCATATTTTTAATATGGTATCCCTGAAATATGTATAATGAAATAAATATGGTTTTAAAAATATGGTTTTATAAATATGGTTTCATAAATATAGTTTCCATTTGTTTAATATCGTATGTCCACTCCCAAAACTTGTCGAGTGCTTTATATCGGTTATAAAATATTTACTTGTTGTAACCCAACAATTTTAAATAAAACTTTTGCATATATATATATATATATATATATATATATATATATATATATATATATATATATATACACATATATATGTCTATATATATATATATATATATATATATATATATATATGTATATTCTTTCTAAACATTTTTGTGTAACGTTTGAATAGAAGGGAAGACAGAAGAAATGAGAATTGTGTCAAACCATCATTGTTTAAAATGGGATGGATGATCAGAATGATAAGGATGAGGATGAAGAGAATAAGTAGGAAGTCATGAGAACTACGTTAAGAATACGTTGGTCTGTGGACTGCTCAGTCACCTACACGTTAATTTCGCCAACAAGCTGTTCCGTCCGTTGACCATATCAGCTGGAACACTCGTCGTCGTAAGCGACGGAGTGCCATTTTTTTTTTTTTTTTTTTTTTTTTTTTTGGTACATTCATCCATTCACTCATTCATTTACTAACATTCTACCTGGATTGGCAGTATCGGTAGAGGGTCGGACGCCATGCTTTCCAGCATAGTTACGTCCCTTTACGATCTAAGTTCAAATCCCGCCGAGGTTGACTTTGCCTTTCATCCTTACGGGGTCGATAAAATAAAGTACCAGTAATGCACTGGGTAATTGCTGGCCTTATGCCTAAAGTAGAAACAATTCTACCTTCCTGTGTGGCCCCCTCCATGCAGCCCCTTCTTTTCTCTCTTGTTTTCTGACACCTCTATATATATAGGTGAGCTATGAGGCCCTCTTACCAGCACTTTCCCTTCCACCCACACAAGCCAGCCACCCACCCCTGATGCCGCTAAGTGCCCCAGTCCCCGGCCCCACGCCCCATCCCCCATCCCTCCAAGCCGACACCTGTAGCACTTGCAGCACCACTAACAAACGGAAGAGGGGCCGGAACTGTTTGGGGTGCGGCTGCTTCCACCACCTCACCTGCATTGGCTTGACTCCTCGTGCTTCCAATTCCCTTGCAGCGTGGAGGTGCAGGAGCTGCCTCTTCCCCCACGTCTTCCCAGCCACGGCCGTCTGGCACACCACCAGCTGGGACAGCGAGCTTGCCTGGCGCCCAAGCCTCGCTGGTCAACATCGCTCGGCTCAGGCGGCTCCGGAAGATCCCACTCAGGATCCCGAGAGCGGCACAGGTGCCGGTAGCCGATGTCCTCGCTTCCTCGATTGAGAGCGCCCTGGACTCCAATCGAGCCAGTGACTAGGAGCGGCTGTTCTATTTCACCCCACTCGCCCTCGGCCTCCCCAGCTCTGGCGCTGACCGGGGCGGCCGGTCAACAGCAGCCTTCGCCAAGGCCAATGTCTCGTCCTTTGGGCGAGCCCCCTTTCCAATCGTGCGCAGGGACGCCACACACCCCACCCTCAGGTACACCCTATCCTCCACCCCCGAGGCCAGCGCCAAGCGTTTGCGTGACCAGGTAAACGCCAAGCTTATCCTGGGTGATGTCCCGGCCGCAGTCAGAGTTGTTGCCTCAGAGGACACTGTCCTCCAACCCAGCGACGAGGTCCTGGCTGCTCTGCGACTCAAACACCCTGAGTCGCCCACTGATCCCAGACCCATACCCCCACCCGACTCCCACTTGCTCCTTGTGGCTTCTAATGCAGACATCATGTCCGCCATCAGGTCCTTCTCAGCTAGCAGCTGCGGAGGTCTTGATGGTGTCCGACCAGGCCACCTCAAGGAGTTGATATCCTCCCTCTCCGCTGAGGCCGGGCGCCGCCTTCAGGAATGCCTTCAACCCTTTACGCCGGGATCATCTGCTCGAGGCCTGCCTCAGCCGTGCCCCCTCTACCTACCCGCTGGCCTACCTGTCGAAATGGATCCCCGAGCATGTTCCTTGCTGCTGATACGGTCATACCCTCGGCTACTGGGGTCCAAGAGGGCGATCCTTTGTGACCCCTTCTGTTCGCTCTTGGTATTGACCACATCGCCCGGAGTATCACGGCCCATCTCAACGTTTGGTATCTGGATGATGCTATTTTGGGCGGGCCCGTACGGACGGTCTGCCATGACTTTCAATCGGTGGTTCCTGCCCTGGCGGGAATCGGCCTCCAGGTCAACTCAGCCAAGTCGCAGGTGGTGAATGTCAGCCTCGATGCTGCGAGCTTTGCAGCCTCCGTCTTAAACGTGCGGTCCATTCTCCGCAGGTTTAGGTGGCCCCCAAAGAGGATGTCCTCATCCTGAGGTCACCGATCCAGCCGCCGGCCATCCGCTCCACCATCAGGTCCAGGCTTCAACAGCTCCAGGGTCTCACGAGACGACTGGGCTTGATTGACGGCCACCCAGCTCTCTTTCTGCTGAGGAAATGTTTCCCCATGCCGAAGCTCCTCTATACACTCCGCAGCGCTCTGTGCTACACCCAGAAATCTCTCCTCGCTGACCTCGATACTTGTGTCCGAGCAGCAGCCGAGGAGATATGCAACGTCAAGTTTGACGACATAGGGTGGCAACAGGCTACTTTACCTGTCAGGTATGGCGGCCTTGGCCTCCGGTCCCCCACCTCACTAGCTTTGCCGGCGTATCTTTCGTTGGTAACCTCGTGCCGAGTCATCGTCAGCAGGGTTCTTTAAAACACAACAGAACCCTCTGTGTTCAGAGAACGTGAGGCTGCCTGTGAGACGTGGGACCGGCTGGGACTTAACCAAAAAGACTTCCCTCGTCCTTCTCCCCCTGTTGACTTAAAGTCCCCCCAACGCACTGGGGATGCCATCCAGTGCAGCCTGGCCCCAGACAGGCTCACGCGCCAGCTCAACCAGCCCACCTTGCTTGTTTTCGTGCGGCCTCCAAACCCACAGTGGTGCCTGGCTCCATGCTCTGCCCTCCTTCTCCACTGGCACGCAGCTAGACAACCATAGCCTGCGCATCGGTGTTTCCCTGAGGCTCGGCCTCCGGATCTGCCAGCCACACCAATGTCGCTGCGGTTCCACCGTGAACTCTTTCGGGCTCCACCCGCTTTCCTGTCGCCACGGTGCCGGCCGCATTCCACGCCATGCTGCCCTCAACGAGGTCATTAATCATGGCTTGGACGCTGCAGACTTCCCTTCCCAGCTCCAGCCGGTGGGGCTGGATCGAGGAGACGGCAAAAGTCCAGATGGCATGACCATCTTCCCGTTCCGCGGTGGCGAACCCCTCGTCTGGGATGCCACTTGCACCGACACTTTCTGCAGCCGCAACCTGGTGCAGTCTGCGGCTGACTCAGGTTCTGCTGCACGTCGGGCTGAGGGGACCCAAATCCTCAAATACCGGTCGTTCTCCGACAGGTTTGCGGTCGTACCCCTGTCAGTGGAGACTTCTGGTGTCCTCGGCCCCAGGGCTACCTCCTTACTCACCACCATAGGCGCTGA